>ML797393.1:181660-249176 GCA_009831015.1 Picea engelmannii
TTTCTTGCATGTCATTCACAAACCTAATGAAACAAAGAATTGTTGTTTCTTAAGACACTGACATCTTTATAAGAGAGACTAATGTTTCTTAGGATAATGTTTTCACAAATAAAGGCAACTTGGGTACAAAAAATCTCAATTTGGGCTTATTGAAACAATTATAAATGTTCCCACAGATTTGAATTGGATTCAAGTTGCATTGCCTTGAAGTTTAGTTGACTCAATGATACTTACTACAATGATAAAAATAAAACGCTTTATTTGTCTATAAATGTCTCACCAAAAAATGTAATGGCTGCACTTCATGACTTATTCAAGACTTTACTCTACAAGAATGAAGGTGTTGTTATAAATCATGAATGGGAAGATATATTCAACCAAAACATTCAAGAGCAAATTTCATGATCTGCCTAACACATAACTATTAGATTCTATTGACAATTACACTGATCTCAAACAAATATCTGAAACAATAGTGCATGGCTATGCTCAAGCACATTTAATTGATGATCTGGAGAACAATAACATACAAATTTCCCTATTCGAATGAATCAAACCATTGGGGGGTTTTTCAAGACATGTTCTTTGAAGAACTAACTTTTCTAACACTCTTTTATGAATCTAGTTGACCCAATGACATTGCCAAACATTTTCATTATCAACAAATAACATAATGAGATATTTTACATTCTTCTAATGAATTTGCAGCACGACTGATATTTTCTTCAAAGCAACTTGGATTCTTCTAAACCAACTTTTAAGATCTGCTTAGATATTTTTCCACAAAGGAAAGTTCAAAGGGAAACAATTTCTTGCAAAAGATGTCAAGTACAAAAACAACCTTGAGAAACTATTGAAATCACAATTTGCATTTCATTTTCTTAAAATCATACGCACTTCACTTGACTACTTTGAAAACATGAGAAAATGTGTTTTTGCAATGATATGACAACTCAATATTTCTATATTCTTTGTCACATTCAATAGAATTGAACATATTTTGACCCCCTTATGCAATGCACTACAAGAGACTAGAGACACGCATATGAGTATAGTTGAAAATAATATTTTTGAAGAAAATATTGACTCGTTGATTAGGAGGATAATTGTAATTTGTAGTCATTACTATAGACATTGAATTATAGCATTTTGAAATTTTGTTTCAAACATTAGTGATATGTTAAGAGAAGGTGTATACTAATTCTTCACAATTTAATTCCAAAGTAGAGGCAATGAACATGAGCACAACCTACTCTAGGTAAAAAAAAGTGCCTATTTACAAACACGGTTTAGATGACAAGGTTGGCAAAATTGTTGATAGATATATGTCATCGGATTCACCACTTCTTACTAGTAAAAGCCTTAATATTGAAATTCATCATCACAATAAATCTTGTAAGAAGAATCGAAAAACATACTACAGGTTCAACTTCTCTCTTCCACCAATGGATATAACAATACTTCTATAGCCACTAGACAAAAGTGACAACTCAACCAATGAGAAAGTAAAATAACTATTTCATTTTCTACACCAATCCATATATTCTAAAGACACATCATTCAATATGCTCTTGTTTGATCTCAAAGTTACTAGAGATAGATACATTCTCCTTTGGCACTCTTCTCTTTCATTCTCTATCCTATTGATAAAAAGATATCCATCTGACATATGGATAAATGAATTTGCAGAAAAAGACCCAGAACTATGGTACACAAATATAGATGGAAAACTCATCTTGGATTCCTATGTTGCGACCACATGTTTTCAGTTAATACATCACAAATATGGATTGCACAATGACAACTTATTTTAAGAAAATTAGAAAATAAATTGTTTGTACCAATGAGGGTAATATTGAAAGTATTTGGAAACTTGGAAATACACTTCTTAATATGCACCAGACGCCTACTTGACAAGATGTACATAATGTGTTATCTTTGTCTTTGTATTCAATATCAAGGGAAATAATATTTGTGAACACAACACCATTTGAAAAAAAAAACATTTGTACTAAAGAGACCCAAACTCTTGACATAAGAACCTGAAGATTATGAGGACATCATGTGTGCTTCTATCATTGACAAGTATATTGATAGACCAGTTTAACTTGAGAATATATGATCGGGTGAATATGAAGCATGGTAATCAAGTTCAAATGGTAATTGTAATAGAAGGAAGTGTGTATGTATAAAATGTGACATTCGACACAATCAACAAAAATACCTAGAGAATTTTTTTAGGGAAAAAATGGTGTTGCATTTTCCATATACACATTCTAATAATGTCTTGAAAAGAAAATATGAAACATGGTCAAAATCATACATGGCACAAAAACTATTAATATAGATTATTGAACAAAATTATGTAGCTAAAGAAAAAACAACACGAGGTGACTTACATGCACCTTATGAAACAATTACAACTATATTTGAAGAAATATTTTCATTTGAGTCATCTTCTAACTTTGAATATGCAAGTTATGATATCAAAAATGATCTAATACACAAAATCAACTCTAGACAAATGAATCCTATGTACAATAGTACTATCAATAGCATTGAAAAACCATTTGTTCTAATTAAAAATGATTAATATGAAATTAGGAAAAAACTTAATAGAGACAACAATCAATAACAAAGGAAATCATAATGAAGAAAAAAAACCCAGAGGAACTGTTTCATCTGTTTTTAATTGGAGGTACAGGCACAAAAAAAAAATTACAACTAAAGAAATATTCCATAGCTTGCTACTCTTTTATAACAAACAACTTCATAATGATCCTCTCAAAAAAAGGGAATCATAGTTGCATTTACTAGGAAAGTTGCATATAATGACAATGGCATCATAGTCTACTCAACATTACACTTACCTTTAGGCTTGTCGAATATGCTCCCATTGAACTCTAATAGATTAACTATTTGACTAAAGAAAATATGCAACTTTGTCTACTGCTTATAAATGAAATATCTTTAATTGAAGCTCAAATTCTATACAACATTGATGGAAGCATATAATTTTGGCTCTTATTGATTGAGCGACATTCACATTAACAACACTTGATAGGAAAAACGAGACTATCGAAGAAAATAAATATAGTGGTAGGAAAATGCATTTTCCCTCTACATTTGCTCTAAAATGAAATATGATTATTGAGCTATTTGGAGGCTACTATGCCACTAAGGACAACCGAATAAAGTGTGAAGAAGGTATTTTTAGGAATTACATAGAACAAAATATAGACATTGTGTGGATTGAATTCCATACACCATCAATTGGGTTAACTCAATGAGATTCATTCCATAATTTATGCATACTTAGTATTCTTGAAAGCAGGATAGTTGTAAGAATAATTTGCAAAGAGGTTGTATTGACACCAGGAATCCCATTGTTGCAATAATAATTTTTGGTGCAATTGGTGTGTGCATGCACAATACATAGATCTTAGGGATTTACAATGGATGGTCTAGCATTTGATTCATTAGGAATAAAACAACTTGGAATTGTGTACATTTCACTCTCTCATGTTAGATACGTTCAACCACTTTACTTGATCAACATATTAGAAACGAAAAATTTCATTGTATTAAAAACATTTGTTGTTGAGATACAGAGACTCAAGACAAATGCACATTTGCAACTTAAATATAGTTTTCAATCATTATCAGTAGAAAGAAATTTGCTTATGTTCTCCCTAAACATAATAAGCGTGTTATTTCATATTAACAATATTTTCAATGGCTATGACTTATGCAAGTTGATATCTTGTATTTACAACAAACACAAACAAACTTGGTTTTGAAACAAAGTATACTTTCAAAAAAATATAAATTCCTATGACCATTCCATCTTCATGGCATTTCTACAAGTTGCAAAAAAACAATTGTTATTGAGAAACAAGAGATTTATGTAACACAGAACCTTGAATCAATTGTCATTTGATTTCAAATCAATAACACCATTGTCAAGTTAGCAAATATCTATAGTGTGCTTCATGCATTGCTTGAGGATGATTTTCATCTTGTCTAAACTATAACAAAAGACAGTGAACACCATGAACACTGGAGATTTCAACTTTGACGTTTTGCAAAATGGAATAACTCATTTTTTTTTCTCATTCATACAAAGTAATAAATTCAATTTGCATACATCAGAGGCAAAAAGTAATAATGGTTCTATGCTTAATCATTTCTAGACAACTTTCTCAAAAATTGTCTTACCTCTTGTATCTTTGATGCATATTGGGCTCATCATCATGAAATATTTTTTTCAATTCCTTTCAAAGAATTTAGTCTTTAGACCAATGAAAAATGTTCTTCGGAAATTAAAATTTATTTATCGTGGGCAATTTCCACTAGTGAATGAGTTTAATATGTCTCTATATTATCTCATATAGAAACTACTATAAAACTATGTTGCTCAAATATATTCTAGAAAAAACTACATTTATCAATTTTTATATTGCACTTGATGCAAACATTTACCATCAACAATTTTTTTTTTATCATATCTATTCACCCTTCCTACTAACTGCAAACCAAGCAAAACATACTTCTGTGGGAAAAAATTGTAACGTACTCTAGAAATTCCCAAGACAAAGATCACCTACACTCTATGCAATCCACAACTGCAACAACAATTCTCATAATTAATAAAAAAAAAAAACCTTTGAAAAAATGCGAAGATGATATTAGGAAAACATTGACACAACTTCAAGACTTTTTCATACAATAATATTTTACACTATTAGCCAACAATTTTATCAATATGTATAGAAATCAATGGCATCTTTCACCTTTTGTACCTTTGTACTATAGAACTTAGACACGTGTAAAAAACAAAAAATCCCATTGCATCCATGCCTCTGCACAAAGAATGTTAACATTTTGCATGCTAGCCTATTTTCTTTTTTCCTATTTTACATGCAAAAAAAAAGAAAAATCTCATGTTTTCCAATCCTTGTTGAGCAATGTAAAATTATTTTTTTCCCAAAATTTAGTTGTTCTTTTCATGTTTGACAAATTATCATAAGATTCTTTTCTTTCATCAACTTTTTAAAATTGCCAACCAAGTCTCAATTATCTTCAATTTATAATGAGTCTAAATTGTAGAATGTCAAACTTGATTCTTGCAATTTTTATTTCCAACTACATGCCCATATATGAAGACAGTATCTAGAATCTTACTCATTTCTTGATGAATTGTGCCATATGCAATTTGATACTTTAGAAGTAACTAACTAAAAAACAACAACAAAACTTTGTTGTTTATTGCTAAAAGAAATTATAAGAGGATAAAGTTCACTACTTTTAAAAATTAGGCCAATACAGTTTTTCATGGAAACAATTTAGGATGTCTTTCCAAGGGACACCAATGAATCTTTTCCATAAGAAGAAATGGTATTATTCCAATTTCTAGAAACTTAAACAACAAATTTAAATGTAGGTTTCTCAATTTATTGCTTGAAATTAGTAAGTCTCTAATGTTTTTTTTAAATGCTTATTCAATGCTTTGTATCTCAGAGCACTCAGGGATGGTCAGAAGAAATTAAATGTAACATAGGGTTTAAGCAAGTTTGTCCCCTCTCCCCTACCCTTTTTGGTACATACATTGACAAGTTATAACATTGTTTGGAAGATGCAGGTTCTGTCAGCTTGAATCTCATTGGTATAGTCATCATCATTCTTCTTTACATCGATGATATTATTCTTATGGCGATGAGTCCCTATGACCTCAAAAATCAACCAAGAATCCTCAAGGACTTCTACTATGGCTATGAACACTAACAAAAATAAGGTTAAGATAATTAAATCCAAAAACATCACCTACGATACTTTCATTTATGACAACAACAACTTGGAAGAAGTACCTTCATACAAACATCTCAAAATTGATATTCATCACAAGCTCAATGGGAATTATAGCATTGAGAAAAGGATAAATGGAGGGAAGAAATATTATTATGGGTTTGAAAACAATTGTAAATTAGTGGACATTTGGCTATGGGATAAGAAAAAAATCATGGGTGTAGTGTCTCTAGAGAATCATAGAGAAAATACAGAATATCTAAAGTAATTTTATGACTTACAATTTCAAAATTAAAGGAAATATACCCTATCCTATCATCCTCATAGAAACAAGCCTTTCCCCTATCAAGAGCACATCTATTATTAGGTACTTAATGCACAAGAACAAAATAAATAACAGGGATGACAAGAGGCTCCCCAAAATTGCTTCAAACTCCAGCCAAAACCAGGGGATGGCATAAAGATGCCAAGTCTTGGCTATATCATTGGGGAATAAAGGGAAGTCATTTTGCAGAATACCAATAAAAATATTATTACATCTAAATTTAAAGAGATTTTGTGGTTCGATAAATAATTAAATGATAAAATAAAATTAAGATACTGGTTTGACCTATGCAAAAAAGAAAATGAGCATTGTTAAAACAAGAACAAACTCTCACCAACTTCATAGTGAAACTAGACGTTAAACAATTCCTAAAATGTTGTGGGATGAAATAATCTATCATCTTTGTGACACTAGTAGAGTTGAAGATGAAAAGTACTTTATCTTAGAGTGTCTTGTGTATACCCAAATTAGATCACAATTTTGAAATATTTGTCACAATATTGACCTTCCTAACTTTCTAAGTCATCAAAAGTATGATCTAGAAATGCTTCTCTTAATGATTTTTAAACAGAAAAATAAAATTCTAAAAAAATCCAAGTAATACTTTACTTTTCTTAAGATTTTATATACCAATTTTTATCTCAATGAAAGTTAATTATCATCATCATTATAATTTTTTTCACTAAAATACTAATTTAATTTTTTTAATATAATAATTTTGATGTAAAACATAATGTATTTTTATGATTAATATAAATATTTAAAAAAAAAAAAATGATTCACTTCATAAAATAAATTAGAGTTATAAAAAGAATTTGACTCGTTTCATAAAATAAATTAGAGTTATAAAAAGAATGGTATTAAAACATAAAACAAGAGCAGAATATAAAAATTGTTTATTGAAAAACTAACGTTAGAAAATTTTAATATAATAATGTTTATTGAAAAAGAGATTTAAGAAATTTTTAATATAATAATTTTATAAGATTTTTTAATAATTTAGATAAAAAAAAAAAAAAAAAAAAATCCATGTAACTTAGTTCATAGGCAATAACAAAAATAGAGAAATTATAGTGATGAAGAGAATGTTATAAAAACATAAAACAATAATTACATAATGGTAATGCCTCACATTTTAGTATTGAATCTTAAAAGATTAAGAAAGGGTGAAAGAGGCATTGAATTAAAAGAGTGGAAATCACATTTCAAAATAGTGTTAATAAAATAGATTTGTGTGCTTGAATTGTGATGGCATAATATGATGTTTGATTTTTCTTTGTTAAGTTTAATATCATTTTTTTTTTTACCATTTTCATTTTATGTTCTTGATATCTATTTATATTTCATAACCAAACAACTTTTAATGTGTTGCAAAACATTTTTTTACTATTTACTTATTTATTTAGTTAAACTTTTAGATATATAGAAATTGTTTTTATTTTTATATTTTTTAATTAAATAGATCTGATATTAATATTGTATACAGTCTGATTAGGCCTAATGGTTAAGAACATGTGTTTCCTTTTAGGAGGTCATAGGTTCAAATCTAATCTAGAGTGGGGTAGGGTATGTATACCTTCGTAGACTTTACCAGTCAAATTGCTGGGCAGACCTTAAAAATAAATTATTATTATTATACTGTTATAAAAAAATGGTAGTCATGTAATACTACTAACAAATTGAGAAATAACAAATAACTTTATGAAATAGAAACAAATCCATGCTCATCAGAAAACAAAGCAAGCAGATTTAGATTTGGTTGGCTTGCATGATTGAGGAGCTCAGTATTTCCCTTCTGGAATCTTTATTCCAAGGCAGGGTGTCTTCATGGATGAGGATTGGATTGGAATGTTATGTTTTCTGGGGTTGGGAGACTACAATATCAATGCCAAAGACAATTTTAAATATTGCTTAAACACTTTATTCTTAAAGTACAATTTTATACATTTGAAAATACATCTAACTTTAACCTAAATTAATTATAAATTATAAGTTAGTTTGCTGTTAAAAAGTGAAATCTGAGATGCCCCTTACCACAAACGTAACCTAATTGTAAGATGATAATGACAAGATAAGTTGGCAATTGACTTTGCTACCAGGCCCTCCAATCTGGTAAAAAAAGTTCCCCTATTCAGTAAAGTATATTTCCTTCATTCGGTGAAGTATATTTCCCAGTGGACAAAACTACGAAGTTCTAAAGAAATGGAAACAAATAACTTTATCGTTGGATCGATGCTTGCACAACATATGTCAAATTTAAACTCTGCAACTTATGTTACAGTCTGCCGACTTTTGCTATGTTTGCCATGTGATCAGCGGGCACACGAAATGATAACGATTAATAAAGAAACTACGTAACCTGTCAAAAAGTTGATAAAGAAACTACCTAGCCTGTCCAAAGTCTGAATAATCAATTTGGTATTCATTCCGATGGAAGCGCTGCTTGTTCGGTCAGTGGACTAAGAAGTTATTTATGATAGCAAACGTACCATCGCTGGTTTAGAAACAAGAGACTGTACATTATGATCATGGCACCATCAATTATTTTCAGAGGTTAGAGCTTTTTGAAAAATGAAAGAATGCATTGCACTGCATGAACTGCTTGACTGCATTGAAAGAAATGAAGTACAATATACAATGAATGAATGCATTGCACTGCATGAACTGCTTGCCTGTATTGAAAGAAATGAAGTACAATATACATAGTCTCTCTTTTCGAGTTTAGGAGAAACAATAACGTTGAAAGAATAAGAAGAAACTCTATAATGAAATAATATCTGGAAAGAAATGGAGTACATTTTACATAGCATTTTTAGGGTTTGGGAAAAAAATCAATATTGAAAAAATAAGAATAATAGATTAGATATTAACTCATGTTATTAATTAGAATAGAATTTGATTGGTTGGTTGGGGAGGATAATACTCTATTTCACAATCACATGAGTTAGAAGTAGTTTAA
Organism: Picea engelmannii; assembly: GCA_009831015.1. Classification (NCBI taxonomy): domain Eukaryota; kingdom Viridiplantae; phylum Streptophyta; class Pinopsida; order Pinales; family Pinaceae; genus Picea; species Picea engelmannii. The sequence goes on from ML797393.1 coordinate 190,750, forward strand.
AAGTTCTAAATTTTTTCCTATTTAATCTAAGTTCAGAAGGATGGATGAAATTGCAATTTTCAATAGTTGAGATTATACTGCATTGGAAGTTTTCAGGTATAATTGTTTTGCCCCATTACAATAATAAAAGTAAAAAACATATAACCTTTACACCAAGCTAGAACCAATTAAAAACGACATATTATATTTATTTCAACTCCAAATAAATTAAACACATAAAAAAAATTGAATTCTCCTTATACTTAAATATTCTCTTTATAAGTTGCATGCTGCAGCTTTTACCCTGTAATCTTCTTCTAAAATGATAATAGTTAATAATAGTTATGGACATGAATCTGTCCTGGTATATACAGGCAATAATAAGAAGCAGTACGATTTCGAGTCGAGTAATAATCTATTTATCAAGATTTCAAATCAATGGCTGTATGTGTGGAATGCAATATACACTGAAGTCTAAATCTTCTTATCCACATTCTACTGTGTATATTGCAATCAACCCTGCACGGATGTGCTTATTGATTGCCTTGTGGGCGGTGGGCGATTCTATGTACAAACCACATGTTTTCCTAATAATATATATGTTTTTCTAATAATAGATTGTTGTGCATTGTTTTTATAGGTATTATCATCATCTTTAGTCATAAGTAGTTTGTTTAGTCTGCTAGTGCCAGTCTGGACAGTGATGTAAATGATTTATATCTCTAATATAAATCGAGGGAATTTCTCGTGGAAAAAAAAAGAAAAAAAAAAAAAAAAGTAGTTTGTTTAGTAGCATTTAATGTTGTTGTGGGTGATATATTTATAATTAAATCACTTTGATATATATACAGAATATATTTGATGATGTATATATCACTGACTGCAATATTAAATATGATGTATATATCACATACTGAATAACAAGCTGTATATTGCTAGTCTTTCAATTATAAGTTCTTTGTGCTTAAAGGCCTGGGCCTACGCTCTTCAACGATTTGTATGATTCTAAAATTTTCGCCATATTTTCAGTTTGGCCATTGGAATTTTGTGGTTCAGTTTGGCCATTCAAATTTTGTGGTTGTGATTTTGAAAGAAATGGATTTTAACACGCACTAACATCGCTGAACAGAAGTATCGTTTGGGTTTGTTTGTAGGGTGTAGTGTTTTTCGAGAATTGTCTTCTCTGGTTCGATGAAGTTGTGTTGAAATCATTTATAAATCTGTTGGAATTGTTCATAACTTGTAAATATAAAAAGCGGTGCATCATGAAATTATACGAGTTAACATTTATATTTGCAATTTCATTAAAAGCACATGATAAACAAAATTTGTGGACTTTTCTGTCTAGTATAACTCATACCATTAAATAAAGCAGTGCTATCCTTTTCAAAGCTTTTTTACCCTTACAATTTGAGATGCGAATAGTAATATTATAAATTCGAAAAGAAAAGTGATATCCTTTTCAAAGTTTTTTAAACTTTCCAAGTATGATTTTACAATTTCATCGAAAAGAAGATTGTTACAAATGTATCATCGGTAAGAGTACATATCTTATTGTTGTTACTTGTTCCCAATAAAAATAAAAAATGTTGCATTAATTGGTTGATGAAAGATAATTACCATGGAATTGCTCCTATTTGTTAGAATATTGTAATTATATTTGTTAATAAAATTATAGATGAGTTATATTGCGAGTCTCTATAGTTTTTTTTTGTCTAGGCATTGCATCTAGACAATGTTTTCTAGATCTTTCTATAACATTATTCTAGAATATACTCTTATATGTATTTATATTTCATTTGTGAAGCAATACAAGTGTGAAGTTCATAGTTCAAGGTGTTCTGCTATCAATTGATGAATGATCTAACATTCATAGTAATTCTCCATGCCTCCTTCCATCAAGGTTGGAGCCATAATTCACGAGTTAAGTAGAGGGTTTTTGCATAAGCTAGTAAGAGAAATGTCATTCAATTAAATGTGACTGGAAAATACATTTTTTTTTTTGAGTGACGGTGAAAGTGTTTTCAAAAATAAATTGAATTTCCACATAAGGTTTGGAAAAATTACGATTTTATCTATTAATTTAAAGAAAGGAAAAGGGTTTTGTCTTGTGTAAAAAATTTAAAAATGGCTTCAAGCAACAACAACTTTGCACAACCACACATCCCGGTTCTCAAATGTAAGAATTATCAAGTTTGGGCAATCAAAATAAGGATATTATTAGGTTCTCATTATGTTTTGGATTTTGTAGTTCATGGGTATGTAGAACCACCTAATCAAGCACCCAAGCAAGCCTTGACAACTCCTCAAAAAGATTAGCTCGGAGAAAACATGAAGAATGATAAAAAAACACTCTATCTCATCCAAAATGGTTTGGATGACATTGTATTTCCCAAGATCTCAACGTCGAAATTCTCGAAGATAGATTGGAACATCTTAGAGACCAACTATTAGGGAATTACCAAGGTAAAGACAATCAAGTTGCATACATTAATGATGAATTTTGAGAATTTGAAGATGAAGGAGTTAGAGTCAATAGACTAGTTCATAACCCAAGTCACAAACATTGTAAACCAATTAAGAATGAATGTGAGGAACTTCCAGATAAGAAAGTGGTCGAGAAGGTTCTTAGAACTTTTCCTAAAAAGTTTGATGTATTGGTTGTAGTCATTGAAGAGTCTAAGAACTTGACAAAACTATCATATATGATCAATAATGGGTTCAACAGAAGAAATAGTAAGCCGACATTGTATACAAAGGTGAATAAGCAAGGTCAAATCTTGATTGTTTGTTTATATGTAGATGATATAATATTCACAGAAAATTTGTCAATAGACAAGTTCAAATCAACCATGAAACAAGAATTTGAAATGACTGATTTGGGGTTAATGAGATATTTCCTTGGTATTGAAGTCATCCAAACATATTCATGAATTTTTGTGTTTCAAGCAAAGTATGCCATGAATGTGTTGAAGAGTTTTAGGATGATGAACTGTAAACCATCACCAACACCAATTGTAATAGCGATATGCCTCAACAAAGAGGATAAGGGATCTAATATAGATCCAAGTATTTTCAAGATATTGGTTGGTAGCCTCATGTATTTCACTACCACTGGGACAAACATTATGTGTGATGTCAGTTTGATTTCCAGGTTCATGGAGTCTCCAAAAGACTCACATTGAAAAGTTGGAAAAATAATTGAGAGATATATATTTCTCGAACAACATGATATGGTATATTATATTCTACTAGTAATGATTCCTTGATTGGATATATTGATAGTGATTTTGCAGGGAGTATGGATGATAGGTAGAGTGCTTATGGATATGTATTTCATCTTCGTTCAGGTGTAATTTCATGGGAATCCAAGAAGCAACCCATTGTGACAATCTCATCAACAGAAGCTGAGTATGTAGTAGCAATAACAATAGTTTGTCAAGCAGTTTGGTTGCATAGAGTATTGGGTGATCTTCAACAAGGACAAGATTCCACGAGGACCAACTCTAGTAGGTTGTGACAACAACTCAACAACAACTATGTCAAAGAACCATGCATTTCACCAAAAAAACAATCATATTGATACTAGATATCATTTCATTAGAGATCTTGTAAACAATGTGAAATCTACATGGGATTTTGTAAATCAAAAGACTAATTGACTGACATATTTACAAAGTCATTGGCAAGAGATGTGTTTGAGTTTCATAAACATAATTTAGGTGTTGTAAACGTTGAAATACTTAGCGGTAGTAATTAAGGGGGAGTGTTAGAATATTGTAATTACTCCCATGAATAAAAAATCTCTAGATGATAGGTGTTGCGAGTCCCGAGGTTGATTTTTAGTTAGATCTATTCTCTTTTGGACATTGCACCTAAACAAATTTTCACCTAGATCTTTCTATAAGACTATTCTAGAGTATTCTCCTATATGTATTTATATCTCACTTGTGAAGTAATGCATGCATGAAGTTCATGAGTTGTAGAAACAGTTCAAGGTGTTCTTCTCTTAGTTGATGAATGTTGTAGTATTCATAGTAAATCTCTCTGCCTGCTTCCATCATTATCACCTCTCATATCATTATTGACCATAGTGAAAGTAAATATAAAATGAGCATCAACTAGCAATTTCATGTTCGAATTAACCCATATCCTCCCATTTTCAATCAAATTCCTATTACTGAAACATGCATGTATTATAATGCGAGAATTGCATAAAAAAAACTAGCATTAAACCCTAACTTGGAGTATAATCAAATTTCCTTTGAAGGAAAAAAAGTGGTTTCAGTGATTAGTGATCTCAGTAATCCAAATTGAGGTGTAAATTCAAATGACCAAAATTAGTTTGTGAAGGTAAATGAGCTTGGGACACATTGAAGAACTAAATTCAAAAATAATAAACACAAAACCAATTTGTTGTGAAATGAATAAAACCAATTTGTAAAAGAATGCAAATATCTTCATAAAATAATAAAATATGTTGATTACAATGACGTCTTTGAAATACGTATGGGATTCTCATTTGTACAAGCTTGTTTAACAAGGGATGGATAACTAGAATTTGTATTATAATGTACAAAAAAAATGAAGCAATATTAGAAGGAGAAGAATGAGGAAATTGAATGATAAATAATAATTTTTTCATCCAAATTTGGAATCGTGTTTAGTGCATGGTAATTCATTGAAAAGTATTTGATAAACTAGTGTATATCCATCTTAAAATCACATCTATATCAAGCATTAGGAGGATCAAATTTCTTAAGATGTAAATCTTTTTATGATTTAATTTTATGTATGTATTAGTTCCTTCATATTAAATAATTAAAAAAATTACACCTTAAGAAATTTGATCCTTCTTGGTGTTTGATAGATCTAGGTTTAAGATGGATCTAAGTTGGTTAATTTTAAGATGGATCTAAGTTGGTTAAGTTTTAGATTTTATCAGGTACATATGTATGTATATTATGTACCTATGCACAACAAAAAGGAAGAGATACTAGAAGGAGAAGAGATGAGGAAGTTGAATACTAGATAATTGTTGGGTGTGTGTTGTATTCTTTGCACAGGGTTCAATAGGAGGGGGGTCCCACGAGGGCCCGAAGGGCCCCTTGGAGTAAAAAAACATTGATAGGTTTTTATCAAGCGATTTTTCTCTGTATGGTTTTTTACTTTGGCGGTTTTATGGCACACGATTTTGTGGTCCATGGTAATGCAATTCTAGTTAAGGAAATATGGTTGAGTTCTAATCCAAGGTTAATGGATGAAAGGTTTTTTGAATGTTGTGGGATCCTATATATTGTATTGTAAAGAATGAAGAGATATAATAGAATTAGAGGTGCGACTCTAAAACATGTTGTTGGTTTTCTGGGTTGGGTTTCGAGGGGAAATCTCTGTGTATATGTGTGATTGCAACTATTTTATTTTATGTGTTAAGAATTAGTGTGTGCATTGCATTACTGTGAAATATTTAAAACTTACAATAACAACTCCTACCTCCAAACTTGGAATGGAATTTAGTGCATCGTAACTTATTGGAAAGCAATTTACTAGTAGAATATTGTCAAGGGATCATGTACTTAGTATGAAAAGTTTTGGGACCAAAAAATGATGTTTAATCCCCGAAACCAACTCCGAAAATGAAAAAAACTGAATTTGCTTGGAACTAACAAAACTTACCATAATGGTCGCCATTACATAATATTTTGGACTAAATAAGGGGATTCTACCGAGTTTTGATTTGTAAACAACCTTGGATATTCCAATTTTTGGTTCACAAAAACATATCTTGTAATATCCCTTGGTCGAACCCAAATGCAAATGTAATCCAAGTATATTTAAGCTAGTGAGTTGTTTAGACATCATTTTTGTAATACACCTTTCATGGCATGGTGCGCACAGATACTGCGCAGTAAAGTGATGTAGTGTGCACATTTCTGGATACCACGCACAATAACTAAAATGTGTGCAATATTAAGGTCAACGAACCTTTATGTATATGATATGCATTATAGGCTGGTGAGCCAGTATTATAAGTCGGAATGCTTATGTTTTGGAATTAGGCTAGAGAGCCTAGATGTTAAAGGCCAGTGCGCCTATTTTGTATATGTCTCATGAATAATATAAAATACATCACTGCGCGTAGACCAACCATGATAAAAGAGAAGGGGGACTAGATTCCACCAAATAGGGATAGGGAGGGCCTAAAGTTAAGAACAGGGCTAAGCTAGAGAGCTTAAAGCCGAAAATAAATATTATATTAATATTTCTTAAAAACATAAAGTACGAATAATTAATTTATCCTAAGTCCTAAAGTAGGGGACAAGTGTATCAAAGTAGCTTCCAACATGACAAGTGTCAAGTTGGAGACATGCATACTTATTTCTGAGACTTAGTTCCTTTGGGGGGATGGGCCATTGTGGGGGGGAAGAGAGGGGTTGAAGAATTGTTGAGAATCTTACCATTTTTACTTCGACCAGAGAACCAATATCCAGGGATACATTCCGTCAGTCCTTGAGATATCCTCATATCTTCCTACCATCGTACCCAGACCAGATCGATAACCATTCTTGTTGGTGTACCTGTCAGCTTGGGAGCGGGATTGAAGAGGTGGGTTGTTAGGCTCGTGAGCAATTCTCTGAGTGAGAGAATTGTTGGGGATCGATTTCCTGAAGGTGATAAACTGCGGCTACAACGCTCTGAGACTTCCAGTCCGGCATGTTGCTAAAGCCCTGGAAGGGAAATGGGGCAGCCGAAGGATTGTTGAGTAGAGAGGGGGCACACTTCCTTGGGTGGGACAGGCATGTGGGGAAGGAGAGGCTGTAGGTTGTGGTTGAGTGAACACCTGAGAGGGAGTCCTTCTAGTTGATCGTGTACCTTTAGCCTGGTTAGGAATCCCTTACCCGGGTGGAGTCTAGTCCCAGCTCGGGGGTGACTCACTATTGAGAGTGATGAATAGTGTAGTCTAAGGCTGGGAGGTTCGTGGAAGGTTTGCACGTAGTTGGTGACATTCCTACCAAGATAAGTACTGGTTATGTGATGAATTTACATGTTGCATTGTCATTTATGTGTTATTTTATGGGTTTTATTGCATGTGTGGTCATAATTGTCCGTATGTTTAAAGGTATACCCCTGTGAGGGATCATTTCATCTTAGCTAGCTCCTTATTTAAAGAATCTAACCAGACCGGTTGATTCTCTCCAACACTTTCAGCCGCTTCAACAAAGTGTTCTTTCTTCTATCGCTTGCTTTGTTTCTTCTTAGCAGTTGGTCTGTTGATAACCAGATCTCTCATGATTGGATTTAGCCTGATTTCCAATCTCAAATCAGTATCAGGTACTGTGTGAAATTTAGTCGCCAGTATCTACACGACTACCTTTTCCTTCGTACTCCCAGGAAAATTTAGCATGTTGCCCGAATAACTAGTCTCATTGGATTTAACTGGGTCCATATACCTCAGTTGTGTGGGCATAGAAATACTTTTGCAGAGATGAGAAGTTCGAACCAGTTTGGAGATTGCTCGTTGATGGATAAGATGATGCTTCCATACCCGAGAGTTGGTAATTATAGAGCCTAAATCATGAATCAATGACAAACTTGCGCACAAGTACGATGGGTTTCCATGCTCGGCTAATACATTTCAAATGATTAAACTTTTTGAGTTTGTTACATGGCGGCGTTCACCTAACTTCAAACGGTTGTGATGTACCGAGCGAATGAGACAGAGTGATCTGACTAGCCGTCACCCATCCCACGAATGATGGATTTGACATATTGAAGCATGTGACATCGGAACTTATGCAAAAGTGGTTTCAGCAAACCGCCTTTCGCCCGATGTATCTTTGCGCGATGATGTAGTTCCTACTAAGTTCTCAAAACTTGGGTCTTGTCTAAGAATTGTCATGGTGGCAACACCAAGAAATCGGAAAAGATAATTATGATATATTTATTGAGCCGAAATAGTTCATATTTCTCATAGATTGTTGATTTAGTTAACCTAATAAGTTTTAATGGCTGCACATTTTGCAGAATTAACAACAACTAGATCAGATCAGATCAATATTGAATCCATAGGAATGGAAGAGACATGGGGAAATTACAGTCAACAAGATGAGAGCAGAGGGATGAATGCCCATTTGGACATTGAAGGAACAAACTCCAATGGACATGGAGAGGAAAGGGATGAAAACCTGAATATGGTAGAGACCATTAAAAATTTGCAAAAGGATGTCCAAAGCCATAAAGATGATAATGAAAGGCTTATGAGAGCCAAAGAGTAGCAGGATGACTTCAACATGAAGTTATTACAAAGTCTGAACAGAATAGAAAAGAAACTGGAAAAAGAAAATGACTTAAGAAAATCTAGAAGTCACAAACCTTCAGATGAGGAAAAGAAATCAGGAAGTGTTAGCAGACACCACCATCAATCACTCCATGAAGCATTCCAATAAAAGAGAAGGTAGCAGCACAAGTCCATCCCCTGTCAGACAACATAAGAGGTCTGGGGTGGATGAGCTACGAGGCGAAATGAACAAAATCAAACCTCCTACATTTGATGGTGAGCACAAGAAGGATGAAGATGCAGAAACATGGTTGTTGGGCATGAGAAAGTATTTTCAATTACACAATTATTCTTCTCATGTAGAGGGTAGAATTGCCATCTATCAACTCAAAGGAAAGGCATCCATGTGGTGGGATCAACTTGTGCAGGTACAACACATTAAAGAGAAGAGCGTTACTTGGAGGGAATTTAAGAAATATTTTGAGAAGAAATACTTGACTAAGAGATATTATGACAATAAAATGAAAGAGTTCTTTGAACTCAAGCTCGGAAGCATGACCATAGATGAATATGAAAGAAGATTCCTAGAATTGTTGAAGTACGTCTCTTTCATCAAGGGTGAGACAGTTAAAATTCAAAGGTATTTGAGTGGATTGCCCCGTTCATCAGTGACAGAATACAGTATGATGATCCCAAGACATTGGAAGAGACCATAAGGCGAGATAAATGTTTATATGATCAGCAGAAAGCAAGGCCAACTTTCCAAAAAGCTTGGGAAGACAAAAAAAATTTCAAGGTGGACCAGAGGAAGAAAGGATTTAAACCACCATTCTTCAGAAATAGTTCACAGGGACCACAAACTCCTAAAGAGCCCAAAATGATAGAGGCATAAGGCCAAAGGCCAAGGAATCCAACTATTCAATGTTGCGGTTGTAAAGGAGATCATAGATTCAAAGATTGTCCTCACAGAGGTGAAAAAGGAAGGACTAATTATAATGTACAACAAGTTGAAACAGTGGAGGACATGAGCATAAATGTGCCAAGGATCTATGCAGCCCTGGATAACAAGCAAGCAGAATATCAGTCACACATGATTGAAGTGGAAGGTATGATTAGCAACCAAACCATTGCTATTTTAATTGATTCAAGATCTAGTCATAGTTATATAGATCCTAAGATGGTAGAAAGTTTACAATTGCCAAGAAGCAAGCATGGAAAATATTGGTTGGTACAGTTGGATACATGAACCGAAATAAGGGTTAATGAGATGGTTAATTCATGTCTCATGGACATGAACAGACTAAACACCAAGGCAGATTTGAACATCTTACCTTTAGGTTCCTATGACTGTTTAATTGGGATGGATTGGTTGGACCCACATCATGCTCTATTGGATTGTCATAATAAAGAATTCACTTGCTTGGATGAAGAAGGGAACTAAAGGAAAGTGCAGGGAATTCCCAGGGCAGTAACCGTTAGAGAAATTTCAGCATTGCAACTGAAGAAATGTTATAGAAGAGGATGTCAAATATTTGCAGCTCATATGGAGGAGACACCTAAAGACAAGGTGCCAAATTTGGAGGATTATGAAGTCCTGAAAGAGTTTGAAGATGTATTCAAGGAAGTACCAGGACTACCCCCAAAGAGAGACATTGATTTTTCTATAAATCTAACACCAGGAGCAACTCCCGTGTCAAAGACTCCTTACAGAATGAGTACACCAGAATTTAAGGAGTTGCAAATGCAGCTTGAAGAACTTCTGAAAAAGGGGTATATAAGCCCAAGTGTATCACCTTGGGGTGCCTCAGTCTTTTTTGTGAAAAAGAAAGATGGAACGTTAAGATTGTGCATTGATTTCAGACAGTTGAATAAAGTGACTATAAAGAACAAGTATCCTTTGCCAAGGATCGATGATCTTTTTGATCAATTGAAGGATGCAAAGATATTTTCAAAGATAGATATCAGATCAGGATACCATCAGGTAATAATTAAGGAGGAATATATCAACAAGACCTCTTTCAGGACAAGGTATGGTCATTATGAGTTCACAATGGTGTCATTTGGGTTGTCAAGTGCACCAGTTGTTTTCATGTGCTTAATGAATGGTGTTTTCTGAGAATATATAGACAAGTTTGTCATTTTATTTTTGGATGACATTCTTATATACTCTAAGTCATAGGAAGAGCATGAACATCATTTGAGGATGGTGTTGCAAGTATTAAGGGAGTATCAGATGTATGCCAAATTGAACAAGTGCTCATTTTATCAGAAACAAAATCATTATTTGGGGCATATCATCTCAAAGGATGGGATAGCAGTGAATCCTGAGAAGATAGAAGCCATTAGAGAATGGTCAACACCAAAGATTATGACAGAGATCAGATCATTCATGGGCCTTGCAGGCTACTACAGGAGATTCATTGGAGGATTCTCAAAGATAGCACACCCAATCACTTCCTTGCAAAGAAAGGGTATAAATTTTTAGTGGACGTCGGACTGTGAAAGGAGTTTCCAACATTTGAAACAATTATTGACAAGTGCTTCAATACTAAGGATTGCATACCCAAATGAAGATTTCATTGTATGCACAGATGCATGTAATGAAGGACTTGGTGGAGTCCTCAGTCAAAATGGATTTGTGATATGTTATGAATCAAGGAAGTTGAAGGAGCATGAAAGAAACTATGCCATTCATGATTTGGAGTTGGCATCAATAGTGCATGCCCTAAGGAAATGGAGACACTACCTCATGGGGAAAAGGTTTGAGCTAAGAACACACCACAATGGTTTGAAATATTTATTTGATCAACCAAATCTAAATGATAGGAAAAGAAGATGGTTAGAATTTCTAAGTGAATATGACTTTGATATAAAGCATATCAAGGGGAAAGAAAATAAAGTGGCTGATGCACTCAGCAGGAGGGTGCATGAACTACGTGCTACAACCATCAACATGTACTAGACTGATGTTAAAAGAAAAATTATGGAGACTGCAAATACAGACCTGCAATACAAAGAATTGATAGCAAAATTACAGCAAGGTAAGACACCACAGAGGATGGATATTTATAAGTTGGGAGTAGATGGAATAATGTTGCACAAGAACAAAATTTTTGTGCCAAATGTCCAGGACTTGAAACATATAATTTTGCATGAGATGCATAATGTTCCTTATGCAGGGCACCCTGGATATCATAAAACCGTAGCAATGGTCAAGATCCAATACTTTTGGCCAGGTATGAAGAGCGAGATAGCAGAATACATCGCAAGATGTATGGAATGCTAGAAAGTTAAAGCAGAACATAGGCACCCAACAGGATTGTTGTAACCTTTGCCCATTCCTGAATGGAAGTGGGAAGTGGTGACAATGGATTTTATTACGGGATTGCCCAGAATAGGCAATCTACATGATTCGATTATGGTGGTGGTGGATAAGCTTACAAAAGCTGCCCATTTTATTCCACTAAAAACTACTCACAAGGCAATAGATGTCGCTGATATTTTCATGAAGGAAGTGGCATGATTGCATGGAATTCCTAAAACGATTGTGTCTGACAGAGACCCGAAATTCGCCTCGAATTTCTGGAAAGGATTGTTCAAAGGATTCAGAATGAATCTAAACTTTAGTACAACTTACCATCCTGAGTCTGATGGACAGACAAAGAGGGTGAATAGAATGATAAAAGATATGTTGAGAATGTATGTGATGGATAAACCATCAAAATGGGAAGACTACCTACATTTAGTAGAATTCGCTTACAACAATAGGTATCAGGCATCATTGAAGATGATCCCATTTGAAGCACTTTACGACAGAAGGTGCAATACTCCAGTAAGCTAGGATAACCTAGTTGATAGAATAGTAGTCGGGCCATAGTTGCTCAAGGAGATGGAGGATCAAATGTTAAAAATTAAGCAGAATTTGAAAGCTGACTAAGACAGACAGAAAATTTATGCTGATAAAAACAGAATCCACAGATAATTCAAAGTGGGTGATCATGTTTTCCTGAAAGTGAAAGCTAACATGAGTTCCCTAAAGTTGGGAAGCTGCGCCAAGTTGGCAACCAGATTTTGTGGACCATTTGAAATCCTAGAGAGGATTGGTCCAGTTGCTTATATGATTGCATTTCCTGCATATATGTCTGTTCATAATGTATTCCATGTATCATTGTTAAAGAAATACATACTTGATGCTAATCATGTTATTGATTGGAATGTTATTCAGGTAGAGCAAGAAGGCACTTTCCAAGTGCATCTAGTGCGCATTTTGGACCAAAAAATCAAACAACTCCAGAATCGAGCCATAGGGCTTGTAAAGGTACAATGGACCTGGTACGGACCTGAAGACGCTACTTGGGAGCATGAGGATGCAATGCGGGAAGAATACCCGCATCTTTTTGCAAAAAAAAAATAAATTGAAAATTTTGTTGTATATGGGTACATGATGCACTGAGGGCAGTGCATAAATAAGGGGAGGGGATTGTAATATCCCTCGACCGAACCCAAATGCAAATGTAATCCAAGTATATTTAAGCTAGTGATTTGTTTAGACATCATTTTTGTAATACACCTTTCATGGCATGGTGCACGCATATACTGCGCAGTAAAGTGATGTAGTGTGCACATTTTTGGATACCACGTGCAGTAACTAAAGTGCACGCAATATTAAGGTCAATGAACCTTTATGTATATGATATGCATTATAGGCTGGTGAGACAATATTATAAGCCATAATGCTTATGTTTTGGAAGTAGGCCAGAGCACCTAGATGTTAAAGGCCAATGCGCTTATTTTGTATATGTCTCATGAATAATATAAAATACATCATTGCACGCATACCAACTACGATAAAAGAGAAGGGGGACTAGATTCCACCAAATAGGGATAGGGAGGGCCTAAAGTTAAGAACAGGGCTATGCTAGAGAGCTTAAAGCCGAAAAGAAATATTATATTAATATTTCTTAAAAACATAAAGTACGGATAATTAATTTATCCTAAGTCCTAAAGTAGGGGACAAGTGTATTAGAGTAGCTTCCAACATGACAAGTGTCAAGTTGGAGACATGCATACTTATTGCTGAGACTTAGTTCCTTTGGGGGGATGGGCCATTGTGGGGGGGGGAGAGAGTGGTGGAAGAATTGCTGAGAATCTTACCATTTTTCCTTTGACTAGAGAACCAATATCCGGGGATACATTCCGTCAGTCCTTGAGCTATCCTCGTATCTTCTTACCACTATACCTAGCCCAGATCGATAACCATTCTTGTTGGTGTACCTGTCAGCTTGGGAGCGGGACTGAAGAGGTGGGTTTTCAGGCCCGTGAGAAATTCTCTGAGTGAGAGAATTGTTGGGGATTGATTTCTTGAAGGTGCTAAAATGCAGCTACAACGCTCTGAGACTTCCGGTCCGGCATGTTGCTGAAGCCCTGGAAGGGAAGTGGGGCAGTCGAAGGACTGTTGAGCAGAGAAGGGGCACACTTCCTTGGGTGGGACAGGCATGTGGGGAATGAGAGGTTGTAGGTTGTGGTTGAGTCAACACCTGAGAGGGAGGCCTTCCAGTTGACCATGTACCTTTAGCCTGGTTAGGAATACCTTACCCGGGTGGAGTCTAGTCCCAACTCGGGGGTGACTCACTATTGAGAGTGATGAACAATGTAGTCTAAGGCTGGGAGGTTCGTGGACAGTTTGCACGCAATTGGTGACATTCCTACCAAGATAAGTATTGGTTATGTGATGAATTTACATGTTGCATTGTCATTTATGTGTTATTTTATGGGTTTTATTGCATGTGTGGTCATAACTGTCTGTATGTTTAAGGGTATACCCTTGTGTATGTTGCATGTCTGTGTTTACTGTTAATTTAGCCTGAAAGTCGTATATTTACATAATGCAATTGTTTGTTTATGCTTTATATGTGAAGCTTCCGCTAGAGCGTTGTATGTATATATTTAATTGCATGCAGTTCAATATGTATGTATGCATGTGTTTATATATATGTATTTGAAGAGAAAACGTTATGTGACATAGCTCAGTTAAATGCCGGGGTGTTACAATATGTTATCAGAACTAAGTTAAGTGTCTGAGTAGTGACATTCCCCAACCTATTGGTGGTCGAGGGTATGTTACATATCTAATCTTAAAACGACTACACTTAGCCTATGCATAAATAAAAACACACCATTTAAATTCTTAACCACTGAAATAGATATAATAGAAAAGACATACACAATGAAACACAAATATTTACATTGGGAACTCATATGAGAAAACCAATATTCAATGAAGAGCCTTGCCTTCCATCTTACAATACATTTTACAAATATTTCATAGTTTAATGTGAAGTTATGAGACACTATGATTTTCTACAATCCTCTACAATTTTCTTAGGTATCTCATAGCATATCCTCCACAATCTTGCTCATGCCATGGAAGGCTAGATTTTTTATAACTAGAATTAGGTTTAGGGTTAGGGTTTTAAAACCCTATTGGAACCTCCATGATGCTTCTAGAAGTCTAAGTGAACTCTCACATGTTGTGAGGACTATTACTTTTGCATACAAACTTTGTTTTCGGTGCATAATATCTAGTTGGAAAGATCTTGGTGAGAAGAACAATTTCTAACTTAGATCACTAGACCCCATTGTAACCTTTATTTGGAAAAAGGACCAAAACATGTTGTTTAGGGCCCCTAAAATGTGTTGATGACTTGAATTTTACAAAAAAAACACCATCCCTGAGATGTCCCAAAATCCAATCTCTCCCATCTAGAGCATCAATAAATTCATGTGGTACCTGTTTAGATTTGTCTCAGATGATCCTTCCCCATTTTGGAAGGCTTTTTATTTCCAAAAGATTTATCTTTGAAAGAGAAGATATAATAGTTTCTTAACTCTCTCCTTGGAGTACCATTTGGCCTTGCGAACTGAGCCTTCAAACCCACCTTCCAAAGTTTTGGTTGACCCCTTTAAATCATTCTTCTGTATAATTGTGTCATTCGGTAATTTTGTCTATGCATTTGAAGATTAACGTAAGAATTGGTCTCTTCATCATCATCGAGCATGGATGGCTCTTAGAGTTTCAAGTTCTCTACATTTACTATGCAATAATTGTGTATAAGGTGGAACACTAATTCTCTGAGCATTATTCCCTAGCTTCTTCAATATTTCTAAAAATGGCTATATCAAGAATTTGATCTTCTTCCCTAGTCTTATAACCTTTGATTATTAAATTGCAACCAAACTCTCATTCATGTGCTTATCATGTCTAATTTTATATTTCTCCTAAGACTCCTTTAGTTTTTCTTTAATTTATAAATGTATTTGTTGTATTCTATCTATCTATGAACTTTTATATTTTATCTTAATATGGATAATGTTTTATAGAAATGGTATTTGTAGGTAGTTTATTTAAAGATTTATGATATATATAAATTATAATTTACTTTTTCATTGGCCAAATTTATCTTTTCTCATAATAGTTAAAAATAATTTTTTTTATAAATTTTATGAAATTTAAAAATATATATTAAAGAATTATGTTAATTTTTGGTTATTGATTCCTAAACTTAAATAGAGTTTACATTTAAAATACTTAAATAAATAATAGAAAAAACAACCATTAACTTTAACATTCTCTCCTCTATTTTTGAACCTACAATTAAATTAATAATAATGATAATTCTTGATATCATATTTTGAAAAGAGCCAAAATCCAAATCAAAAGTTGAAAATAAGCAATATATATAGTGCTTATGAATATGTCTTTCATCTCAGTTCATGTGTAATTTCATGGGAATCCAAGAAGCAACCCATTGTGACAATTTCATCAACAGAAGTTGAGTATGCAGTAGCAATAACAATAGTTTGTCACGCAGTTTGGTTGCATAGAGTATTGGGTGATCTTCAAGAAGGACAAGATTCCATAAAGACCAACTCCAGTACATTGTGACAACAAATCAACAACAACTATGTCAAAGAACCATGTATTTCACCAAAAAAACAAGCATATTGATACTAGATACCATTTCATTAGAGAGCTTGTAAACAATGGTGAAATCTACATGAGATTTTGTAAATCAAAAGAACAATTGACTGACATATTTGCAAAGTCATTGGCAAGAGATGTGTTAGAGTTTCATAAACATAATTTAGGTGTTGTAAACGTTGAAACACTTAGCGGTAGTAATTAAGGGGGAGTGTTAGAATATTGTAATTACTCCCATGAATAAAAAATCTTTAGATGATAGGTGTTGCGAATCTCTAGGTTGATTTTTAGTTAGATCTATTTTCTTTTGGACATTGCACCTAGACATATTTTCACCTAGATCTTTCTAGAAGACTATTCTAAAGTATTCTCCTATATGTATTTATATCTCATTTGTGAAGTGATGCATGCCTGGAGTTCATAAGTTGTAGCAACAGTTCAAGGTGTTCTTCTCTTAGTTGATGAATGTTGTGATATTCATAGTAAATCTATGTGCCTCCTTCCATCACTATCACCTCTCTTATCATTATTAACCATAGTGAAAATAAATATAAAATAAGTCAAGTAGCAATTTAATGTTCAAATTAACCCATATCCTCCCATTTTCAATCAAATTCCTATTACTTTTTTTTTTCCACGAGAAATTATCTCGATATATATTAGAGATATATATCATTTACATTCACTGTATCCAGTCTAGCACATCAGCCATTACAAATTTCGTCCCGGAGCTCAAATTCCTATTACTTAAACATGCATGTATTATAATGCGAGAATTACATAAAAAAAAAAAACCTGGCATTAAACCCTAACTTGGAGTATAATCAAATTTCCTTTGAAGGAGAAAAAGTGGTTTCAGTGGTTAGTGATCTGAATAATCCAAATTGAGGTGGAAATTCAAATGACTAAAATTAGTTTGCGAAGATAAATGAGTTTGGGACACATTGAAGAACTGAATTCACATATAATAAACACATGACACGAATTGCAGTGAAATGAATAAAACCAATTTGTAAAAGAATGCAAATATCTTCGTAAAATATGTTGATTACAATGAGGTCTTCGAAACACGTATGGGATTCTCATTTGTAAAAGCTTGTTTAACAAGGGATGGATGAGTGGAATTTGTATTATAATGTACAACAAAAATGAAGCGATATTAGAAGGAGAAGAGTGAGGAAATTGAATGTTAAATAATAATTTTTACGTACAAATTTGGAATCGTTGTATTTAGTTCATTGAAAAGAATTTGATAAACTAGTGTATATCTATTTTAAACTTACATCTATATCAAGTATTAAGAGGATCAAATTTCTTAAGGTATAAATTTTTTTATCATTTAATTTCATGTATGTATTAGTTTCTTCATATTAAATAATTAAAAAAATTACATTTTAAGAAATTTGATCCTTCTTGGTGTTTGATAGATCTAGGTTTAAGATGGATCTAAGTTGGTTAAGTTTTAGAAGGAGAAGAGATGAGGAAGTTGAATACTAGATAATTGTTGGGTGTGTGTTATATTCTTTGCACAAGGTTCAATAGGAGGGGGGTCCGACGAGGGCCCGAAGGGCCCCTTGGAGTAAAAAATCATTGATAGGTTTTTATCAAGCGGTTTTTCTTTGTATGTTTCTTTACTTTGGCAGTTTTATGGCACTCGATTTTTTGGTCCATGGTAATGTAATTCTAGTTAAGGAAATATGGTTGAGTTTTAATCCAAGGTTAATGGATGAAAGGTTTTTTTACTGTCGTGGGATCATATATATTGTATTGTAAACAATGAAGAGATATAATAGAATTAGAGGTACGACTCTAGAACATGTTGTTGGTTTTCTGGGTTGGGTTTCCAAGGTAAATCTCTGTGTATATGTGTGATTGCAACTGTTTTCTTTTCTATGTTAAGAATTAGTGTGTGCATTGCATTACTGTGAAAGATTTAAAACTCACAATAACAACTCCTACCTCCAAACTTGGAATGGAATTTAGTGCATCATAACTTATTGGAAAGCAAATTACTAGTAGAATAGTGTCAAGGGATCATGTACTTAGTATGAAAAGTTTTGGGACCAAAAAATGATGTTTAATCCCCGAAACCAACTCCGAAAATGAAAAACCCGAATTTGCTTGGAACTAACAAAACTTACCATAATGGTCCCCATTACATAATATTTTGGACTAAACTAGAGGGATTCTATCGAGTTTTGATTTGTAAACAACCTTGGATATTCCAATTGTTGGCTCACAAAAACATGTCTAAACTTAAAACAACTACACTTGGTCTATGCATAAATAAAAACACACCATTTATATTCTTAACCACTGAAATAGATATAATAGAAAAGACATACATAATGAAACACAAATATTTACATTGGGAACTCATATGAGAAAACCAATATTCAATGAAGAGCCTTGCCTTCCATCTTACACTACATTTTACAAAGATTGCATAGTTTAATGTGAAGTTACGAGACACTATGATTTTCTACGATCCTCTACAATTTGCTTAGGTATCTCTTAGCATCTCCTCCATAGTCTTGCTCATGCCAAGGATGGCTATATTTTTTATAGCTAGAATTAGGGTTAGGGTTAGGGTTTTAAAACCCTATTGGAACCTCCATGATGCTCCTAGAAGTCTAAGTGAACTCTCACATGTTGTGAGGACTATTACTTTTGCATACAAACTTTGTTTTCGGTGCATAATATCTAGTTGGAAAGATCTCGGTGAGAAGAACAATTTCTAACTTAGATCACTAGACCATATTTTAACCTTTATTCAACACAAGGACCAAAAAATATTGTTTAGGGCCCCCAAAATGTGTTGATGACTTGTATTTTACAAAAAAAACACCATCCTTGAGATGTCCCAAATTCCAATCTCTCCCATCTAGAGCATCAATAAATTCGTGTGGTATCTCTTTAGATTTGTCTCAGATGATCCTTCCCCATTTTGGGAGGCTTTTGATTTCCAAAAGATTTATCTTTGAAAGAGAAGATATAATAGTTTCTTAGCTCTCTCCTTGGAGTACCATTTGGCCTTGCTAACTGAACCTTCAAACCCACCTTCCAAAGTTTTGGTTGACCCCTTTAAATCATTCTTTTGTACAGTTGTGTCATTTGGTAATTTTGTCTATACATTTGAAGATTAATCTAAGACTTGGTCTCTTCATCATCATGAAGCATAAATGGCACTTAAAGTTTCAAGTTCTCTATATTTACTATGGAGTAATTGTATATAATATGAAACACTAATTCTCTTAGCATTATTCCATGGTCTTATAACCTTTCATTATTAAATTGCAACCGAATTCTCATTCATGTGTTTATCATGTCTAATTTTATATTTCTCCTAAGACTTCTTTTATTTTTCTTTAATTTACAAATGCATTTATTGTATTCTATGACTTCTTTTGTTTTTCTTTAATTTACAAATGCATTTATTGTATTCTATATAACACATACTCTCGTGTGTTATATAATATAACACATAATTGATATCTATCTATGAACTTTTCTATCTTAATATTAGTTTTTATAGAAATGGTATTTGTAGGTAGTTTATTTAAAGATTTATGAACTTTTCTATCTTAATATTAGTTTTTATAGAAATGGTATTTGTAGGTAGTTTATTTAAAGATTTATTAGTAATGTTTTATAAAAATGGAATTTGTAGGTAGTTAATTTAAAGATTTATGATATATCTATATTATAAGTAACTTTTTTATTAGTTTAATTTATCTTAATTTATCTTTTTTTATAATAATTAATTTTTTTTTAATTTCATGAAATTTAAAAATATATATTAAAAACTTATGTTAATTTTTTGGTTATTAATCTCTAACTTAAATGGAGTATACATTTAAAATAATTAAATAAATAATAAAAAAAACAACATTTAACTTTTAACCTATTTTTAACCTACAATTAAATTAATAATAATGATAATTCTTAATATCATATTTCGAAAAGAGCCAAAATCCATGTCACTTAGAGTTTCAATGTTTATCATATCTAATTTTATATTTCTCCTAAGAATTCTTTTGTTTTTCTTTAATTTATAAATGTATTTATTGTATTTTATACAAGACATACTATTATGTGTTATATAATATAACACATAATTGCTATTTATTTATGAACTTTCTATCTTAATATTAGTAATGTTTTATAGAAATGGTATTTGTAAGTAGTTTATTTAAAGATTTATGATGTATCTATATTATAAGTTACTTTTTTATTAGTCAAATTTATTTTAATTTATCTTTTCTTATAATAATTAAAAATAATTTTTTTTTTTTTTATAAATTTCATGAAATTTAAAAATATATATTAAAAATTTATGTTAATTTTTTGGTTATTAATTCCTAACTTAAATGGAATATACATTTAAAATAATTAAATAAATAATAAAAAAAACAACCATTAACTTTAACATTAACTTTAACGTTTTCCCAACTATTTTTAAACCTACAATTAAATTCTTAATATCATATTTTGAAAAGAGCCAAAATTCAAATAAAAAATTGAAAATAAGTTCCCAATTAAAAACAATACCTTTTCAAAAAATTGAAAAAAAAAATCCTATGTGAACATGTATTGTAAAATAAAAGCTATTTTATAACATTCTTTAAAAATACATTAAAAACGAATTTTTACTATGTGAACAGACCATCATTATGCTATTGTTTAATTAACGCGAAGAAGAAAAAAAAGGGAAAAGGAAGTGGGCAATTTTTTTTTATAAAAATGGTATTTATAGATAGTTTATTTAAAAATTTATGATATATCTACATTATAAATTACTTTTTCATGAATCAAATTTATCTTTTCTAATAATAATTAAAAATAATTATTTTTTTTATAAATTTCATGAAATTTATAAATATATATTAAAAATTTATATTAATTTTTTAGTTATTAATCTCAAAACTTAAATGAAGTATACATTTAAAATAATTAAATAAATAATAATAAAAAAACCACCATTAACTTTAACGTTCTCCCATCATCATTCTTGGTATCATATTTTGAAAAGAGCCAAAATCCAAATCAAAAGTTGAAAATAAGGTCGCAATTAGAAACAATACCTTTTCAAAAAAAAATTGAAAAAAAAGCTATTTTATAACATTGTTTAAAAATATCTAACAACATTCAAAAAGGAATTTTTACTATGTGAACATAACATCATTATTATGATATTGTTTAAAAAAAAATTAACAGAAGAAAAAAAAGAGTGTAATTCAGTGAGTTATTTTTCAGGTAGGTTTTTAAGTTGTCTGTTTTTAAATTTTTGGTCAATTTAGAATTTTAATTGATTTTTTAAGTATTTGGGTTGGTTTAAAATGGGGTAAAACATCTAATTAAGGTTCTAAAATGCATGAACTTTAATCCATACGAAACTCAAACTACTCCTGAAAATTTGACCAGATTCAAACCCTTTTATCTGAAAAACAAAACTCTGGAAAAAAAAAATTACTCCCAAATTAACGTAATCCAAAAAAAAAAAAAATTTACTGTGTTCACACAGCATCACAGCATCAGAAGCAACTCAAATCTCTCTGGTTAATCTGTGTCCTGTGCGTAATGGGCTGTTTGTACTCTCTGGTTTTAGTTGATGGAGATAATTAGAAATATTCATCAGATACATAGTAATTGTAGGAGCGGAGAACCACATGTGTATTCAGAGAAAGCATCATCTGTCAGGCTGTTCAGACTTGGCCAAAAGTATGCCACAACAGCCTTACATTATTTACTTCCGTGCTATGTGGTAGTTATGAGCAATCATTTTTCATCTGAGCCACGATAAACCTCTTTGATCTACATGTTATAACGTCTTGCTACAATTGTACAAAATAGGATCATGATTATTGCTCATTGTTCAGTCTACACAGATCTTATTTCCTGGATTAAACGCCACCAAATCCAACCACTGGTTTAACTTTTTCCGTTTTAAAAGTTACCATATCTAAAATTTTCCTTCAAAAGACCACATCCAAATAAGAAAAGCGCACTGCAGCCAACATACCAACCTGAAGACTTGCCCGTTATATCTGCTTCTGCAGTGATAAAAGGTTGTCTGCGAGGCAGCCCTTAAAACAATTAGTTTAATGGAATAGATTCTGACTGTCTTCCCATGTGACCAACTTTAAAGACAGGCTGTATTACATATTAAGGCTTCTTTGGAGCGGTTTTGCCATGTGCAGTCCCACCTGCATACGAAAATTTTAAAATTCAACTGTACATACATATATAGTAATTTCACTTCTATTCATAAAGTAACGTTTTAATGAGATATGCCAGTGCCCTGACCACAATAAATTTGAGGTGATAGTTCACTACTAGCTGTAATAACAGATATAAAAATAATTTTTTGGGGAGATCTATTTGATTGAACGTTAAACTAAAATGGCTCTAGGCTAGTCTGATTTCAGAAAGTGGATCTGCCCTAAATCTGGGCAGCCTGCTTTGTATGTTTCCATTGAGACAGCTAGCTTTATCGTGGTAGCGATGAGTTGAACTCTGCTACAGATGTTACAGGCTGCTCAGTTTTGCCATATTTGCCATCTGACTAGTGGGTACACGAAACGATGACCATTCATGAAGAAACTACGTAAGCTGTCCAGAGTCTGAATAATCAATTTCCATCCGTATGGTATTCCGATGGAAGCGCCGCTTGTTCGGTCAGAGGACAAGAAGTTATTTATGCCGTAAGGTATTCCGATGGAAGCGCCACTTGTTCGGCCAGAGGACAAGGAGTTATTTATGCCGTATGGTAATCCGATGGAAGCGCCGCTTGTTCGGTCAGAGGACAAAGAAGTTATTGTAGCACAGGTACCACCGCAGAGAGAGTAGTACATTATCGTCTTCTTATAGTCAATCATGCCACAATCAATAATTTTCTGAAGGAGTAGGTTAATTCTTGAGCAATCTTCCTTCCAGATTTAAGATTTTTTTTGGCAAAAAAGTTGACCTGAATTGGTTAAATTTTCAGGGGTAGTATGAGTTTTGTATGACTCAAAATTCCATGCATTTCAGAACTTTATCCCATGGGTTTTGCCCCATTTTAAACCAATCCAGATGCTCACAAAATCGATCAGAGTTCTAGATTGGCTGGAAATTTAAAAGAGAGCTACCACCTAAAAAATAACTCAAGGAAAATTGCTCCCGAGTTAGCCCATTACATTTTCTGAATGCTGAAAATACTCTACAAGTAGAGAAGTTAAAGCTTTTTGAAATATGAATGAATGTATTGCAGCGTATGAAAGTTGCTTAGTTTTTGCGTGTGGTATTATTCTCTTACATTAATCATTGGATCAGTAGCTGAATTATTTCTGAATGTCTCAGAGTTTTTCAGCATGTTGAATTCATTTCTATATTCAGAAATAGATTTTAAACAACAAAAAATAGTGATTTCTTCCCCCTATTTTCAACCCGCTGAATCCAAGTTATATTATTTTCTCACAAAAAAAAATCAATATTATTAAAATAAGAGATTCTTTTATTTTCTTTATAATAATAATAAATTAGGATCAAACTTAATTTCTTTAAAAATATCTAAATAGTAAACATTAAATTTCAATTTTAAGTATATGTTGTAATATTTTTTAATCATAGTGGGAAAACTTACACTTAAAAGTGTCTTAACAAGGCACTCTCAAAAGTCAATATTATTAAATAAGAGATTTTTTAATTTTCTTAATAATAATAATAATAAATGAGATATTTTTTATTTTCTTTATAATAATAATAAAAAATAGAGGATTAAAACTACTTTTTAAAAAAATATCTAAATGATACACATTAAATTAAAGGATTTGTAATATTTTAATTTTTTTTTTATCATAGTGGAAAAATCTATCAGTTTGTCAATCAACACTATAGACAATCATCACTAGTTGCTATCGTCCTTATTCAAGGAAAACCACACCACCTGGAATAATCCTTTAGTGGTTCCTAAGGGGTAGAGTTAGCTCTTAACCAATTAGAATTAGTTTTAGGTCATTTAGGTCATACTCCACCAGAATCAAATATTTGTCAATCAACACTATAGACAACCATCACTATGCCCACTCACTCATCACCATTATTCAAGGAAAACCACACCACTTGAAATAACGGGTTGAAATAACATCGAAGACAACCATCACAAGTTGCTAAATGCTAATGCAATCATCACCATTATTCAAGGAAAGACTACGGACTTCTTCCGCAACGAACGTGGTTTGCGACAGGGATGCCCATTGTCTCCTTTATTATTCATCCTGGTTATGGAAGGTTTCAACCTCTTATTAAAAAAGAGCAAAGTGGAGAAAAAGCTATCTGGTATAAAAGTTTCGAGGCTGATAAACATTCTACATTTATTCTTTGTAGACGATGTTTTAATCCTGACAAAGGTCGATCTTCAAGAGTGGCGAGAGATAGACAATCTCATTGTTTTGTTTTGTAAAGCATCTGGTCTACAATTAAACACTACAAAAACTACAATGCACTTTGAGGACCTTTCTGACTCGGAGCTCATTACTTTCATATATTTTCTTTCGTTCACCTCTACTGCACTGCACACAGGTTTTAAGTACTTGGGTTTTCATTTGAAGACGGGTCCTTAGAGGGTGGCGGTGTGGAGTTGGTTTATGAACAAATTGGAAAAGAAGATAGGCAACTGGTGCTATAAGTGGCTTTCCTTGGGTGTTCAGTATATTCTTCTTTAATCAGTGCTGGAGAGTCAACCGATTTATTGGATGTCTATGGAACTTATTCCTCGATCTATCATCAAGCAAATTCGTAAATTAATGTTCAATTTCTTGTGGAAGGGCCACAGTGATTTCAATCATTACCATCTCTGTATATGGGAGGTCTTATCTTGTCCAAAATCTTGTGGAGGATGGGGATTTCGTAACTTGTAACACTTCAATTTGGCTTTGAACGCAAACACCCTCTAATGTGTTCTATCCCGGGAAGGTATTTGGCACAAGATTATTATGGATAAATATTTAAAACACTCAACTGTTATAAATTGGTTCAGATTGACTACATTCAAGCAGAAGTCAGCGTCCAGGATTTGGAATAATTTGTTAAAATCTGTTCACCTCATAACACATTGGCTTAGGCCTGCAGGGGTGTAGATGGATTGGCAAGTGTCGTGTATATGGAAGGAAATTTGTAAAGAAGGTCTCAAGTTCGATTCTCACCTCGACTAACCTGTGCGCCATTCATGCGGGCTGTGTGGATGCACCTGGGGTTATAGTGGTAGCCGTCGGGTATCGACCCTGTGTCACGCAAGTACGAGAACCAGGGAGTTGTCGATTCCCCCAGCGAAAAAAATTAAAAAAAAAAAATAACACATTGGCTTAGTTGGATGTCGGGTTTTGGGCATCTTATTTCTCTAGGAAAAGATCATATCCTGGGGTTGGACGGAAGATCTCTGCTATCTCAAGATCTTATAGATCATCTTCACAAGGAAAAGATTTATGTATTAGCTCAAGCAAAGATTGCTCAGGATACAGATAATCATACTAGTAACTAGATCAGTAGTGAAGCTCTAGGTTTGAATGGTAATCTAGCAGTAGAATGGGATCTTTTCCGTAAAGAACTTATAGGAGCTGGAGTATCAATCAGAGGTGTTCCAGATCAGTTAATGTGGACTGGAGGTAATTCGTCAGGCATTTTATCTGTGAAAAATGCTTATATGGCTCTAATTTCTACTTTGAATTTTCAGTATATGGACCAGTGGAAGCATAAAATATGGAAATGGGATATACAATTAAAGATTAAACTTTTTATATGGTTGGCATTGGATAAAAAAATATTAACATGGGATAGATTACAAAAGAGAGGATGGGAAGGCCCCAACCTATGTGTTTTATGCAAGAGCAATTCATAGGATATTAATCATCTCTTTATAGACTGTGTGTTTACAAAAAAGATATGGGAAAGATTAAAATTCACTCTGAAAATTAAAAGGAAATGGGAAGGTAAGGATCTGTTTGACTGCTTCTTTCATTGGATTAAAGACAAATCAGTTACTCCTTCGCTTGCAGCTATTACTTGTTGGTTTATATGGCTCGAGAGGAACAAAGCTACTTTTGAAAAGTTGTTTCCCTCAGCGCATTCAGTGATTCTTAAGGTATTGGGTCTTTATAAGCTACTTTCATCGACTCAAGCTCATGTTCCCATTAAGGATTGTATGATTTCGTATTCAAATGGTTCCTCCATTTCGTTTTTTGATGGGGCAACAAAAAGTGACAAACTTTCTTGCAGAGTTGGGGGTGTGATAAAAACAAGGGAGTCTATTGTTTATAGATGGCACCTTAATTGTGGAAAATGTACTAACACGAAGGCTGGGCTCTTGGGTATTTGGGCAACACTTACCTCAGCTAGTCATCTATCTCTTCCAAGATTACAAGCTTTTGGTGACTCCAGAGTGATTATCGATTGCTTCAATGATAGAGGAAATCTAAATGTATGTTCCATTGAAGGCTGGAAGATTCGTACAAAAGCTTTGATCAAGAAGTTCCAGGTTATTAGCTTCCACCACCTTTATAGAGACTTCAATAAAGAGGCAGACAAGCTATGAAAAGAAGCCCTCTTGGTACTTGAAGGAAAGATAACTTATTATCGGTGGGAACATGGTGGAGCATGTCCATTGAATCATTTGGCAATTTTTTGATTACTCTCAAGTATTGAGCATGTTAGCATTTTCAGTTTTATGTTATCTAGTTCGAAACTGTTTTAAACTTCCTGAAGGGAATGTATTACCTTTTTGTTTGTTTCCGCCTTCGATGCTACTAATTTATGCACTATATGTAAGCTATCTATGTATGTTGAAGCTTATATCCAGTCATGCTTTTTGGAATGGGCTTTGTCCTTGGATGTTATTATGTAAAAAAAATTATATCTGAATATAATTTTGTGCTAATTTTCATTTGGAAAAAAAAAGGAAAACCGCACCACCTTGAAAAACCATTAATGGTAGATAAAGAGGCAGACTACCCTATTTCCTTATGTTACAGGAATTCAAACTCTTAACCAAACAAAAGCAATATATATACATTCAATCTTAATTTCAAATATTTATAATAATTTTTAATGTTTATATACAATTATTTCTTTATTTAAAAAAAAAAAAAAATCAAAATTAATTTAAATAAATACTAACCATCATGATTAATATGAAAGATAAATACCATTATGATTGATTTAAAAAACCAAATAACAAAAAAATATAATAGTAATTCATTGTCAACTTTTTTTTTCCACGAAAAATTTCACTTTATATTAGTTAAAATATAAACTATTTCGATACATAGAAACCATCACCATCATATCCAAATAAAAAGCTATAGGATATCTATTATCCATACTATCTTCCCATCCCACAAAATATGTGAATTGACTATCTAATAACCCTCCCAAAATCTACAAAAAGAGGCAGTTCCATAACATTCAACATTACAAAGATAAATGTCGCTGAATCATATCCCCACACCCCATAGGAAAGACAAAATCAATCCGAAACCTAAAAAAGTTCTATTGACAGAGGAGGATCCTCATGTTCCTTAACACACTGAAAATAGAAGATTTTCCCAGGTTTCTTGTGAAGTGCTTGTTTTGATAGGTTGTCCGCTTCCGAGTTGTCATCCCCGTAAACATGATTAAAAGTGATATGCTAAAAAAATTTAATAAGATCAACCAGCCTATCCTTCTAGCATTCCAATGAAATCACCTGAAGACGACCTTTTTCATGCAACCAATTAATTACAATCATCGAATCTCCCTTCACATGTAAATCATAAATAAAGAGCCTTGAAGCAAGTGTCAGAAGGGCCCAAACACCCATCAATTCGGCCCTTGTATTAGAGCCTGGGCCACAATTTAATGTCCACTTGTAGATGTGGTTGTCCCTTGTCTTAATAATACCTCCAGCCCCACTGTTGAATCCCGTGGCTTCAGTAGCCCCATTAAACCATCCAGTTGCACCTTTCACTTCGTCCTTTATAACTTTGTTCCTCATAGCCAATGCTTTCACCTGTGTAGCATAAGAATCCATCTCTATAGTCACCAGGGTAACCACTCTAAAAGCCTAAGGTTTGTTGTCTTCAAATATAGCAAAATTGCGATCCATCCAAATGAACCAACAAACAAAAATGTGTAAGGTAGAATGTCGAGTCCTTCCAGAAAACCAATTTTTAAAGCATTTTGTAAGAGAAGATCCAACCCAAGAACCCGATAAATTCCTATGAGTATGAAGTGTTGTCCAAACTGTGCGCACAAATGAGCATTCCACAAACAGGTGTAAGGACGATTCCCAATTCTTATTACATAGCACGCACCATCCCAGTCCATTAAAACCACAACGTTGGAGGTTCTCCCACGTGAGAATTTTATTCTCCACTAGCAGCCAAGTAAAAATTTTCAGTTTCATTGGACAGTTCCATATTCAAAGATTGCTCTGCCACCCCTTTACAACACATGACTACTTTCTTCTCTCTGTCGCTTGATATATATTTTTTACTGTGATACAACCAGAAGCATTACCTCCCAACCATATAAGTTCACCAGGTCGTCTGGAAAGAAGAATCCCATTTTGTATAAGTTCCTTCCGAAAACACGTCCACTCACAAGCTAGTCGCCCACCAAGACCCAAATCATCACTGGTATGCCACTTAGCTCCTATTATACCCAAACACTATTCACGACTAGCCTGAGAGAGATAGTTCACTCCTCTTTGATTTAATTCAAGGATTAAATCATCTGAAAGAATAGATTTTTCACCCATACCCAAAATGTAGTCCCTGCCAACCAAAATGGAATCCCCCGAACCTGGATACCATGCAATCCAATGCAATAGTATATGTATCGATTTTAGTAAGTACTTCCATACATGAGAGCTCCTTGTCAAAGAAACCATGACCATCCTAAGCCATCCCACAACCGAGCAAGAAATGAGATACTTATCTATGATAACACGATGCCACATACCTTCTTTCATTAACACTCTCCATAAAGTATTGGTCACCATAGCCATACTGAAGCTATGAATATTCCTCAAGCCCCATCCTCCATACGGTTTTGGTCGAGCTAAAAGTTTCCATTTGGAGAGATGGATTCTTCTTTTATTTATAGAACCATACCACAGGAAGTTAAACATCAACTGACATAAATGATTTAGAATCGAAGATGGTAGATTTGATAAAGCAAGCCAATAGACTGACTGACTTTCCAATACCGCTTTAATTAAAATAAGTCGGCCTCCAATAGACGACCATTGATTGCACCAATGGCTAATGCGCTTTTCAAATTTCTCTATGAACCAATCCAAATCATCAACATTATACCTATCCATCTTTAAAAAGTAACCAAGATTCTTAAAACCAAAAGTTAAAGAAAGAAAGTTATAGTGAAAAACAGTCTTATAGGAATCCAATATAGAAGGTTGAATGTCGTAATGAAGAAAAGATGTTTTGTGAACATTAATCACAAACCGGATACCTCATGCTATTCCAGAGTCTGTACTTAAGGCTTAGAAAGTACAGGGTCTAGGCATCCGAAAGTGGTGTGAAAGATAAAAAAGGGGGAAGAATCAACCTTCGGGGAAGGAAGCTAAGGCTGATTTCCAGGTTGTCGATGTCTTGCTTCCAACTGTTCCTAGATGCTTATATCTCGTTCAATTGCAGTCCAAGAGCGTTCGAGTTCTACCCGGGTGATGGTTGTTTTAAGTATGGTATCGAAAAGGTTCAAAGAGATACTGGTTTGGTCTGACAAGTCGGGTTCAATATTAGGTTGTCTTGCAACAGGGACAGTCATAGAGGAACAAAAAAATTAAAGGAAAGTTCAAAGTTTAGGATGTTGCCTCAAATTTTTGATCGTATAAGAGAAAACTTTTGAATCCAATATTAAAGATAGAATGCAAACCAAAGGCCTTTTCCCGTAACTGAGTTATATTTTAAATAAATTGTGTGTGAAATGTGAGAAAAACATTAAGCTGCCTATAATGTGAGGCTCCTATTAAAGGAGAATCTTTCCCTGTAAACAAAAGAAGAAAAAGATAAGAAGAAATCTGACGAAGCATAAAATATGAAGATCTAAAGAGTTCACAGGTCTTGTACCTGTTGATAGCCGATACAGAGGAAAAACTGTAAACGATATAGATGACTAAAAAGTGATCACTATAGTAGAGGTTTTATTAAATTGTAGTGAAACATTCTTCAGACATATATATGTGAAATGAAATTGAATATGAAATAACAGAGGAAACAAACTCATAACACAGTCTTGACGGAATCAGGAATCTTCGGATCGCTTTGTATTAATTTTCAAAAGGAGAAAGTCTCTGTTACAATCGACCAAAAAAGGTCCACCCTTTTTTCCTTCTTCTAAGTGCATATTTATACAAACTTCTATATGCTAGAATCTCAATCGTTCCAAAAGTTTTCGGTTACAAAAAGGAGATTTATACATTTCAATTCTTTGTCTTTGTCCTCTTTCGGACGGATGGAGCACCTTCCTTTCTTTACTCTTCAGGTTCTAAAAATAGAACAGGCAGACACTTGTCATTATTTGGTACCCAAAACCTACCCCTTCACCTCCTGGGTGCAAGTGATGCACCTCTCCACTAACTAGGTTATCAACCTGGAAGGCTCCGCTTGGTTGTTTACCTCAAAAGTGTAATAATCCTTTGCTAACGGTGGCAAACTTCCTCCTACTTGTCGGTCTTTAGTGGGGATAGAACATAACAATACACTTGGTTTTATTAACCACTTATCAACTTGAGCTATATCTGTCTGGGTTACCTATGATATTTCAGCCTGCTCTCTTTCCTCGTTCTCCTTGATATTGAACATGTGCTTAGCTATATCCATTTAGGCTAGTGTCCCAGTTTTGTTTTCACTATCGAGACCCAACAAACTTTCATCTATCAAGCCGAAAGTTTCTTTGCAAGAGTTTCTTACCTCTTTTGCTCGTTCTTTTCTTTTAGATATGTTACGCTCCCACACCTTTAGCAAGATGTTACCTCGGGTCTGCTCTGGGATGGAAAGCCTGGAACTACTGCCCGTTTCCCTTTTTGTCGTGGCTATAACAACTTCTTGGAAAATGACTTGAGCCACCCCAGCTTCTCTTTCTCTCAACGAGACATCCTTCAGTACTTGATCAATGATGCGGAAGTGGTTTTGAATGGTTTCCACTTTAGCAAGTAAATCTTCCTGAGCTGCTGACACTCTTTTTCGGATTTCAATAGCTTGGGATTGGAATATCCCAATATCTATCACCTGTCTCTCAACAATCGCCTTGGATGATTTTCGTGGAGCCATGATAGAGGATTCTATAGCTAGCTCTCCTATAGTAAAAATGTAGATGCAGACAGAAGTTAGCTTGATGAAAAAGCTTCTTTGCACAAAACAAAAATGAAATTTGAAATAATGAAAGAAAGAACTCTTTATCTTAACCATTTAAAACCCCGGTGTCCTTGTGAACAGAACGATCAAATCATTTTAACGAAAGATTTAGTAGTAAAATCCATATCCTTACCTGTCACTTCACCGTATTTCAAATAAATGCCATAATTTTTTGATGGGTCGTGACACAAATTAGCGCAAAAAGCATTTAAATTTACCCCGTAGACGATGCATGTTAAGATTTGCATTAATGTACTGATTAATCTGGCTTAGCTCCTTTAATTAGGTTTTCTTTAATCTTTAATCACCCTTTTCGGCATTCGCCATATCGGGAGATTTCACTCATACCCTTCGAGCCCCTAAAACCCAAGATCGCGATGATGCGATCTAGTTAAACAAAAACATAATTCAGATTAAGTGTTTAATTAATCTGTGCTTAATTAATATCGCAACTTCGCGACTCGGGGATACGAAGGTAGAGTTTCTTGGAAGAGCGAATGCCGAGTTGTGAAACCTCGACAATGTTTAACTATGGTTTAAGGAAATTTACTCTCGGTGCTAACCTGGGTAAGCTTTCAAGGTTTTTTTGCGACTTCGTGCATCGGGGATTGGAAACCGAGTGACTTGCAACTCCCGAGGCGTGATAGCCCGAGGTATATAAAGTTGAAAATCTCGCTTAATGATTAAAAGGCGGTGACTTAGGACTATAACGACTATCGCCACTTCGCATGTCGGGTTAAACTTATGATTGCAAGAATTATACTTCAACCACTTATAAAAAGGTGGCTCCAACATAGGCTCCAACTAGGGATCTCGTCTTCCTGTGAGACAGGAAGAACAGTAGACCACGTGCCTGTATTGGGTAAATGGAGTCATTGGTTTTATTTCTGCGAAACTTGTTTTATGAAGGGGATACAGAGGGAAGAAGAGATTTCGTCTTTACTTCTGAAAATCTTTTTCAAAACTCAAATGCGTTCTAAACTTAGTTGCATCCCCTTTCATGACCTTCTCCTTCTCGTTACTGAATTCAGGTCTACCTTAAGATAATCAAAACAGTACTAGGAAATCCAACAGATCTTGTGGCTTTTGGCTTGCATCAAACGAATTTTATTACATGTTTTTAATCGGGGAGCCCTGTCTGAACTTGGGATGCAAATCCGGTTTCGAAAAAGTTGGCTACTAGAGTAGAGTGAGATTCACGTATGACAACCTTACAGATATCTCAGATATTGCTTCACTGCTAGCGAGCCTGTTCAGTACCCCGGTGAAGTTATCTGGCCCTTTTTTACTGAATTTCCTTTCACCACTTTGAAATATAATTATGCATTTAAATGTTGAGACGAGGACAATCATTTATGAATTTCCTTTCATCGTCTCCTTGGACTAGATGGGGGCAATCAAATATGAATTTCCTTTCACCATCTGTCTTATAATTTACTTTTTAGAACACAAAGTGGGGGCAATTAGTTTGTATGAGGGATGATATCTGTGTAATATTTGCGGTGGAGGTCTGTCAACTTGCTTTGATTACTCGGTACCAACCTTCCCTTAACTTTCAAAACACCTTAGCCCGCATGGAAAATGGGAAAGATTACTTCCAGGGGCCTTCCTTCGATCAAGCCTCAATCCTTCGAAAACTGTTAAAAACCTAGAAGAGTCAGGATCAACCTACGCATAACTTTGTTTAGTAAGAGACTGAGGGGTTGTGAAGACTGGCTTACTTTCTAAAATCTTCTTTACAACTTCCAAAGCTAAAACATAATCTCTTCTCCCTATGTATGGAACTCGGAAAGATGGTTGTTTTTTTTTTTTTTTTTTAAGAAGGTACGTTCGAGGACAGAAAAAGGGTGACAGAGAGAGATCTGGGATTCGAAACACATGGATCAAAGATTAAAACTGACTTTGGGACCCTTTTCCGGAGACACTTTACTTCCTCTGCTTATTTTAATTACCTCCTATCTTTATCTAGGTGAAACTCTTAGGACCCAGAGTAAGGAGTCGTTCTTTTAAAAAACCAGTCAAGCAAAAACATCATAATTATGAGACCGTCACAGCACTTTAGAGACCTTCGTTTTAAATAAATAAATAAATAAATAAAATAAAATAAAACTCTCAAGAATTCGTACCTTTGCCTTACCATTTTGTTTTCTTTTAAAATAACGGAAAAAATTTTCTATCACCTGTTTTCGGCGAATTTATTCTCCGATATATGACTTTCTGTTTGCTCCTTTCGCTCGTTTGGGCTGCACGCCAGAATCCTGTAAACACGAAGAGTGCTTTTTAAAAGAGTTGAATGCATTGAAAATTTCGTATCTCTACTTCTACAAAAATCACTGACCTAATTAATTAGTGGTGAAGGTAAACTTACCAAAGAGAAATTATGAAATAGAAATAAAACACAAACCAGTATATACAATGGAAATTTTTGGGAACCAATTATTGCATATAGTGTTTTAAATAATGCCCGTTGACAGGGGCGTTGAGGATTTTACCGTCCAAATTTTCTAATAGAAACAATTTTTTTCCTTCGGGAGCTGCGACTTTGAACGGTCCGTACCAGATATGATCAAATTTACTGTGTTTTGACGAATCTTCTTTCCTAGCATCCCATTTCAAAACCAAATCGTCAGGGAAAAACTCTTTGTTTTTGGCCTTACGATCGAATAACGTTTTCATGTCGTCTTGGTATTTCTGAAACCTTTCATCCACTTTAACCCTGTGTTGTTGTACTTCAATCAACTGGTTTATCCTTCTTGTGACATGATTTGGTTCTTCTTTCTCATCTTTCCAAAGCTTCATTACGGGAAGCGCTAGATTTATAGGTAATACCACGTCGGTCTCGTACACCATTTGGAAAGGAGAAGTACCGATAGATTTTTTCGTGCCTATCTGATTTGCCCATAAAGCGTATTTCAAATGCACATGCCAAGATTTTTTGTTCTCGTTCAACACTTTCTTAATTACATTGATCATACTCTTGTTTGAAGACTTGTCTAGTCCATTTCCTTGGGGGTAATATGTCGTGGAATGACCGAGCACGATATTGTATTTTTGGCAAAAAATGAGCATAGCCATAGATTTAAAAGCCTGGGAGTTATCTGTGACTATCTTTCGGGGGCAGCCAAATCTAGAAAAAATGTTCTCTTCTAGGAAATCTATTACCACCAAATCCATTGCCCTTTTGGTTGGAATAGCCTCCACCCATTTAGTGAAGTTATCTGTGGTAGTCATGATCCATTTGTGTTGAGCGCTAGAATGGGGGTTAATTTCGCCTATAAAATCTAGTCCCCATTGCTGAAAAGGGGCCTCCGTTTTGACTGGAACCAACGACAGCGTTGGGAGTTTATGCTTGCCTGCGAACAATTGGCAAGGGTTACAGGTTTTGACTTTGGCATTGACGTTTGAGAAAAATTTTGGCCAATAATACCCTACCCTCAGGATCTTATAAGTTGTCTCCCTCCAAGCGTGATGTCCCCCGCACACTCCTTCGTGAAATTCGCTTATGACCTTCTCTGTTTCTGATTCAACCAAACAAACCAACAGGAAGCCAAGTGGGTCCTTCCAATACAATTGACTTTCGGATTACAGTACTTGACTGCATGCAGTTTTAACGTCCTAGCTTTGGATGGGGATAAATCACTTGGGCATTTCAAGGTCAACAGGTAGAACACTATGTTTTTGTACCAATCAGATGAGGAAAACTTCTCTTCGATTCTGATTTCACTTGTTTTCTCATTGATCTCGTTCATGTCCACACCCTCTTCACATCCCTGTAGGCCATTTATATCGAAGGCTCTGAAATTTGATTCGGCTAAGAGTTTGGCCAAACCTTGTCCCTTTACTAGTCTCGTTGGTTTTATCTCCAGGTCAAATTCTTGAATTTTGGCAAGCCACCGTCCCCTTTTTCCATCACTGTCGGGATGATCGAAACCTTCTTCATTTTTCTGGAGGAGTACCGTGGCGAGTGTGTGTTCGGAGGCAAACGAGAAAATAAGAAAATCCTTTAGATAATCAGGGCTTGCCAGTATGGGTGCCTTGCTTATAACTTTCTTGATGCATGCAAAGGATGCTTTGGCTTCTGCTGTCCATTTCACTTCGTTGTTCTTATTTAGCATATATGTGATCAATTTCACGATTTCAACAAAGTTTGGGATAAATCTCCTCAAAAAATTTATTTTTCCTAAGAATGACTGAATTTATTTTACATTTCTAGGAATATTTATAGTGTCTATAGCTTCAACCCTACTAGGATCAATTTTAATTCCGTCTCGAGACATAATATGGCCCAAGAGTTTACCTTCTTGCATGGCAAAGTGAGACTTTTTGGGGTTTAAAGAGAAACCAAACCCGCGGCATTTTTCAAACGTCTGCTTGAGATGTATCAAATGATCTTCATCAAATTTAGAAAAAACGGTTAGATGATCGAGATAGATAACCACGAACTTGTCTCTTTCACCGATGAAAGCGATATCCATAGCACGTTGGAAGGTGGCACCTGCATTCATTAGACCAAAAGACATCTTATCATACATGAATGTACCCCAAGGGGTAGTGAAGACTGTTTTTTCTTTATCATGTTCATTTACGACAATTTGATTGTACCCGGAGAACCCGTTGATCATCAACATCCTATTTTCCCCAACTACCTTTTCTAATACGTGATACATTTTGGGTAGAGGGTAGTTGTCTTTGAGGGAGGACTTATTTAGATTTCTAAAATCAACACACAGTCTAATCTCCCTGCTCTTCTTTCTAACCGGGACCAGGTTTGCTACCCAATCAGAGTATCTCAGTGGTACAATTATTTTTGCATCCAAGAGATTTTTAACTTCCCTTTCGACCATGGGCAATAATATAGGGTTGATTTGTCTAAGTTTTTGTCTAAAAGGTTTGACACCAGGCTTTAGGGGTATCTTGTGTTCGATCACAGTGGTGTCGTAGGTTCTCAGTTCTTCGTAAGACCAAGCGAAAACGTCTTTATACCGCCTGAGTAAGTCTTTATACTTGCTTTTTACCTCAAGAGGAAGGTACTTTATATTTTTACCATCCTAGGCTCCTCTTTGGTCCCTATGTCGCATTCTTCAAACTCTTCTAGTTGGGATTGTAGAGTGGATTTTAAGGGCATATCATTCTGATCGAACAATCTCTCCAGGGGGATTAGTCCCTTCGGAATCTGATTGTTCTTTAAAACCAACATGCGATGGTTAGAAATTTTTTCTCAGAACTCCTGAGACTCCTCTCCCTCTTGCATAATCTAGGTATGATCATTTTGGTCCTCCTGGTCAATGTGGGTTTCGGAGAAATCACCCACCATTTCCAAGAACTTGCTGATTTGTTCATCATCCTCGAAAACCTGTCAGTGTTGTATGTTGTTTGGTATGGATGATCTGTGCCTTACCTCTATGTGGTACTTTAATTTGAAAGCGGTGGGGGGTACGAAAGTTGAAGCTGCTTTGGCCAGTGAATCAACTTGTTGGTTTTCGGCCCGTGGGTAGAAATGAACCTTTACCAATGAAAATAAATTTTCCATAAGATCCAAGGCACAATTTCTGTAAGATCTCAATCTTGGGTGTTTGGCCTGGTATTTCCGATTTATCTGTTTCACTATCAAATCCGCGTCTCTGTAAACTTCCAGGTTATTTATGTTCAACTTCCTAGCAACTTCCAACCCTAAGACTAAGGCTTCATACTCACATATGTTATTGGTGCAGTCTATATCCCACTGAAGCCTGTAAAAGAAAGGGATAACAAATTTGTTTTCAGGTGCCACAAAAAGTACTTTTGCACCTGCTCCTTCACATGACAGGGCACCGTTAAATTTTTTTTTCCAAATCCCAGTGCTATGCATATTTTTGTATATCTTTCCTGATTCATTATTATCTAAGTAATTCTCTTATGCATAGCTATTTACATCATCATCAAAAGATAGAATACAATTTCCTAGATCTTGATCGACAATATAAATAGGATAATTGTTAGGATTCTTAGGGTCGCTCACTATGTAGGCTAGGCTCATTTCCCTGTATAGCCGAGTAAGTTGTCCACCAAACACAAGAATCATGGCGTAGGTCATGTCTAGTTGAAGAGACCCACCAAGTTTGGCTCCCCACGACCTAGATAGTAGTAAGCCATACTTCGGGGGTATATCGGAAATAAGTACATCCATCAGGACGCTTTTCATCGGGACTTGTGCAAGGGTGACTACTAAATCTTTTATCATACCCATGCACTTAACTCTTCTTGAATCGAAAGAATAGAGATCTCCATAAGGCCTGGTGATCTCGAGGCCTAGTTTATCCATAATATTTTTGGGCATCACATTATGTGAGGCCCGAGAGTCTAGTATGCATTTATGCAACAATCGATCATGCACATTCAGGGTGATATAGAAGGGAGCGATGGTGTCTCTGGCACCCTCGAAATGTGGACCAAAAGTGATATTGGGCTTATCATCTTCCAAGTTTATCATGTCAGAGTGACTTTCTAGATTCGAAAAACTTATCACTTTGGTCATCCGCTTTCGGTGTTGTCTATGTCTTCATCTTTATTTGACGGTTGTTGAGTGTTCAAGGACTTCTCATAATCTTCTTTAGTTAAGTAAGGTTGTGTGAAGTCGTCACCCAAATTTGTCACATCTTCTTCCAAATCTTTGAAATCTTGCAGGTCGTTTCCTCCTATAAAATTTTCATTTTTTAAAGGAGTTTGAATTTTCTGATCTTCATTTTTTATCTGTCTCTGTTGATTTTGAGGATTAGGGTTTCTTCTGAATTCCCTTTTAATGAAAGGATTGGCCTTGGATTGATCTAGCTCCATTCTGGAAATATTATTTGATAACTCTTTAATTATCCTAGCCATATCATCCATTTTGTCATCTGTGGATCTATTAGACCCTGAGGGCCCCGCTTGTTCCCTAAAACATTTGGTTTCTCGGTTCCCCGTTTCTACTTTTGTTTTCAATTTGCCAGAAGCCATCATGTTGGATTCGATTTCCACGACATCATCCTGCATTCGGGTTAGGGTAGCCCCCCTCCTTTCTCTCAAAAGAAGTGTGAAATCGGGTTCGAAGGCTCCCACAAAGGTTACCTTGGCTGCAGGTTGGGATGGTTTAACTTCGACCAGGATCTTATTATATAACTTGTTATATCTTTGAATGAATTCCATAATAGTTTCCGAAGTTTTTTTCTTTAAAGAGCCGAACTCTGTCAAATAATACAAATGGTCTTTCCTTTTGCCCCATTATCTAAGAAAGGAGTCTTCTAGGGCATCATAGGATAATATTGATCCTGCGGATAGACTTCGAAACCAGGTTCGTACCTGTCCTTCGAAAGTCTGAACAAACAACCTCGAATATACATCTTCGTGTTCGCGACCTAGGATATTGACGAACTGATCAAAGAAGTTTATATGTTCGGCTGCGGTCAAGTCCCCTTCCCCTATAAATTTAGGTAAGTTTTTTATGTAGTTTTCAAGAAGGTCGTGGAGAGGGAAGGGCAGGACCAAAGGTGCATATCTCGCAGCTACTTTAGCAAAAACTCTGGGAGGCGGGGGAGGCCCTTGGCCCCCCAATCCTCCTCATGGAGCCCCTCCACCTCCCCCTCCTAAAACCCCTCCACCTCCTCCTCCGAAGACCGCCATCAGTACTACTGGATAGGAAAAAGGTGTGTTATATAAAGGGTTCTGGAAGACTAAAAGAGAATTTCTAGCTTCTTTGAGAGACGATAAAACCAGAGACGGGTGAAAAAGATGCGAGGACTTGGCCCCTCGGATTTGTAAGAGATGTAATCAGGGGAACCCATGGGTGTGGAATCTTAGTATATGGTATACTCTTCGAGAATTGGTGAGGTTGTGAAATTTAACTGAAGGGTCGGCGGGATATCGAACACTGATAAATTTACTGCGGGATTGTCACCTTTATGTATGCCAGAAGTTGTTGGATGAATTTCACTTTTAACTTCAGGGAGAGCTAGAGTTGGGTTGATGGTTTCAGGGAGGGAATTGTGTGAAGTTGAAGGTTCAAAGGAAATTTTAGCCTTAGGTTGTGGGTGCTTAAGCTGATAGACTGCAGTGGTTGGCTTAAGGGAACCTCTAGTTTTCAGTATTTTTTCGGGATCAAAAACGAGCGTGGTCTGTTTACCCTCCGTGTTTTGTTTGGTGTTCCTTTGACCGGATGTCAGCTTATTTAAACGTGGAGTCACCAAGTGAAATATAATAAAAGAATTTATAAGGTGTTCACTCTTTTTTCACTATCAAAGGGTGAAACTTGCAAAAATGTCGTTCTTCCCAGGGAAAAGGTTTCGTAACTTCGTCCCCGACAGTGGTGCCAAAAAGATGTTGTTCCAGAGTTTGTACTTAAGGCTTAGAAAGTACAGGGTCTAGGCATCCGAAAGTGGTGTGAAAGATAAAAAAGGGGGAAGTATCAACCTTCGGGGAAGGAAGCTAAGGTTGATTTCCAGGTTGTCGCTATCTCTCTTCCAACTGTTCTTGGATGCTTATATCCCATTCAATTGCAGTCCAAGAGCATTCGAGTTCTACCCGGGTGATGGCTATTTTAAGTATGGTATCGAAAAGGTTCAAAGCGATACTGGTTTGTTCTGACAAGTCGGGTTCAATATTAGGTTGTCTTGCAACGGGGATAGTCATAGAGGAACATAAAAATGAAAGGAAAGTTCAAAGTTTAGGATGTTGCCTCAAATTTTTGATCGTATAAGAGAGAAATTTTGAATCCAATATTAAAGATAGAATGCAAACCAAAGGCCTTTTCCCGTAACTGAGTTATCTTTTAAATAAATTGTGTGTGAAATGTGAGAAAAACATTAAGCTGTCTGAAATGCGAGGCTCCTATCAAAGGAGAATCTCACCTTGTAAATAGAAGAAGAAAAAGATAAGAAGAAATCTGACAAAGCATAAAATATGAAGATCTAAAGAGTTCACAGGTCTTGTACCTGCTGATAGATGATACAGAGGAAAAGCTGTAAACGATATAGATGACTAAAAATTGATCGCTACAATAGAGGTTTTACTAAATTGCAATGAAACATTCATCAGACATATATATGCAAAATGAAATTGAATATGAAATAACAGAGGAAACAAACTCATAACACAGTCTTGACGGAATTAGGAATCTTCGGATCACTTTGTATTAATTTTCAAAAGGAGAAAGTCTCTGTTACAATTGACCAAAAAAGGTCCACCCTTTTTTCTTTCTTCTAAGTGCATATTTATACAAACTTCTATATGCTAGAATCTCAATCGTTCCAGAAGTTTTCGGTTACAAAAAGGAGATTTATGCGTTTCAATTCTTTGTCTTTGTCCTCTTTTGGGAAGATGGAGCACCTTCCCTTCTTTACTCTTCGGGTTCTAAAAATAGAACAAGCAGACACTTGTCATTATTTGGTACCCGAAACCTTCCCCTTCACCTGCTGGGTGAAAGTGATGCACCTCTCCACCAACTAGGTTATCAACCTGGAAGGCTTCGCTTGGTTGTTTGCCTCAAAAGTGTAATAATCCTTCGCTAATGGTGGCAACCTTCCTCCTACTTGTCGGTCTTCAGTGGTGATAGAACATAACAGTACACTTGGTTTTATTAACCACTTATCAACTTGGGCTATATCTGTCTGGGTTACCTGTGATATTTCAGCCTACTCTCTTTCCTCGTTCTCCTTGATATTGAACATGTGCTTAGCTATATCCATTTGGGCCAGTGTCACATCGTTGTTTTCACTATCGAGACCCAACAAACTTTCATCTATCAAGCCGAAATTTTCCTCGCAAGAGTTTCTTACCTCTTTCTCTCGTTCTTTGCTTTCAAATATGTTACGCTCCCACGCCTTCAGCAAGATGTTACCTCGGGTCTGCTCTGGGATGGAAAGCCTGGAACTACTACCCATTTCCCTTTTTGTCGTGGCTATAACAACCTCTTGGAAAATCACCTGAGCCGCCCCAACTTCTCTTTCTCTCAACGAGACGTCCTCCAGTACTTGATCAATGATGCGGCAATGGTTTTGAATGGTTTCCACTATAGCAAGTAAATCTTGCTGAACTGCTGACACTCTTTTTTAGATTTCAATAGCTTGGGATTGGAATATCCCGATATCTATCACTTGGCTCTCAGCAATCGCCTTGGATGCTTTTCGTGGAGCCATGATAGAGGAATCTACAGCTATATCTCCTGTAGTAAAAATGTAGATGCAGACAGAAGTTAGCCTGATGAAAAATATTCTTTGCACAAAACAGAAATGAAATTTGAAATAATGAAAGAAAGAACTCTTTATATTAACCATTTAAAACCCCGGTGTCCTTGCGAACAGAACGGTCAAATCATTTTAACGAAAGATTTAGCAGTAAAATCCATATCCTTACTTGTCACTTCACCGTATTTGAAATAAATGCCATAAATTTTTGACGGGTCGTGACACAAATTAGCGCAAAAAACATTTAAATTTATCCTATAGACAGTGCGTGTTAAGATTTTCATTAATGCACTGATTAATCTGGCTTAGCTCCTTTAATTAGGTTTTCTTTAATATTTAATCACCCTTTTCGGCGTTCACCGTATCGAGAGATTTCACTCATACCCTTCGAGCCCCTAAAACCCGAGATCACGATGATGCGATCTAGTTAAACAAAAACGTAATCCAGATTAAGTGTTTAATTAATCTATGCTTAATTAATATCGCGACTTCGCGACTCGAGGCTACGAAGGTAGAGTTTCTTGGAAGAGCGAATGTCGAGTTGCAAAACCCCGACAATGTTTAACTATGGTTTAAGGAACTTTAGTCTCGGTGCTAACCTGGGTAAGCTTTCAAGGTCGTTTTGCGACTTCGTGCATCGGGGCTTGGAAACCGAGTGACTTGTAACTCCCGAGGCGCGATAGCCCGAGGTATATAAAGGTGAAAATATCGCTTAACGATTAAAAGGCGGTGACTTAGGACTATAACGACTA
Organism: Picea engelmannii; assembly: GCA_009831015.1. NCBI lineage: Eukaryota > Viridiplantae > Streptophyta > Pinopsida > Pinales > Pinaceae > Picea > Picea engelmannii. The sequence continues at coordinate 233,322 of ML797393.1, forward strand.
TCTCCACTTCGCATGTCGGTTTAAACTTATGATTGCAATAATTATATTTCAACCACTTATAAAAAGGTGGCTCCAACACCTCACATAAAATATTCAAAATTCTTTTTATCTCCAACCATTCTAGTAAAGAGGCTTTTGTCATAATAAGAATATCATCAGCAAAAAGAAGATGGAGGACTTTAATAAACCTTGAAACTTTTATACCTGTAATGTTACCTTTTGCTTGACTATCTTTTAATGCCAGACTCAGTCCTTCCATAACGAGATTGAAGATCAAGGGAGACAAAGGGCACCCTTGTCTTAGCCCTCTTCCACTATTAAAAAAATTAGTAGGTTCTCTATTGATTAAGAATGCATATGTTGCAGACATTACACATCCTATGATCCATATTATCGTTGGTAGCCCAAATCCACATTGCAAAAGCACCAGTCGAAGGTAGTCCCAGCTAACACAGTCATAGGCCTTATTTAAATCTATCTTCATGATTAAAGCTTGAAGTTTTTTCTTGCGGATACTATGCAGACATTCTTGAGCCGTCCCGATGGCATATATAATTTGCCTCCCCTTTAAGAAGTCGAATTGTTCCTCTGATAATGCACGTGAAAGAATGGGCCTTATCCTTTTTGCAATAATTTTTGATATAATTTTATAACAAAAATTACAAAGAGCTATCGGGCGGAAATCCCTGAAGGAGGCTGGACCATTGACCTTAGGAATTAGGGCGATGAAGGTCGAGTTCAAAGATCTCTTTACTTCTCCCAACAGACAGAACTCCTCCACAACCTCCAATAAATCTTTAACTACCAAGTCGAAATAGTTGAGAAAAAACTCAATCGTCCAACCATTGTGACCGGGACTCTTGTCCTTAGTGAATCCCTTAAGAACTTCTTTAATTTCCTCTGTAGTGCAAGGAATCTCAAGAGTAATGAAATCCTCCTCAGTAACAAACCTTTGATATAGACGAACATTGGCTATCTTTTCTTCATTGATAATGTGATCTGATTCTTTAAAAAAGTTGCTAAAATGCCTGACTGCTTCACTTTTAATAGCCTCCTACCCTTTGTGAACCCGATTCATCTCATCCGTGGCCTCCCACAATTTTTTTTTTATTGCACTTGAAGCTGGCATAGTGGTGAAAATACATCGTATTTTTGTCACCGCTCTTGATCCACGTAGCCCTGCTCTACCTCTTCTGATAACAACAATTTATTCCTTTTCATTTCCAAATCTTTGATATGAGAACCCATATCAAATGTATTTTCATGTTCTCTACTGTGCAAGGACAATTCCACAATTTCCTCTTCAATAGAAAGAAGTAAATGTTGTTCATCGACTTTTCTTTTTTTTATCCATTCCTTGACACGGTGCTTGAGAGACTTTAATTTCATTATCAATCTATGTTGTGGCCCTGCCAACACAGAAAGTTCATGGTTATTCCAAACTTCCCGAACCACTAAGCCAAAAGATACTTCTTTCATCAAATCTAGATTGAATTTCAAAGGGTATGCAACTGACTTAAAGCCAAAATCCAAATGAAACAAGATTGGCGCGTGGTAAAAAATATAAGGGTATTCTACCCAGGAGAGGAATCCAATAAAGTCAACTAGGAGAGAATCAGAAACACACACTACGTTCAATATTTTTTGAATATACTCCACACCACTATGACCATTGTGCCAGGTAGGCATGACTTCTGAAGGTTGAATGTCAACCAAATGATTCTTTGCCAAAAGATTTTTGAAAAATACTGCCAAGGAATCTGGCAAATCCATTGTCCCCCAAACTTCCATTGGGCCCAAGGAGAAGTTCAGATCCCCGACCAGGATCAAATTAGGTTGAGCTAATATCCCAGAAGCATCCACCCACTCCCAAAACTATCTTCGCTCTGAACACGGGCCATAAAAATTAATAAAAGTGAAACTCCTTTTAGCTGGGATGAATGAACCTGTTAATAATAGCTCACCAACACAAAGAAATGGATTTAGGTAAAAAACATTCGGATCCCAAGCAGCAAGGAGTCCTCTTGACTTCCCAATAGCACTGAATGCACAATTCATCCATGACGGAAACAAAGAGTTCATGAAAATCCTTGCCTTATCTTCTGCAACTAAAGTCTCTTGAAGGAGAAGAATACTCATTTTATTGAGTTGCATCAATCTCCTCAAAGAAGGCAATTTAAGGGGGCCTCCCACCCCTTTAATGTTCAGGGAGAGGAGGATCATGATTTAGCCATGGCCAGGGATTTCATGCCTCTAAGCTCCCCCGAATCCAATGTAGTACCAGAATGTTGTTCCACGGCCAAAGGTAAAGTACCTTGCTTCTTCCTAGCACTGCGCGTTTTGATCGAGGATATTTCTTGTCCCAATCCCCTCGACCACCCCAGAGTATTACACTGACCACCGTCCCCCAATGGACGACCAGGATCCCTATCAACCTGGGAGACACCTACTTGTGCTTCTAAACCCCAATAGGAGGTTAAGGGTGTAGTAAGTGGAGAAGTCTTATCGACCATGGTCTGAGATGTAGAATCTTGTCCCGAAGGCAAGACAGACACAGGTTGTGTCATGGCCAATGAGTCTGACATAGATATTGCAGCTAGGGAAGGGGTGGAAGAATCACCAGGAGGATAAGGATAAGTATCAACAAGTGAGGGAATAATCAAGAAGTCCTGACCTTCCATATTGTCCAGGCCAGTCTGCTCCCCCGAATATAAATCATCCCCAGTAACCATAGAAGGCCAGACATTCGAAAAGGAAGAAACCAAAAAATCTCGTTCCCACAATGAAAGTTTCAGAAAAAAATTAGGACAATAAGATTTTAGCTTACCTAGAAAGGAGTTTGAGTCCAAGGTTGGGTCAACATCGAAGCAGCCAGTCACCCCATCACCCTGCGCATCTGGTGAATCCTCCAGCATATAATCATTAGGAGTTTTTGTATCTGAGAGGTCGTCAAAAGAGAAAGCTCCAGCCCCGAGAGTATAATCTTTATGTAGGTGTCCCATCCTTCTACAATTAAGGCACTAGAAAGGTAGTCCTTGATAGTCTAGCTTTTGTATAACTACCTAGCCACGCCACTCAATCTCAATACTATCCATAAGTCTTGCATGCAAGTCCAGCTCTACAAGAATGCGAGCCATGAGCTTGTCTTCCGACTGTAAACCCACTTCATCCAACTTTAAAAATATCCCTAAGAGATTTCCTATTGTCGACAGAGCAGGTTTATTCCAAAGGTTGAGCGAGAGCCCAGGTAGAAGTACCCACACATGTCTGTAACTAAAGTAATCCTTAAAAGGATCAAACCCCTTCCTCCACCGCTTCAACATCAATTTTCCCCCTTTGTAATCCCAAAAACCTCCTCTAATGAGCTCAACATCCTCCGAGCTCTTAAAAATCAATCCAAACCAACCGCAGGGAAGTAAGGAAAATTCAGGAGAATACCCGATAATGGGAACCCACGACTTCTTCATCCATTCCCCAAGAGTAATGGAAGACCTTGTCTTATTAATAATTCTTCCAACAAGAGCACACATAGATAACCAACAAGTTTCAGCTAACCCGACATCCATACCTATCACCAGGCGTCTGTGCGACTTCTTTGGTTTCCAAGCTCTGACTGTTCTCTTATGGGTGGATTCTTTCACATGCAGTGCTTCTCTCGACGAGCCTGTCCCTCCCTTATCCAACCACTTGGAGTAATTTCCAGGTTGTGTATCATTAACAATCTATGTAACACCGGGACTGTTACTAGCCTTAAATCCCTTCCCCCGCTTCTCCAAACCACTCAGTCCCGACTGTTTCAAACTAGAGAGCTTGCTACCCAGAGGAACTAACAACAATGACTTGAGAGGTAAACTACTAGTCGGTGATGACACGAGAGAGTTAATGGGTGGTCGTAAAATCACGTTTAATGCTCCACCACCCTTATTTAAGTGACATAACTCATCCACGGTTTTAAAAAGATCCTCCTGATCCCACTCCTCCTTGTCGAGGGTGCCCATCAAGTTGATAGCCTATGTTAACCAATCCCGTCGAGTGCCTTCAGTCCTCAACTCTACCACTCACACTGCACAAGGTAGGATCCCCAACTACCTGATCCCGAGGGTCAAAACAACAAAAACAAAGTTGTTAATAAACTATAGGATGATATCCAATCATTCATTAAAACCGTCCGCCATGTGTACGGTGGATTAAAAGCCCGATATAATGGTAGATTAAATCACTCGAGAATTTGGGATGCTATCTCGCCTCTAAAAACCCTAATAAAAGACCACCCCATCAGAAAACGATGAATAGATTAGTGTCTGACACAATCCGCCAGTAAACCAGAAAATGTCCAAATCCTAGAAAAATCCAAGAACTAAAAATGGAAATCCGCCATTTTTATTCCATGAGTTATATCTAAAAGAGGTATCCTGTCACTCGAATTTGAAAATACACATTTTCCCTCTCCTCTGTATTTCCGAAAACCACCTATCTTAACTAACCCCATTCATTGTCAACTTATGATCAAATAAAAAATAAATAAATTAAATAAAATTATATATGTGAAAATATTTACATTTAAATAAATCACATCAACCAAAACATATTCACGATGATATTACGTGAGCAGTAAATATAAATAATAAGAATATTTAGATTGAAGCAATAACATTAATGAAACCTTCCAAAGATTCTAGATAAATAAATAAATTTCACATACCGCAATAAATTATACAAAGGGTTATATTAATGTGTAAAGTTTTATATAGTAAATAAAATCCTCACCTATTTAAATTATACAAAGTGTTATATTAATATGTAAAGTTTTTTATAATAAATAAAATCCTTACCTATTATATAGTATTCATTGTTGTTATTGTTAATATGGAATTTCTTATTTTAAAGATATGGAATTTTAAAATAATATAATTGTGATGGAATTTTTTTAATGAATAATAATATTTGTATTTTTTTTTATGATATTGATTTATATGAAAGGTTAATTTAATACAAGTATGAATAATATAGTTAGGATTATGGAATTTTTTGTAATGAATAATAATATATTGTTTTGATAATATAATTGAGATTATGGATTTTTTTTTATAGTAATTGAGAATATAAATCTTTTAGATAATATGTGTGTAATTAATATGAAAATTTATATAAATGATATCAATGTTATACTTGAATTATAACATAAAGCCATCTAAATCATCATAGATACATCTAAACACTAGATATGTTAGAGAGATTTAATTTTTCTAAATACAAATCTTTTCTTAAAATTTATATTTAAAAAAAAAATCTATATTTAAAAAAATTTAAACTCTTTCTATATTTAATAAATATTTAAATAAATCTATATAAATATAAGGATTAATATTAGCAATTGTGATGATAGTGAATCATTTAACAAGGAAAATACATTTAATTTTAATTCCTTCTTGGGGGAGAAATGCAATTTCAATCTTTAATGATCTAGTGATTCGAATTGAGGTGCGATTTCAAAAGACTCACATAAATTTGCAAAAAAACATAAAATTATAAAGAGAAATGAACTTGACACAAATTGAAGAAATAAATTAACAAATATTAAACACACAAGAATTGCATTAAATGCACATTACCAACTTGTAGAATAATGTAAGTATATTCATAAAAAATGGTGATTACAATGACCCTTCTATGTGGGAGAAATGTATGCAACTCTCATTTATACAAGCCTATTTAATAAGGGGTGAATCCAAATCTAGATTCAAAATGTCAACTTAACAATTGATATTGTGGTTGCTATGGAAAATCTTATTACAAGGGTGAATGCGTGATTTATATTACAACAAGAAAGAAAAATGAAGAGACACAAGAAGAGGAAGAGAGAAGGAAGTTGAATTCCAAGATTCATAGGCGTCGAGGTGGAAAATGAATGGTCAACTTGTTGAGACCATATTATAACTCCTACATCCAAAGTTGGAATTTGGTGCATGACAACTCATTGTAAATCACTTGACAAGTCACACACCACCAAGGGGTTGTGTACTTATGATGAAAAGGTCTAGGACCTGTTAGCATTGACAATCACCCTCAGACTGCAAGAGGATAAGCCCAATACTCATCAAAAAATAAAATGGAGAAAAAAGGTTTGGGTAGGTGGATCAGTAAGACTTCAGGGAGAGGAAAAGATAACATAAGTATCTGCAGATCAATTAGGATCATTGGGCTATGGAGTCATAAGTATCGTGAGTAATGAAGGCATTTAAACTATCTATTAGACAAAAGGATTTATGTGGTGATGAGGAGAAGAAAGACAACAAATGTCCGAGTGATGAACCATGAAAGATGGGAAAGATGACAACAGATCCTCTACCGCCTCAGGAATCCATAGATCAGAGAGATGCTGCATTCAGAAAAAGAAGAAAAACAGAAAATATCTGATGAACCATGAAAGATGGGCATGATGACAACAGATCTTCCATCGTCTCAGGAATCCATAAATCAGAGAGATTACATCCAGACAAGAAGAAAAACAGAAAATGTCTGAGCAATGAACGATGAACATGGGAAAGATGACAACAGATCCTCCACCGCCTCATGGATCCATGAATCACAGATACTCCATTCAAAAAAGAGGAAACATAACAATGCGTAAACTAAGAAGACAGTCTGATAAAAACAATTCAAAGGAATCTTCAATAACATAATATTTACAATCCAAGCCCTCGAGCTTATAATTGAAAAATACAGAGCCTTGCTCCTAAAAATGTCTCGTCTCTCTAGCCTCTAAAAAATACCCCCTTTTCAGAATCTTAAACTGATCTATTTATAATAAGATCAGTCCATAACTGCCAGGAGTGTGACCTGGCCATTTCGTCTGCGCATCCTTCTATCAGACTGTGTGTGTGTTCTCATGTCAGACAAAAGCTCAGACTAGTATGGGTTTGCAAGAAGAAACTGTCCATCGTGGTACCTTGGGCTGAAAGCTCTGTCTCCTCGACCATAGTTTCCATGCCTTTCCATTAACTAAATCCTCCTTGGGATTGGAGCACACCTTAACGTCTAGGGGGAGACCATGTGTTTTTGTTGGATTTGACGTTATATAATCACGTGATTGCGGGGCCATCAAAGTCAGTTTGGATCCACACCGCTTTTGAGCCTGTAATTCACCACCTTTCGCCACATAACTGTTTTTCTATACCATGGTTTCAATTGCGGGACTATTCAATAATTTTATCATTCGAGCATGTTTTGTCCTCACAATGAAACGTGGTTGTTGATCTGGTTGTGATCAGGGATCCGAGTGCACCTGCCAAATTTAGCGCCACCACGAAAGCTTATCCGCCCACAAATTCTAGGATCCATTAAACCCACTCATGGATATGGCACCAATCTTGGCGCTCGAACACGAACACTTCCTAAAGGATGATCTCCCGCAGTTGATGTGGCGGCCTAATGTCGCTATGCTGACATGTCGTGGATGGAGGGGTGACATGTGTCACTAGAAAATAGATTGAAGACATGTCCCAAAATGCTGGAGATGAGTGCCATGTGTCTTCGATGCTTCGGATCTTGGGGGGGGGGATGTATGTAGATCTTGTATAATTCCCGGAGTAATACAAGCCCGAAGTGACGTGGCGGCCTAGCACTAATATGAATTCACAACTTTTGATGGATGAGCTCCATGTGTCCTTGGCCTCTCTCTCCAATGCGACATCGGGTTGTAACCCAACACCTATTCAAAAGGCATTCCAGAACTCCGTGCTTCTGCTGCTTCCAAACTTCCACAAACACAAACTTCCTGACACCTCTCCTCCCTGATCCAACGACTTGAATGAACTCCGACGCTTCGGCCTCCAAGAGCTTAGGCCCCATTACTTCAACATTCTTCTGGAGTAACTTTTCCCTAGGCTAGTAGATCATCTGCCACACGTCCTCTTACATGGATGAATGAGGTCTACTTCGGCTCCTGGATCTTCGGGAGTTCTGCATCTCCACTCTGCTGCTTTCTTTCGGAGTACTATTTCTCAAGACTTCTCAATCTGTTGACATGCATCCTCTAGCGATCGATGACCCAGATTTACTCCACTGCTTTGGGCCTCGGGAGTTTTGAATGTATGGATCTTTCGATCCTCTGGAGCTTCTCACTTCCAGAGTGAGGGATCTGGCACCGCATGTCTTCTTGTTTTGGTCGACCGAGATGAACTCCAGGCTTCAGAGCTACGAGAGTTTCACACACTCCTTGACTAGAAACTCTCAGAGTGACTTTTCTCCATAGTTTCATATCCTTCTCCACAAGGCCTCCGCAATGTATTCCCACTATTGATCTCTCTCCAGTGAGATCTGATGGTTGTGACTTAATCTTGCTGATCTGACGACTGATCTTTCTCTCGCTCAGATCTTGCGGATGAAAATTGAATCTGTTCGCCTGCCATTATTTCGAACCCGAAATGGACTGCTTTTGAATGTTGCACTTGGACACTTCCTATGCAGACCACGAAATTGGATGACATGCTTCCCTTGAAAACTATATGTAATAACATTTGGCTCCATAGGGGATGGAATGCTCTCTGCGAGTTGCCAAGAATGCGCAGTTCCAGTGCCTTAGCTGTTGGGTTGTGGAGTCGAGCTCAAATTCATTTTGTTGAGGTCAATAGGATGACATGTACACTACTTTACTTAGAAAAAGAAAATAAACATACATGCTCTAGAAGGAGCTTATTTATATACAATCCTAAACTAACTTTTTTTTACAATGTGCTAGGTGAAAACAAACTTCCACCATAGCCACCCAAACTATTTGGTAACATAATTCCTCTTTTCACTGCAAATGATCCACAAAAGGTAAGGGGAGTATGACAGTAGAATGAAAACATGTTTTGGAACACTGACAATACCCCCAAATGATGATAAGATGAATAATTTTGCAGGCTCCAATTCTTTTGGAAAACTCAACTCCATATATAACCTCACAGGGTCACAAAATTTATAATAAGGCATGTTGAATTGGTAAGAATTTATATCCTTCATTGCATCATTTCTTACCTGTTGTTTGATGTTCTCAGCATGTACATGTGAGTAAAGGATTGATGCAGGTTGGCTAATCCCAGGCAATATTTTCTCATTTACCGGTGCTGGACATGATATGAGCTGCACATTTATCTCTTCCTTTTCTCCTGTATGGCCTCCCAAGGATTAGATTCATAATTATCATACGCATGAACCATGCTACAAGGTTCCAAAGAAGCCATGGACAAGCTATGCTCTTCATCATCTTCATTGGGATATTCATCAAAAAATGGTTGTTTTTGGTCAGTATTCGAAACAAATTCTTCATCATAAGCAGGGTTTCCAAAAACATTTTCTTTTGCATTTTCTTCATCAGAGCAACAAACAACATCTTCCTTCAATACTGAAAATCTAGGAAAAAACAAAGAGAAATCTTCCCTAGTTTGCTCAACTAGCTTATCATCTATCTCAGCTTCGCAGTTAGGAGAAATATCCACTGCATAAGACACTTGCTCTTCGTCATTAGAATATTCAAAAGAGAGAAGTTGATCTTTATGAACATTTAAGGCAATATATACATATGATATGATGCCATATGTTTCTGTGTTATTGTTGTCATAATGAATATCATTCAACAACTCTTGATCTTCATGGTAAATGTTTTCTTCTACAATAAATGTTTCATCACAAATCGAGCTTTCATGACTAGCATAATCTTTATGGAGCAAAGAAAACTCATTACAACATCCCTCAGAAAGACATTCAGATGGAAAATATTCTTTAAAAAAGGAATTGAAAGCTGCATGAAATCCTGTCAAAGAGATGATACTTGCAATTGGAAGAGATCTACACCAATCACGAGCAATCCCCTCTAATGAATACCTGAAAATATTTATATGAACATCCTCGTGCACGATAAAAAGTTGATTAATAAAATCATTAAAATACAACAAGTGTTCAGCTGGTTCCTCCCACTCTTCTCCTTGAAATTTAGGAAGGCTATTTTCCCATTCATCTCTACTAGGCACTGGATTAGGGAAACCAACCATCTTTGAAAAATCACAAAAAGCATACCTCTGAGCTACAATCTTGTCCATTTCAAACCAATGGAGTTGCCAATAGATTTTTGAACAATGCAGTCGCCATGGTGAAAGATGAGCAGTCAGAATAATGTGTCCATCTTCAGTTCACCATCTAAAACTGGATCTATTCGTTTTCATTCTCCCAGGGAAGATATCTTCACTTCTGTCCCCGACAACGGTGCCATGAATGTTAGCACTGAGAGTCACCCTCAGACTACAAGAGGATAAGCCCAATACTCATCAAAAAGTAAAATGGATAAAATGGTTTGGGTAGGTGGATCAGTAAGACTTTAGAGAGAGGAAAAGATAACAGAAGTAACTGTAGATTAGTTAGGACCGTTGGGATATGGATTCATAAGTATCGTGAGTAATGAAGGCATTTAAACTGTCTATTAGACAAAAGGATTTATGTGGTGATGAGGAGAAATAAGACAAAAAATGTCTGAGTGATGAACCATGAAAGATGGGCAAGATGACAACAAATCCTCTACCACCTTAGGAATCCATAGATCAGAGAGATGCTACATCCAAACAAGAAGAAAAACATAAAATATCTGATGAACCATGAAAGATGGGCATGATGACAATAGATCTTCCATCATCTTAGGAATCCATAAATTAGAGAGATTACATCTAGACAAGAAGAAAAATAGAAAATGTTTGAGCGATGAATGATGAACATGGGAAAGATGACAACAGATCCTCCACCGCCTCAAGGATCCATGGATCACAGATACTACATTCAGACAAGAAGAAACAAAACAACACGTAAACTAAGAAGATGGTTTGATAAAAACAATTCAAAGGAATCTTCAATAACATAATATTTACAATCCAAGTCCTCAGGATTACAATTGAAAAATACAGAGCCCTTCTCCTAAAACTCTCTCGACTCTCCAGCCTTTGAAAAACACCCCCTTTTCAAAATATTAAATTGATCTATTTATAATCAGATCAATCCACAACTTCCAAGAGTGTGACCTGGCCATTTCATCTATGCATCCTTATGTCAGAATGCGTGTGTGTTCTCTTGTCAGACGCAAGCTCAGAACAGTATGGGTCTGCAAGTAGAAACTGTCCATCGTGGTACCTCGGGCTGACAGCTCTATCTCCTCCGCCATAGCTTCCACACCTTCTATTTATGGACTGAGCTGAGGTTTCACATACCAGTCCCTTTCCATTAAATAAATCCTCCTTGGGATCAGATCACAACATAACGCCTAGGGGGAGGCCATGTGTTTCTGTCGGATTTGATGTTATATAAGCATGTGATTGTGGGGCCGTCAAAGGCAGTTTGGATCCACACCTCTTTTGAGCCCACAATTCACCACCTTCCACCACATAGCTCTTTTGCTATACCATGGTTTCAATTGCAGGATCGCTTAAGAATTTTATGATTCGAACATGTTTCTTCCTTGGAATGAAATGTGGCTGTTGATCTGGTTATGATCGACGATCCGGGTGCACCTTCCAAATTTAGCGCCATCGCTAAATCCTATCCGCCCACAAATTCTAGGATCCATTAAACCCACGCATGGAGATGGCGCCAATCTTGGCGGTTGAACAAGAACAGTTCCCGAAGGATGATCTCCCGCGGCTGATGTGGCGACCTGACGTCGCTATGCTGACATGTCGTGGATGGAGGGGTGACATGTGTCACTCGAAAATAGGCTGAAGGCATGTCCCAAAATTCTATATATGATTGTCATGTGTCTTCGATGCTTCAGAGCTCGGGGGGTGGGAATGCATGTAGATCTTGTATAATTCCCAGAGTAATACGGGCCTGGAGTTACGTGGAAACTTGGCACTAATATGCAGTCAAAAATTTTGACGGATGAGGGACATGTGTCCTTGGCCTCTCTCTCTAATGTGACCTCGGGCTGTGACCCGACACCTATTCAAAAGGCACTCTGGAACTCCGTGCTCCGGTTTCTTCCAAAATTTCACAAACACAAACCTTTGGAATGAAGTTCTTTCGGAGTGTCGGATCTCCTGACACCTGTCCTCCCCGATCCAGCAGCTCAAACAAATTTCGGCGCTCCGCCCTCCGAGAGTTCAAGCCCCATTACTTCAACATTCTTCCAGAGTAACTTTCCCTTGGGCTATTAGATCTTCTGCCACGCGTCCTCTTCCACAGACGACTGAGGTCTACTCCGACTCTTGACTCTTTGAGAGTTCTACATCTCCACTCTGTTTCTTTATTCCGGAGTACAATTGCTCCCGACTTCTCAATCTATTGACACACATCCTCAAGCGATCGACGACCCATATTTAATCCGCTACTTCGGGCCTCGGGAGTTTTGAATGTATGGCTCTTTCAATCCTTTGGAGTTCTACACTTCCAGGGTGAGGGATTTAGCGTCACGTGTCTTCTTGTTTTGGACGACCGAGATGAACTCCGGGCTTCGGAGCTACGAGAGTTTCGCACACTCCTTGACTGGAAACTCTCAGAGTGAATTTTCTCCAGAGTTTCATATCCTTCTCCACGAGGCCTCTGTGATGTCTTCCCACCATCGATCTCTCTCCAGTGAGATCTGATGGTCATGACTTAATATTGCTGATCTGACAAATGATCTTTCTCTCGCTCAGATCTTGTGGTTGAAAATTGAATCCGTTCGTCTGCCAGTATTTTGAACCCGAAATGGACTACTTTTGAATGTTGTTCTTGGACGCTTCCTGTGCAGACCACGCACTTGGATGACCTACTTCCCTTGACAACTATATGTGATATCAGGACCAAAAAATGATGTTTGATCCCTAAAATTAATGTCAAAACTGAAAAACCTAAATTTTCATGAAACTAACAAAGCCTGCCTAAATGGTGGAAGATCATTCATTTCCCTTTGGAAAGCACTTTTTGTCAACCTTTTGGACCAAATTAAGGGGCTTCTAGTGAGTTTAGTTCTCTTGGTTGGGGAAATTATCTTTTCTTCATGCAAGATACTAGTTAGAGAGATTATAATAACATATGAAAACTGTGGTATCCTATAAGGTTAATCTCCTAGGGTGTTGAGATGGTGCTAAGAACACTATAGTATTTGGATTGATGGAAAAATGTCACTTCCAAAGGAAAATGTGTCTAAGAAAAACATCACAGAATTTGAGGGGGTGTCACATCACATAGTACTTTGTCTTGGAAAATGATGATTTGTATTCAACTAGTTGATTGTGTAGGTCTTAGGGTGAGACATCATTGGAAATATAATATTTTCACCACATATGTGGAAATCAAGTTATTTTGGTTACTGTTATCAATAATGAAATACAAAGTCCCCCCCTTTGCCCACATCTATGAGTGGAAAAGGAACCTTGTCTCCTCTAGATCTTATAACTCTCGTGGATGTACACAATGCATGGTAGCAATAATAATGTATGGGCCCATGTCTATAATTTTCCTAGTTTTTGGGTGTGTCCATGTTGATGCAGGTTCTAGTGCAAGCTCTTATGGATGTTTAGGTGTTAATTAGGTTTACATCTTGGGAATCAATGATTACTGAATGCAACACTCCTCCTTTGAGTGTCACTTACTCTTATGAATGTCACACCATTTTCTTGTGTATTCCTTTATCTTTGATTGCTGATTTTGATGTTGGATATCCTCTCCCTTATTCTCCTTCTTTGGCCATCACCTATTTTTGGGACCAAAATATTTCTTATCAGCGTGCCAAAATTTCTCCTCAATTTTAATTTCATATATGTAGGTTGCTTACAAGGATGACATTCCAAAGAATTCAATCTTAATTCAGATATACATGTGTTATTTCATCATTATATTCCTTTCTTTATTGTGAATACCTAGTTTTGCAAACATGTTACAAAATGCATTCATTTAGTCTTGGATGCACCAATCCATCCCCTCATGGAGCTACAAACATTTAGTTTATTATCCTAATATCAACCTACGTGGTAATATTCCTCCTTGAGGGTGTCTGTAATGTACCTACATTATCAACATCAAAAGAGGGGTTTGTTGGTACAAAACTTTAAGGAAGGAAACAATATGCAAATCAAAGTATAACAATTAAGACCATTTACAACATAAAATCCATTCCTGTTGATTCACTATGACAAAGTTTGGATTTTATATCACTCAACATGAGTTAGGCTTCCAATATCTAAATGCAATGTCTATCTAATAAATCCTTTAGACAACAAAAATCAAAGTCTAGATCTCTCCTCAAATATGACTAGCATCACACAAATTTCTACATCGCACCTTTCTATGATGGTGAAAATCAAGCATAAATGACATAATTAAATCACCATAAACATAAACATTTACTTCATAATTAACTCTACTTCAAAATTTTACCATTTAACTTAGCTCATTAATATCCCATATTTTCTTAGGTAGATAACTTGTCCTCTTTCCCAAGAGATCAACCTAGAATTAGGGTTAAGGTCCTTAAGCTCATGCTTGTAATAAATTTCAAAATTATTAGAGCTTGGATTCCGTGGTCTTCAAAGTCATCATAAACATGGGGAAAATATATTTAATCCCTAGGCTGCTTGCCTCATCATACACACATGTATGGTTACACAAAATGTCTCAAACCCTTGTGGCATAAGTACCGCTAGCCTTGAGGCCAAAGCATGATAAAATCATTCCATGAAAGAGGAAACTACCCCATAGAAACCATTTATTTCATTCATCAATGTTTCATAACAAAATATGAATAACATTCACATATCTTCAAGGTAGGGGGAAATGAGAGTTTCTTCCCTTCAAGGAAGTCATTTAAGCACTAAATCATGGAAGATACAAGCAATAATATAAGTGAGAATACCATTTGATACCTTAATAACAATAACAATGGATGCCAAAACCTTTCATGCACATCAAACATCATTCGACAAGGGTATGGGGAATAATTAACTAGTCATTTCTTTCAAGGAGGTGAGTATAAAGAAGAAAAGTGTGAAATCATTAAAACCCAATCACTGATCATTATAGATATACTATGAAACCATTAATTACTCTCGAACACTTAACTTAATGGAATTTTTATAATGGTTCATTCTAATAAGTCGCTTCTGGAAACCAAATTCCCAAACATTAATTATAAGACATAACTGTATTGTGACCTTTTGGGGAATGAAACAGATGAATATAAATCTAAAATTTGGTGAGTATGTGGATATTGGTTTCAGATACCCTTTGTTAAAATTTGAATGCCAATAGACATCGTACGGACAAGTTTTAGCAAAATATTATCTACAACCATTTTGTGTTCTCAAGGGTCACACATACAAAATTTGAGGCTATTTTTTGTGAGCACGTGTATGTTGATGTTAGATACCTATTGTCAAAATTTAGGTTCCTATTACCCCCTCGCATCTATGGGTAACTAGAGAATAATTTTTCTCCATGATCCACATTCAAGACATTAGATCTCATGTTTTGAGGGGGTTGGATTCCATTTAACTCAAAAGGAGGGATTACACCCAAGGATGAGGCCCAATTAGAGTCTTCCCTATTTTGATAGCATAATCCTTAGGATTAATGGCCTGACAGCCGTTCGATGGCCTTTAAGATTTTCCAATTTTTGTATCCTTTGTTGTTGTTTTTTTTTTCAGGAATTCTTTTTTTGTATGCTTAAAACATAGTTATTACTGAAGATTGTTCAAGGGGATAACCTCTCCGGTGAGGCACATCAATAATCACATGCGACTTACAAGAAACATTTTTTTCTAGCCAACAACATGAAAGAAAAAGGTGTAAAGAATGTAATTTCTCTTAAAGCTAACTTTTATGAAGATATGCAAATAAAAAGTAATGGATTAACAT
>ML797393.1:249481-282191 GCA_009831015.1 Picea engelmannii
AATAAATAGTTATTCAACATGCATGTAAATTTATGAAACTGATTATAGTAGCATTCACAATTTGCAAGATAACTTGGTAAAAGGAAAATTTCACTAGACACCAATGAAAAAATGATAGAGGGAATACCAATCTACTCTTTGATTTCTAAATACACAGTGGTTCAATCCAACTTCTGGGCTCTAGAGGAACTTCTCTATTAATTATCAAAAGTAATTCTTCAATACAATTAAAAACAATTTTTTTTTCCAAAGGTCCTTGACTATGGGGCGAACCCTCTTATTTATACAAACTTATCAAACTAAAAATATCCATTTCTAAGTTAAAATAGATAAACAGTGAATTGAGTCAAGATGATTTAGGTGATATGGGAGTTTTGGGACTCGTGTTCTCATCCATATACTCTTCCCATTGAGAGAAAATATCAGTGCAACTCTCTCCATACGGAAACCGATGTTGGTCCATCAACATACTTAACACATGCTTGTTGTCCCGAAGTCAACGCATCGGTTTCTGCATTTTGCCAGCTAATTTTTCCAACCGATCGATGATCTTGACTTGATCAAAAACACACTTTTGTATGTGTCCTCATTCAATGATAGTTATATTGTTGAGTTTTTTCTTGAACTTGTCGGCCCCTCATTGCAAATCTTTTGATACTTCATCTATCATCTTAAATTCTATTCGGGGAACCAAAAGTCGGTAATCAAATATCGACCATAGACTGATTCACTTTCTCCTACAACCGATTTCATTTCTCCCATTCTTCTTCAACTGTATCCCTCATCTCTTCTACAATATTTTCCCAATTCTTTGCGGTCTAATGCATATGAGCTAGTCGTTTTTCCAACAAGAGTTCTATGTTATGGTCCTCGACACCCTTGTCCTTTTGCATCTCNTTCTCCCATTCTTCTTCAACTGTATCCCTCATCTCTTCTACAATATTTTCCCAATTCTTTGCGGTCTAATGCATATGAGCTAGTCGTTTTTCCAACAAGAGTTCTATGTTATGGTCCTCGACACCCTTGTCCTTTTGCATCTCTCTAATGATCTTGACTTTGTCTAATTATCTAGCCCCCTTTTCATCCCATTGAATCACTTATTTATATGTAATCCCGAGCAACATGGATTCCTCTTGAAGGGAAAGTGCTTTCATGATTAAATCCTCTTGCACCTTGAGGTGATTATTATCATGTGGGTGCCACCTTGTTGACCAATATCTTATCACGTTCATTCATATTGTTTTTTTTTTTAATTGTGAAAAAAAAATTCAATATATTGTAGGTATTGGGGGTGATGCGAGGTCTCAAGGGGTTTATAGGTATTAGGGGGTATAAAAAGGAGTATATAGTGAAAATAGGGGTTTCTTTTATTGGAAGGATGTATTGGGAGGGGGGTTCAACAAAAGGACTTTGGGAGATATTTACCAACATCTAGTGAAATTAGGGGTATTCTTTAATATCCCATGAACGAAGGTCCTATGTCATAGGTCGACTGAGTGAATATGATGTGCTTATTATGCTCCTCCAACTGGTCTTTCTGCAAGTTTGTCGCCCCTACAACTTCTTGATAATATTGTACTTGATGCTCGAGGAAGTCTATCTCTTTCCTATCCTTCTCCAATTCTCTTTATTTGGATATCACTTTGTCAAGTGAGGCATGGGATATGGAAAATCCTATTGAATAAAGTTGGCTCATCTTCGCCTTCTTAGTGTCTGCAATCACCTCCTCAAAGGTACACAATACATTGTTGTCCATGATAGTCTTTCTCTTCATGTGAGTCTTTTTTACTATTGACCTCCTCTTCCCATCATAGGAAAATGATTCTAAATCATCCACTTCCTCCTCCACTGGTTGAGGGATGGATTGATCACCCCAATACAAGATGTTACTCAAACTTCCAAAAGTGCAGAATTGTTCTGAGATGGGATCCTGAGTTTTCTCTTTTCCTGGATAGTCCTTATCTTTGTCGTTTTCCTTTCCGGGCTTAAATTCACCCATGGAAGTCTCCTCGGGTTTATCTTGAGTTTCTTCCCCTTCTCGCCCATAGTTTATGATCCATCTAGTGGGCTCTCACCTGGCTTCTCAACGTATTTATCATTTACTGGAGTTTTCTCGGGAGTAGTGTCGATGCCCTCTTTGTTCTCTGTAGCTCCCCCACTTGTATCATTATCATTGTTTTTTTTTTGTTCCTGCTTGTCATGTTGACCAGGTTGAATGTTTTGAACATCTGCGTCTCCTCCCTGACATACAAGCAAGGGTACCTCTAAGTCTTGTCCACCAGGTGGAACTTGATCTTGCTTGTTGTTGTTTGCTAAGGTGTCATCTTTGTATGAGTGAGTATCATGCTCACTACTGTTATTTCTTGTTTCCACCTTCCCCTCACCTACTAGGTTTGTTGGGGATTCCTCTTTATTCACATTCTCATTTATGATGGGACAACAATTGTTGGAATACTGAGAGGGAGGGTTAATCAAAATGAGCACAATTAGTACTTTTAATCACAATATAAAACCTCAAATAAATACCATGAGCATTCAATATATCATCAACAACATAATTCAATGCATAAAAATCACATAAACACTGTACACCATAATTTTACGTGGAAACCCAATGCAAGAGAAAACCACAGAATGATTTTATTATTTATCAAAGAGTACATTCATTGGAAGCACCAACTTCCTATTTCTCCAGCTATAATTGGAAGGAGGCTCCAACCCCCTATTTCTAGGCTGCAACCTGAAGGAAGCTCCAACTCCTTAATTTACCAGCTCCAACCAGAAGGAGGCTACAATCCCCTTTCCTTTCCCCGTGCAACTTTCCTAGATTACAAATGTAGACCAATCTGTCACTACCTCTGTTGTTGTAATTGATAACTTGTTTCCACTACTATTTCTGGTACTTCATTTTTTTTTATATTGATTTCGATATCTCATAAAGATTGCAACCACACATACCTCATACCAATATACACAAGACAATTCTCCAAATCAAGTGCTTATGAATCATTAAGACATATATGTTCCTAATTTCTTCAGAACACACACCCTAACATACACAGAAACACATACATTCACCCTATAGCTGACATGGGTTTTAGATCCCTGATATTCAACAAATTTTCTTCACAAGTCCATGACCCATACACTTCCTGCTTGCATATGCCCACATTTTTTCCCATTTCATCCCGCGGATGTCCGTACTTTTCCTCCTAAAACCCATGGATTTACGCA
This sequence comes from Picea engelmannii, assembly GCA_009831015.1. Classification (NCBI taxonomy): domain Eukaryota; kingdom Viridiplantae; phylum Streptophyta; class Pinopsida; order Pinales; family Pinaceae; genus Picea; species Picea engelmannii. Next base: position 252,716 of record ML797393.1, read on the forward strand.
AAGAACCTAGATCTCTAACTTTGTCTCCATACTCTTGGCTCAGACAAACTTCTTCCCTCATTGGAATTCATCGAATTTGACTTATTAGCTTCAAATATGCTAATTAGTGTTCACATAAGTGATCTTCAATTGACTCTTCTCTTTGTTTTAATGAGGATCTCATGATGACATGCAACTTGTTAACTTCTATTTACAATTACTTTAACATGCAACTGACATGCAACTTGTTAACTTTTGTTTACATCTCCTTTACCTTTACATGCAACTTGTTAACTTCCTGTTCAAGGGTTGACATCAATGAAAACCAATATTTCAACAATTCAAGGACAACCAATCTTTCAACAACTAATCTTTCAACAATTAATCTTTCAACAATTAATATTTCAACAATCTCCCTCTTTGGCATTGATGGAAATACTTAGACACAACACTTATGCTCATGTTGGCTCCCCCTATCTTCATGCATCTTCTCTTCGTTTCCATGCCTCTATTTTTCTCTCCCTCTTTGACATCAATGGAAAAGGTTGAATTCTCCTTGGGACTTCTCCCCCCGTCTGTAAACCTCTGATCTCTACTGATGTTTCTCTTCATGGTGCTTCCTCAGGTAAATATCTAATACAAATCATTCAAAAGGCATTCAAGTATTTCATGATTATTTCTTCTATCCCCCTGTCATACTATCCCGATTGCCATGAATATCACTGTGGGGATGAAACTACTCCTAGTTTCTGTTGAAGATACTAAAAAATCTCCCTCAGAAAAGGTTTCGTGAAGATATCTGCAATATGTTCTTTTGTCCCAATGTACTCTACCTTGATGTTCTTCTCTGTAACATGTTCCTGTAGAAAGTGAAACTTGATCGGAATGTGTTTCATCTTGGAATGCATCACTGGATTCTTAGAGATACTTATAACACTGGTATTATCACAAAATATCAGAATAGGCTTGTCATATTCCACCTGTATGTCCCGCAAAGTTTGCTTCAGCCATAGAACTTATGTACAATATGTTTTTGCTGCAATATGCTTTTCTTCTGCTGTGGACTACAATACTGAAGATTGTTTCTTGCTCATCCATGATACTAGACAATCACCCAAGTAGAAGGCTGCTCCACTTGTACTTCTTCTATCATCAACACTTCCTGCCCAATATGCATTTGTGTATGCAACTAGAGATATATCATTCCCTTTTGGATACCATAATCCATACTCTTCTGTTGCTTTGATATATCTGAATATTCTCTTTACTGCCATAACATGTGTTTCCTTTGGTGCTGCTTGAAATCTTGTAATCTGTCCAACTACTTGCATCACATCCGGTCTCGATGTTGTCACATACAATAAACTGCCAATCATCAATATGTAGATTCTTTGATTTGCATCCTTGGATTTATCATGTTTTCTCAATTTGCAACTAGTATGCATGGGAGTACTTACGGGCTTTCAATCTACCATTCCAAACTTATTTAGCATTTATTTTATATACTTGGTATGGGAGATGAAAATACCTTTATCTTGATGACATATGCGGAGTCCAAAAAAGAAAGACAACTCACCAAGTAATGACATTTCAAATTCATTATGCATGTCTGTAGAAAATTTATGACTCATTCCGTCATCATCACTTCCAAAAATAATGTCATCAACATAAAATTCAATTATCAATATACTACCTTGTTTTACCTTTATGTAGAGATTGATGTCTACATTCCCTTTCTTGAACCCTTGCTGTTGTAGATACATGTCCAAAATTGAATACCATGCTCTGGGGCTTGTTTGAGTCCATACAATTCCTTCTTGAATCTGCAAACATAATCTTCCTTTTCTGACAGTAGAAACCCTTCTGGTTGTTCGATGTAGACTTCTTATTATAGTTCTCAGTTTAGGAAGGTTGATTTTACATCCATTTGATATACTATGATTTTCTTAGAACATGCATAAGCCAAGACCAGTCTGACTACTTCCATTTTGGAAACTGGGGAAAATTTTTCTTCAAAATATATTCCTTCAACCTGAGCATATCCTTTGCATACTAACCTTGCTTTATTCCTGGTTACCTTTCCATCCTTGTTCAACTTGTTTATGAATACCCATTTTGTGCCAATCATGTTCTTATTCTTAGGCCTTGGAACAAGTTCCCATGTTTCATTCTTCTCTATCTGATCCCATTATTCTTCCATAACTTTGATCCAATGTTCATCGGTGTTGGATTCTTCAAAACTGATGGGTTCAACTATGGACAAAAATGGTAGATGTATTTGTTCTGGTGAGCATAATTTTGTTCGAGTTTCAACTCTTGCATATTTATTCCCAATGATTTTTTCTGATGGGTGATTTTCTGCACTCGCCAGTTAGGAGTTTTGGGAGATATTTGAAGATTTTTCCGGTCATCTTCTTCTTGCTCTGCTTCTGGATTCTCTTCTTCTTCTTCCGATCCTACTTCTTTTAATTCTTCTTTCAAATCCTCTTCTCCTTCCCGCTCTACTAAGTCTTTTCTTTCTTACTTGGGAGTTTGTACACTTGTCTTGTCAATATTTACATTGATGCTTTCCACTATTATGTTGAGTCTCATATTGAAACATTTGTATTCTTTTCTCTTTCTTGATTACCCGACAAATATTCCTTTGTCAACTCGGGAGTCAAATTTTCCAATCCTTTCATATTCTCTTTTGATATAGCACTTGCTTCCAAATACTCTAAAATGATTCACATTTGCTGGTCTTCCTTTCCATAGCTCATATGGAGTCTTATCTGTCAGACAATTGGCTTAGGTTGATGGATAGTTGGTATGGATTGTTGGTTTTCATTGATCGCAACCATTGTAGAGTGATATTGTAGATTGATTTCAACCCTTTGTGATTGATGTCAACCCTTGGAGAAAGTCTGATAGAGAATTACGGTAGCACAAAGGTTTGGGTAATGGAACCAAGTTTGTTTGATGTATAATGGTATGTGTTTTAATATATTTGAAAGTAAGACTATTCTAGATGGGTAGTACATGCCATTCCATTTCCATTGGTATGTGGAATGTCACATAACTCCTCAGGGTTAGAGACTTATAGCCATGTGAAGTTGAAGAACCTAGGTTTGGGTAATGGACCCAAGTTTGTTTGATGGATAATGGTATGAGTTTTGATATGTTTGCAGGTAAGACTATTATATATGGATATTACATGTCATTCCATTTCTGGTGGTATGTGGAACGTCACATAACTCCTCATGGTTAGAGAGTTATGGCCATGTGAAGTTGGAGAACCCTCATGAGTCATCTAGAAGCCCCAAAAGGTCAAAGTGGTTTAAGAGATTTTAGAAGGTAAATAATCAAGTGAAGAGATTAGTGTACTATAAGTCAAAGTGAATACAAAAGAAATTATTTAAATAATAAATTTAATGGAGAAATTACTAAGTTGACAAGGGGTTAGAAGTAGGTTAACCCTAAAATAAGGAAAGTGGGTTAAGATGGTTAAAAGGTAACCCCTTGAGGAAGCTACATGAAAGTATACATAAGAGGCAAGGCTCTGTCATTTTAATCACACTTGAGCATATTGAATATATATAGGTGACTGAGGTAACCAAAGGATATCTAAGCCGAATTTTAGAGGGAAGGTGAAGTAAAGAAGGCCGAAATTCAAGGGAGGATAAATTATTTTGATGATGCTTTCTAAGGTATGTTATTTACAGGTCATCTCACCATTTAAAACTCGCATACATATGTCATTTACAACTCGCATACGTATGATAACTATATGGTATACTTTCAAAAGTTGCAAAAATTAAAAAGTTGCAAGGAATTCATTGAGATTACGAGCTATTGGGTAGTTTCCCAACTGATCCACCACCTATAGCCCATCATCCAACTGAATAACCATCCTTTTGTCATATAAAAGGAGGTGTTTGGCTCTCATTCCTAATCCAAGCATAATAACTGTGAAACTCTTCCCATTTCACATCCCTCCTCTCCCCAAATAATTGCAGCCACCTTGTGAGATTTGCATCAGAATTTCCCATTCTTGCCTTTTTCCTCCATCATAAGCCTATTCCATTTCCCTAGAGAGAAGTGTGAGAGGAGAAAGATACATGGAAGTGTAGTTGGAGCTTGGTGAAGAGGATCCCAGACCAGGTTCTTGGAGCAGTCACCGACCTTTTTTGTAAGTAAACATTGTTATACTTTTCCTGTCCCAAAATATGATGTGTCAAATGTTTGTATTTGATTTATTCTTTATTCTAACATCTAACCCATGATTTATATATGAAATGCATGCTTGTAGTTTCATGTTTATCTGTTTGTGGATGCAGGCCATCCTTGGGAGGAGGCTTGTAGTTAGCGAAGCTATCGAACGTGAGAAGATCGACATTGGACGTGGAGTAAAAGGTAAAGTTACCTGATATTTTCACTTTGTCTTTCGTGTATGAATTTGGGATATATTCGGGGTAGTTAGAAAGGTAGGAGAATTTTAGATGGTTAGATTTACCTACATGTTGAACCCTAGTGTAGTCCATAGGGGGGTTTTCCCGTTATAACAGAACTGGCGATCGTACTACGGAAACCTTTAGGGTTTTAGGGGATTTTATGAGTGTTTGATTGGTTTTTACCTTTTGAGTTTCTTTCTGAGTCTGTTGAGTCTTTAAGGGATTTTGGTCACCTGTTGGTGCCATACTAGTTCTCCCTGCCCTATCAATCTACTTGTTTTTTTTTTTTTTCGAGGAGTTACAAAGTTGTACGCGACCTGTAGTGGCTTTGCATGCATACATACACGCCCTGTTTTATACAACCCATGCACATACGCAGGCTACTGAAGTATCAGTTGCGTGCGCATGTCAAGAAATTTTTCTTTAAGAAGAGGCAGTCAACCTCTTCCCTGATTGAAGTCTGAATTCTCAAGGTTTCTTGATTAAGTACAATGTCTATGTTTTTACAGTCGAAGCCTAGGTTTGATGTCAATTTGGTTATCTTTTTAAATATTTCTTGTGTTTAGTTTGAAATATTTTTAGGCAAGTCTTCGAGTCTTTTTGATCAGCCCATTAGGTGTCTTTAGTGACTCCTTGCGATCCGTAGTGGGCCAGAGGTTAGTTCTCAGTCTTTTCTTGTCTTTCACTTTTTTCCCTTTCGCTTTCTTTAAAGAAAAAGAAAAAAATTATTTCAAGTTTCTTGTTTGAAACATAAAGAAAAAAAAATAGAATTTGTTTTCATTTCTTAGTTTGGTTAAATAGTTAGGTTGATTATTTTGTTTGTTAGGAAAAATAGTTTTTTTCTTAAGTTCTTTACTGATTGCTTAGAACATTAAGTAGCCCGTAGTCAAGAGGAATTTTGTTTTAGGTTTTTCTTTAAGAGATCTTAGAAAAATTAGTTATGAAAAGTTGGTTAAAGAGTTAGTCGCAAATATTTATTTTTCAAATAGAAGTAATTTTTCTTTCAGTTTCGTTTGTTTCCTCTTTTTCATCTCTTAAAACACACCACTAGTTTCATTATCGTTTCCTTGACTTAAAATGAACCATTTAAAATTAACGCTAAATTAAAATCAACTAGACTTTATGTTTGTAGGGTCAATCAACTAGTTTAGGCTAGAGCCTTGATTTAGGTTGGAGAGGAAACTCTTCAAGGCTTATACACAAACATTGGAGTCAGTGCTAGGGAGTGTAAAAATTCCAGTAAACGTGAAATTTATCCGAGACCCCCCTCTAACACAGGGGCTAAACACGAGGTCACATGTAGAAAGGTAGCGGAGATAACCCCTCCAAATCCAGACCAAGCATAGTGGGGAATGCATATTAAGGACTTGTCGTGGGATACTGTTGGTTGCATTTTCCTACAAAGCTTCGTGGACCCTGAATCCGTTTGACATCCTCAGTTGTCTTCTGGACCACTTGCTTCTGATACCCTTGGTACGTTTTGGGATTTGTTACCCTGCTCATTGTGGTCCACCCGACTGTCCACTGTACCCTCCTGGTGATTGTTCGCGAGATGGAAACCTAGTTTCCTTTATTCTAGAGACTTACACAGGTGACTGCGGGGGTATACCGCGTTACCTAAGGTAGAAGTCAGGCCACACTTTGCAGAGTATACCTGGAGGGTACTTCCATGTTCGAATTGCACTTACACTGGTAAGTTTCTCTTGTGTTGGCTGGCTTAACTGTTCTTCCAACTAGTTAGTGGTTTGCTTGCTTTATCTCATAGGAAATTTTCTAGTGTGTGCTTGATTTTCAACGTTAGTAAGATCCTTATTGTGTCTTTGATCTTCTCACATAGTGGAAGATCAAGAGCTCCACCAGCCATGAAGGATTTAGGGCCTGTCGCTAGTTACATTGGAGCCACCACCGCCACTGTTACGGTGAAGAGTTGACCAGAAAGGGTCATTTGAGGTGACCGAGCCGCAGGAAACTATGTTCGAGCCATCCCTGAGAGGAGAACACTCGAATCTGAAGGAACCAACTATTTCTGACCTTGGAGTGGAAGCTCTCAGGAATTTCAACCCTCCGATCACTGACTTGTCAGCGCCACTTTTGATACAACTTTCCCCTCCAAGGGTAACACATCATGAGCATTAGATAGTCCTACAAGCAGCGATGGAAGAAAATGCTGCTACTTCGTCAGAGAGTCCTCACACTCCCTCAACGACTGCCACCATTGAGGGCATTTTTCCTGCTAACCCACCTTCACTAGTTCGGACGACAATCATCTCGATTTCCTCTACTTTGGGCAGTGGTCCAATTCCATCTATGGCGACGATCATTGCACCGTTCACACAGAGTGCGATGGGTCCTCCGTTTTCATATGGGATTCCTGACTTTGATACAAAATTTGTCCTCACCTACTCCACCCTACATACCATGGGTCTGGGGCCAGGGAGCTCAAAAAATCCTTTGCAAGGGTCCATTGGGGGCACCTCATCCCCCTATAGTGCTATCCCTTACGGCAGAGGTCATATACCTCCTTCGTCCCTCTTGCTCGACGGTGCTCCCCAGAAACCCGTCGGGTCGAACATGAACTACAGCTTGTTTGAAGCAGGTAGTTTAGGACCTTCTTCCTACACCACATCAGTGGGTTCAATGTCGTTGTCTTTGTTTATCTCGTTTGGAAATAATGCTTTCTCGTTAGCTACTGTCTCGGACAGGGGCAACCCTCATTTTGGAAAAAAAGATCCTGTGCATGGTACTATTCCTGCAAAGGGGTAAACACATGAGTCTTCTCCTCACAAGGACTCTAGAATCCATGGAAGGGATCAGTTCCCTCATTAGGGATGCTGAATAGGGGCAACTCCTTCCATGGTCAATGGAACCTTGAGCAAGGCTCAACACCTATGCATGTTGGATCGACAGGGGGAAACCCTTTTCATAATCTTTGGAACACAACGCAGGGAGGAATCCTCGCTCAACCCTCAACGTCCAATTACAAGAATGAGTTGATGAGTTCCCAACAAACACAATATCTTTTCATTGCCCAAGGCCATGGTATTTACCAGAACCCTGGCCAACAACCCAAATTTTCCGGACAGCCTGGTGCCAATTGAACTCTAGGCTCTTTTCTTCCTACAACCCAAACTACCGTTTCTGGTGAAGTTACATTTTCCAGACTTGTCAAGGTTGTTAAACGACCCGATTTGTCATGATCCGCGTTGGCCTCCCATGCCAACGAAGTTTCCCTCAGACATTCCAAAGTTCGAAGGTAAGCCTAATGAAGATATAGGCGATCATGTGACCACCTTTCACCTATGGTGCTCATCAAACTCTCTGCAAGACGACTCTGTACAGTTGCGTCTATTTCAATGCACTCTTATCGGGAGTGCCGCCAAATGGTACATTGAGATCGATCACTCAAGATACTCTTACTTTAGCGATTTGGCGATGGTTTTTCTAAACCATTTCCAACTACCCGTGAGATATGATGTCGACACTGAATTGCTGGCCAAATTTGAGAAAACAAAGGCCGATCATATCTCGGATCACATCTGAGAATGGTGGCATCGGAAGAGTTTGAGTGGTTCCTCCAAATTTCCTGTTGGAGTGGTTCCTTAAGTCTTTGGTACCTCAGTTATCCAAGGACGCTGCAACGTCAGGAGTGTTTTTCGAGGAAGAGGCGATAATGAGAGCTCAAAATCTTGAACTGATATACTCTCAGTCTGGTTTACTCTACAAAGTTTTTCGAGATGCGCCGCGGTCTATCATTGATAAGTCCAGACACAAGTCTGGACCACATGCCAATGGTATAGTTGGTTCAACACAAGAAAATCCCATTGATCAGTTGTCAAATCAATTGCAACAATTGTCGATACAACAGAGAGCGTCCAACCAAACTTCTAGTTTGGCTTCTTCCCCTACCCAAATGTCATACGTACACAGTGTGCAGTCGATGAACCCGAAGGCCAACCAACAGCCTAACAGAAAGAAAAAAAAACGAAACAAGAAGGGTAAGGGGGAGAAGAAACCCACCAAAAATGCTCGCAGGTGAAACACAGAGAAACGAAAGTCAAAGTATCTATGTAACCTTTACACAGAGGATCATCCAACTCACCTGCACCCTTGGCTAATGGAGGCCCAAAAGTTTTTGGTGCAACAAAAATTTGCTATGTTAACGAACCCATTTCCTCATGGGAAAAATTTGACTCAAGCCTCTTCGAGTGCAGATGGGGCAGTCAGGGAACCCCTCTCTCTTCTAGTAATCCCTCGACCGTGAGCGTTTATATGTTGAAAGGTGACGCTCACATAAGAACTAGGGCTCACGATTATAGAATGCCAAAAACTACTGAAAAGGGAAAGGAATCCATAAACCCATTTGTTCCTCTCCAGATTGAGAAGATGATAGGAGAAATATTGACACGCATCTCAAAAGGGGCGTTCAAAAAAGTTTCGCATAATCCAAACGCGAGGGCCGCCCATAAATACTTTGTGGTGGAGGATTTTTCATAAACCCCTTGCGCGATGTCCTCTTTGGAGGTCATCCAGAGATGCCCTTCACAAATAAAGGCTCTGTTAGCTGCCTTAGGATCTGCTGAGACTTGTAATCTAGGAACGATCATGCTTGATATGACTGACTTGAAACCTCGTCTCCCATACCACGTGTTTCAGATAGTAGTGGCTCACCTCAAAAAATATTTTACTCGGAATATTTTCTGCATGGTGGTTGATGAGGTCACCTCGACATGTGTGATGTCGTAGGCGTGTTGGAAGGCCATTGGCCAACCTGTTTTGTCTCCATCACCTAATCTTCTTACTGCTTTCGACAGTCATTCTTTCAGACCACATGGAATCATTCCTTCTTTCCCTGTGCAGTTAGGAGGGAAGATCGTGTGCATCGAAGTTGAAGTAGTTGATGCACCTCTCGACTACAACCTACTGTTAAGAAGGAGTTGGACCTATGCTATGCATGTAGTGGTTACCATAGTTTTTCGGGTCTTGTTGTTTCCACACGAGGTTTGAATCATAACCATTGATCAATTCCCCTTCTCCCGACTTGACCCTTCATCGAGGGAATCCACAGTCCTGATGATTGATAACCCTGAGCCCAACGTCATCAATGTGGGGGTTGGTTTGTGCCCACTTTTTATGGGTACTTTCAATTACCCGCCTCCTTCTGGCGATGTCAATATGATATCGACTGTCCCCGACCAACCTAGGGCTGAAATATTTCAATTGTCATCATTCTGTACGACTTACTTTAACGATCCATGGAATATTTCTTCCCCATTGGCTTCGATGGAAGGGACAGGGAATTCTGGCATGGACATGCCCTTGTTCGTGGCAGAAGTTGCATACTGTATTTTCCATCAAGATTCAACTGACCCCGATCCGACTCCCGCACGCGAGTTAGATCCAGTTCTCGAGCCTATCTGGGCTCAGGATTCCCTCGCCACTACTAATTCTTTAGAGTTGGTGTTTCCATTTGATGAGGTGATTTTAGAGGCATTGACTGGTCTGGACAATCCCTGGGATGATCTCCATTACAGATCTTATTTCCTCCCAGAGTTAGAAAGAATAGAGGCAGGAGAATTCATGTTGACTATGACTCGATATAGGTCTTGTCCTTTTAATCCTCTGGATACGCACACTATTTATGTCGAGGGTAATATGGAAACCATCGCTGAAATGATACCTATTGACATCTCTTGAACCCCTGGCGTCATGGAGAATGTCTTCGTCGGAGTGAATTTCTCCCATGAGGAGATTCAGATCTATACAGATTTATTTAAGGAATTCCGCGACGTTTTTTCTTGGTCTTACGAGGAAATGCCAGACATTGATCCAAGAATCGTCGAACATGAAATAATGACTTATCCTGACACCAAGCCGGTTCAACAAAATCTTCGTCTGGCGAATCCTCAGAAAGAAGCAACTATTAAGGCTAAAGTAGAGAAACTGCTTAGAGCCGTTTTCATCTACCCCATTTAGTTGACTCAATGGGTGTCAAATCATGTCTCGGTCAACAAAAAATAGGGAACAATTCACGTATTTATGGATGTTCGTGATTTGAACAAGGCATGTTCAAAGAATAATTTCCCCACCCCATTCATTGACCATATTGTTGATGAATGCGCAGGCTATGTGGTCTTTTATTTCATGGATGGTTTTTTGGGATACAATCAGATTCAGATTAAGCCTAAAGACCAACATAAAACAACTTTTATCTATCCATGGGGTACTTTTTCTTATCGGAAGATGTCGTTTGGCATAAATAATGTTGGAGCCACTTTTCAGCGGGCCATGTCTTTTTCTTTGCATGACCTTAGACACATAGTCAAGTCCTATATCGATGATTTAGCATCACGATCTTGTAAGAGATATGATCATCTTACGCACCTCAGACTTATCTTTGAGCGATGTTGCTACTATCGGATTCCCTAGAATCCAAACAAGTGTAGTTTCAGTGTGACGTCGGTTCGTCTGCTAGGTTTCATAGTTTCAACAACAAGGATAATGGTCGATCCTATGAAGTTTGAGGCGATAATTCAGTTGCCTCCCCCATGCATAGTCCCTCATCTTCAAAGCTTACAAGGTAAAGTGAACTTTCTTCGGCATTTTATTGCAAACTATGTTGAAATCACTAAAGAGTTCATGCGTTTACTGAAGAAGGGAGTCCCTTTCTATTGGGACGAAGCCGCTCAATGCTCTTTCAAAGCATTGAAATGCACCCTCGCATTTTCTCCTCTTCTCCGACCTCCCAATTATAATAAATATTTCTTATTGTATTTGGTCACCATAGAGATGACCATCGGTATGGTCTTGGTTCAAGAGGATGATCTTCTTGAAGAGAATGTGATTTGTTACCTGAGCTGAGGCCTGATTGGACCAGAACTCAACTACTCCCATGTTGAGAATCTAACGTTGGCAGCAGTGCATGCTGTCCAGCAGTTCTGTCATTATATTCTGCTTCGTAAGACCACCGTCATTTCCATTGTAAATCCGTTTCAATATGTGTTGACACGACGCGTCATTGATGGAAAGATAAGTATATGGATCATTATCCTCTAGGAATTTGACTTGGATTTTGTTTCCACGAAATCCAAAAAGTCACTGGTCTTTGCAAAACTTATCTCGAAACTTTTGGTCGAATCAGGTGATGTTACACCCAAAGAATCACCAATTAAAGGAGATATTTTTCTGATTTCATATTCGAACACTTGGTATGGAGATATACTATTCTATCTGCATAATTTGAAGTGCCCCACCTCTGCTTCTCCTGATGAGCGTCGATGTATACGCCATCAGGAAAAAAACTATCTCATACTTGATGGCACTTTATATCGTCGAGGTGTAGATTGCATACTTCACCGGTGTCTCATTCACGAAGAAGCATAACTCATTCATAACGACTGCCACACTAGAGCATGTGGTGGTCATTTGTCTGGGTTTAAAACAACCCAAAAGATTCTACGAGCCGATTACTTTTGGTCGATGTAATAAAGGATTGCGTTGAATCAGTCAACAAGTTCCACCTGTTTTAGATCTTCTCTCAGAAGATGAGGGCACACGTCGCTCCCATGTTTCCCATCATTACTGTTGGTCCCTTCACTAAGTGGGGGATTGTTTTTACTACATGCCACCCAGATTCAGCCAGGGGGCATTGTTATATCATCATAGTGGTAGACTACTTCACAAAGTGGGTCGAGGCTATGCCAACATTCAATAATGATGGCGAGACAACAACTCTCTTTATTCTCAATCAGATAATAGCAAGGTTCGACATCCCAAAGGAGATTTTCATTGACCATGGAAGTCACTTTCAGAACAAAATGATGTCTGAGTTAATGTCAAAGCTTAGGTTGAGGCAAGATAATTAATCACCCTACTACCCATAAGCGAATGGTCAAGTGGAAGTTGTGAATAAGTCCCTCAAGAGTATTCTACAACGAACGATCAATTCTTCCAAGTCCAATTGGAATTTGATGTTGTACTCAACATTATGGGCCTACCGAACATCTGTAAAGACTGCCACCAGTTTCTCACCTTTTCAACTTGTTTACGGGTTGGAAGCAGTCTTGCTAATAGAGTGCAGGATCCCATGTCTAAATTTGGCAATAGAGTTATTTCCAGACACTTCACTGCTTGAGGAATGCTTATTATATCTCGAGCAGCTTGATGAGCAACGCCATGATGCAGACTTGGCTAACGAGGCTCACAAGAAATGAGTCAAGTGTCAGTATGATCAGTTCGTTTGTCCTCATATTTTCTCTGAAGGTGATCTTGTCCTAGTCTATGACGAAGATATGGATCCCCTAGGGGCAGGCAAGTTCAAACCCATGTGGTTTGGACCTTTCATTGTGAAGGAGGTACTAAATAAGGGTTCTTATCGTATGGTTGAATCTAAGGGAAATGCTTTGGCGGATCCTAGAAATGGGCTCTACCTCAAGAAGTATTACTCGTAGGTATGTCACCTTGGGTGACTTCTTTTACATATGTATAGTTCTTATACAATTAGTTTTTTGTCTCTTTTTTTTATGGACGTGTCATTATTTATGCCGTATTTTTCATTGTGGCGGATGTCAAGTGAATTAGAGGTGTTCAATGGGTTCACAGATGACACTAGCTGACACACTCGGAGGCTTTCTTCTGCAACTTGGGTGATTTTCATGCCTCAAGGCCAGTTGTTGTCTTCTGGAGGTATCTATTTAGGTGATGCCACAAACAATGTCGCTGAATACAACGCAATAATAGAGTTTCTTCGTGGCACTATGTTTCATGGTCTCTGTCACCTCCAGGTTTACTTAGATGCACAACTGGTCGTGTCCCAGTGAAATGGGGTTTACCGTGTTTATGATCCTACTCTACACCGACGATTCCTTAGGGTATGTCTCTTAGAACGTTCTTTTATTACATTACGTATATCCATGTTCCTAGGAGATTAAATCAAATGACTGATACTCTAGCTAATCAAGTATTATATTGACATATTGCACACACATAAAAAGAAGCACACACATACACATGTACATACATTGTAAAAATGTGATCCATAAGACATAAAAGATGTAAATACACACACACACACACACACACACACACACACATATAAAGTCTCAGAGTACATAGGTGGGCGTGAATGCCTCAAAAATACATGTCCAATATACATCACGAGGATTATTCCCTAAAAAATATACAAAAAGAGTGCCCTCGGCACATAAGTGATCCATCCTAGCTGAGCATGGGGCTTGTTGGCCCTGCCATAGTCAACAACGATGTTTTCCAAATGCCGGAAGAGTTGGACCCAGGTCCGTGGCACCCCAACTACGTGAGGCTGCATCGATGGTGGGCGATCCTCAATCTTGACCATGGGAATTGCATGAGTGAGTGCGATGAGGTTCCGCTCCACTTGTCTCAAAAATCTCTCAGCCTCTTTGGATAGAGGTCCCCCTACTGCTGCTGTTGCTATCCCAACGAATGCGGTTGGTATTTCCTCTGGTCGAGGAAACTGCCTGGTCCTCGAGAAGTCTACTGGACGCACTAGTCCTACATCTATACATAACATATACATAGTTGTCATATAATATCGTACACATAAAAATGGTATATATAAAAAGAAATTAAATAACTTTAAAAAACATACATACCTATCTCTCCTCGCTCTTTCCCAGGAGGTACGGGCATGTACGGATCCCTAGAAAAGTTGATCTCGACATAGGAGTAGTCCTCTATTTTTGGAATCTGGCATTCCCACAAATCAAAAAATGTATCGTTGAAGGTCTCTATGGTCCTTCCTCCCCCCTGTCGTGGAAACAATGCCGCCCACCTACACACTGCTGGGAAGGAGGCCACATGCCCCCGTACTATCTCTTGTGGACTCATGTTGGGTACCCTCTCGAAAAAGAATGAGCATAAAATGGTACCAAACCCGAAGATTTTGTTACTTCACCCATGACACTCTGTAAGTTGTCTCTTCATGCAGTCGAGCATGGTCGTGCTCCAGTTGAATACTCGTGCATTTGAGCACTGCACCACACAATACATGTGTTCCTGAGAGGCCTGATGTAAGGCCACAGATCCAATGATCTTCCCAATGAGTAAAACTATCACTTTCAGTGATAGGTTGGTGATCTTGTGGATTGGTACTTGAGAACCTACTTTCTCAGTGTCGGCCTCGCAATGTATTCCAATCATCTCGGTGATGTTGTGGGGCCCAGGGGGAAATGAAAGTAAGTTGAATGGTTCCCCTCTCCTCGAGAGGCCAGAAAAAAAATATATGTCCTCAGTCATTGGAGTTAACGACTGCCCCTCAAGCATAAACGCCTCAGCGTTGGGGTGCCAATAATCCACCAAGGCATTCAACAGCCTGGGTTGTGCCCTCATGAGTGGACACCATAAGAACTTCCATAAAACGCATTGTTTCAATGCAACAAAAACAGCATGGTCCTCTTCGACCAAGATATCAATGTCTTTGTGCTCCCTCTCTCTCTGATGGACACACATCCTGTCAAATGACAAGTTCATGGAGGGAGTTAGCTCTTGTATTTTCATTTTTTCTATGTTATTGAGGGTGTACATGGGATGTCTTGGAAACAGTCATGTATGCATGCGGGGAGATTGTTTTATGTCCGAAGGCATATGTGGGCTATCCTTAGACAACCTGCGTACACGTAGGGCCGCCCTTTCTTAGGAGGGTGCACCCCCCTTTTTTAGGAGGCCGCCCCCCCAAAAAAACTAAAAGAAATGCATGAAAGAAGTATGGAAATGCAAGAGGGGTTGATTTGTACTTACTTGGTCTGAGCAAAAGTTCATTTCGTCCTCTGAAGCTCCCGCAATCAATTTTTTTAGAAAAGGGGTATTTTTATCTTTTTGGTTAATTCTCAATCTGCAATGGTGAAAATGAGCCGACAACTTCTATTTATAGACTTTTTTGGCCTTTTTGCCACTTTGTTTTACCCCTTTTGTCTTTTTTTCTGGCTTGAAAATCATCTAGTGTGGTTCTTGATTTTCTCATTGGATGTTACGATACACTTCACTTTTGGTTTGGAAATTTTTTTGGGAGATGGGTCACTTTTAAAGGTCCTTTGATAAAGGTCATTGTTTCCAACATTTTGAATTTAAATTAGGATTCCACCTCCACTTTCTGCACCTTGTTGTCTTTTCCGCTTTGCCATAGGATCGATCCCACTGAACTGTGACACGCAACCATTATTGCTGCTTTAGAAGTGTCATAATTTAGTGGTAGAGCCTACCTTTACATGGATTCTCTAGTTAGATCCTTATTGCATTTTGGCGTCCATGTTACCGTTAATGATTTTAGGATCGGGAGTCCTTTAATTCCTATCATGATTACAAGATTGAGCCTCATACGTCTGATGTGTCATCACTCTTGGCCTCACCCTCAGGACTCCCAACAAATGAGTCTTATTTTAATCCCTTTTCAGACTCTCTAAACATGAAAAGATTTCTGAGCGATCTTGTTGTCCTTCACACTCACCAAACCAAAATTTGAAGGCACGTCTGTCCGACAGTAGTTTACCCCTTTTTCGGTCTGGATGGTCAATTTTATGAATAAAGGTATAATCTAGGAACTTCGGTTCGCTAGAAGAGTATTCTCAAGTAGAAGTTTAACCCTTTTTTGGGCTCGACGGACTAAATTTATGAAAAAGGAACCCCCACAGAGTCCATAGTTAAGCTCTTTTCAGACTCCCTAAAATTGAAAAGATCTTCGAGTGACCTTGTTCCTTCACATTGGTTAAATTGGTCCAGAAGAACATCTTTTACGGAGTCCATAGTTAATCTCTTAACAGACTCCTTAAAATTGAAAAGATCGTCGAGTGACCTTGTTCCTTCACACTTGTTAATTGGTCCAGAAGAACATACTATACGGAGTCCATAGTTAAGCTCTTTTCAGACTCCTTAAAATTGAGAAGATTGTTGAGTGACCTTGTCTATGTCACACTGGTTAAAATGGTTCTGAATATATGTCTTTTCAGTGCTAGTTTATCCCTTTTTCGAACCAACTAGACTACCTTCGAAAAAGGTACCCCAACGGAGTCTTATTTTACGTTTTTTTAGACTCTCTAAACGTGAAAAAACCATCGAGCTTACCTTCTTTGGGCTCATGAAAAATACATTGAAGGAGGTTTCATCGTGTCCTTCTTATCGCATTTGCATCTCTATGTCTTTGGCCTAATTTTGGCTCCATGTTTCTCCCAACCGAACCTTTGAAGCATTACTTATACGCAAGCCTTGTAGCACTTTGCCTTTGCGACCTGACATCTTGATCCATGGAGGAGTTTTCCTTGAGTGTCCTTTTCTTGCACATGTCTCCTTGCTATAAGCATTAGTATGTTCCTTGCGCTTGGAACTAGTATTCTTGCAACACTCATTCCTCCTTTGTAATGTAGCATTCTTTTATTCTTTTTCAAGCTCTTTAAAATTTTTGAAAAAGACAAAAAAAAAAAAAAAAATCCCCCAAAAGAGGACGGGAAATATATTTTCGTTTTATGGCAGAACAATGAGTCGTCCTTGGACAAAGCACATCCTTCTATTTTTTCGTCAAGCTTTGGGATCTAGTATGACCTTAGGAATTTGTTCTCGCTACATAGAGATATGTCCTCCTCCATTTGGTTATTCTTCCAAACACATGGAGAGTTTGCATTGCCTCCTGCATCATAGACTTATGTCAATTTCATGCTGCCTGAGTCATATCATCTATCGTTCTATTATCCATTTTGCAGTTTTACCCAACCTGAGTCAGCCTTTTTGCAGTTTGTCCAATCAAGTCCTTGTTCGAAATCGATGAAGTTCCCTGCCTGATCACTGAGATCCTCTTGTCCGTTCCCGATGAGCTGTCGAAGACCTCTGGGTAGTGAAGTCGTACACTCACATTACACTCCTACCTGAGTTTGAAGATCTTGAAGTTGTTTCTCGAGATTTGAAGGCCTCATCTCCAGCCATCAGGCTTCATTTTCTACTTGAAGATGGATACTATACATGTATATCTTTGATTTTGAGATGTAGATCCACTGTGTATTTCTCGCGGCTACACTTTATATAGTTATATGACATGGATCTGCAGTGTATTTGATTGGTAGCCATGATTTATTTCATCCCGAGCATGGGTATGCTCGCCTTAGAGAGATAATTGTTATTTTTGCAGATGGCACCTTCCGAACTCTGGTCCTGGGCTCACTCGCTTCGTACATTGGTGAAGATTTTGTAATGTATTTCAGCCATCAGATTTTGTTTTGAAATCACACATTAGGGGGCATCTATTATAACCCTAAATTTCTCCATACATGCATACCTTTCTTTTTGGACCTCTTACATGCAATTTTTTCCAAGCCATCACTGAGCAACTCTTCTTAAAAACAAGATTTTTGAAGATGTATGCACCCTGCACCACTACTTCCCATGTACACACGCTTGCTGCAACACTACAACCCATGTACATATTCTAGCTGCACCATTACATCATGCGTATACTTTCAATAGTTGCAAAAATTAAAAAGTTGCAAGAAATTTTTTGAGATTACGAGCTATTGGGTAGTTTCCCAACTGATCCACCGCTTATATCCCGTCACCCAACCAAATAACCATCCTTTTTTCATATAATAGGAGGTTTTTGGGTGTCATTACTAATCCAAGCAAAAGAACAATGAAACTCTTCTCGTTTCACATCCCCTCCTTGCCCCAAATAATTGCAGCCACCTTGTGAGATTTGCATTAGAATTTCCTATTCTTGCCTTTTTCCTCCACCATAAGCTTATTCCATTTCCCTAGAGAGAAGAGTGAGAGGATAAATATACGTGGAAGCATAGTTGGATCTTGGTGAAGTGGAGCCCAGACAAGGTTCATGGAGCAGTCACTGACCTTTGTTGTAAGTAAACATTGTGATATCAAAAAAAGAAATAGTTTTCCTTTCCCGAAATATGATGTGTCAAATGTTTGTATTTGATTTATGCTTTATTATAACATCTAACTGATTATTTATATATGAAATGCATGTTTTTAGTTTCCTATTTATCTGTTTGTGAATGAAGGTCAGCCTTGGGAGGAGGCTTGCGGTCAGCGAAGCTATCGAACGTGAGAGGATCGACACTGGACACTGAGTAAAAGGTAAAGTTACCTGATCTTTTCACTTTGTCTTTCGTGTATGAATTTGGGATATGTTTGGGGTAATTAGAAAGGTAGGAGACTTTTGAGGGTTACATTTGCCTACATGTTGAACCCTAGTGTATTCCATAGGGGGTTTTTCCCACTATAACAGTCATAGTTGATGAATAGTTGATACATGATTGGTACATACTTGGTACATGTTTGGAGGCACTTGTCAGTAGTATTGTTGACACATGGTTTATGGATGATGTAGCATACTTATATTGGTATATTTTTAGAAGCACATATTGATCTTGGTGATGATTATGAGTTGTTGTGTTATGCTTGGTTGATGCACATATTTGAGAGTTGTCTTGGTGATTGATCTTGGTGAGTAGATCTTATTTGGTTGATAAGATTGATGAGACATGTTGTTGTGATAGGTTGTTTGGACAGGCTGTTGTGACAGGTTATTCGTATAGGTTTGGTGCATGGTTGATGCACTTGTTCATGGTACATGTTGAGGTACAAGTTGGTGCATGGTTGATGCACTTGTTTATGGTACAGGTTGATTACAAGTTGTTTGGTGCAAGTTGGTGCATGGTTGATGCACTTTTTTATGGTACAGGTTGATTGCAGGTTGAGGTATAGGTTGATGCATGGTTCAAGTTATTGGTACATGTTGTTTGGTGCAGGTTGATTGGTACATGTTTATAGAAGTATATCTCACAATGATAGTGTGACAGTGGTTCCATCATTCTACTTCTACATCAGGTCAGTTGGATGGGGCAAGGAAAGGTGGTTGTAGCCACCTTCCAGTTGTAGTCAAAGAACATAGGGGGTTGGATCCTCCTTCTGGTTGTAGCCATATAATTTGGGAGTTGGAGCTTCCTTCAGGTTGTAGCCTGAGAAACTAGGGGGTTGGAGCCTCCTTTTGGTTGTAGCTAGAGAATTGGGGTGTTGGAGCTGCCCTCAGGTTGTATCCTGAGAAACTAGGGGGTTGGATCCTCCTTCCAGTTGCATCTAGAAAAAAAAAAGGAAGTTGGTGCTTCCAATGAATGTAATTCTTAAAGAAATATAAGAAAAAAATTATGTGGTTTTCTTCTGTTTTGGGTTTCCATGTAAAACACTGGTGTACTATGTATGTGTATGATTTCTCATTTGTTCATTGTTTATTTACTCTGCAACTATTGGATGATAATTCTACATTGATATAGAACTTGCATTTTATGGTGATAAAGGATTAAATTTCTCTATTACTAATTCACCCCCCCTCTTAGTAATCCAACAATTGGTATCAGAGCCAGTTCCTTCAGGAAACAATTTAACCACTGGAAGGAGATCATGGGTTATTTTGAGAATGGAGTACCAATGTTTAATGGTCAGAATGGTTTAAAGTATGATATGTGGAGCAGAAGGATGAAAGTATTTTTACAGGCATATGGAAATTATATTTGGATATCATTTGTTACAGGATATGATAGTTCAAAAATGGCAAAGATTGCAGCCAAGATGGAATTGAAGAAGAATAACAAAATAGTAATGGATTTCATCTGGGAAGGATTACCTAATCTTGTAAGAGAAAAGGTTGGTAAATGTTCATCAGCCAAAGAACTTTGGGATACGTTACATGACATATATTCTTCACCCATCGCAAATTCAGAAAATGCCAAAGAATATGAAGATACATATCAAGAAGAATTATGTTCACCAAGTCAAACAGATTTAGAAGGTGAAGAGTACATAATCACTAGAGGTATGTTGTTTTGCTTTAATTGTGAAAAACGTGGACATCTTGAAATAAAATGCCATGAAGGAAATGAGACAGAAAAACTAATTGAAAAGGAAGACAATTATGAAACAGAATTGACTAGTGCTTTAGATTAACTAAGAGAACAAAATAAGTCACTCAAGAAAGAATTGATGAAACAAAAGGAAAGTGTTCACATTTTTTAAGAAGCTCAATAGGTCATCGATAACTTAAGAACTCATCTAGAAGAATCCAGAAAGATCAAAGAAAATCTTGAATATCAAAAGAAGTATTTGGAAGCCAACATAGTAGCACAGAAGGAAGACACAAAAACAAGAGAGAATATATTGACATATCATCTTAAGAAAGAATTAACGATCTAAACCAGCTTGAGGCAGAGTTTGGTCAAGAAGAGAAAGGACTTGAAGAAAAAATAATCACATTAAAAATTCAGCTTGAAGAAGCGAAAAGAACAGAAGAAGTCATGAAGTCTTAGATAATGAAGAAAGAAGAAGAGGTTGAGAAGCTTGAAGAAGAAGTTGTCACATTGAGAAGTAAAATCATCAAGCTCAACAAGAACGTTGAAGAGACAGAAACATCCACATAAATTATAGAGAATGAAGAGAAACACTATAGGTTGCTAGAAAAGAAGAATAAAGAAAATAGAAAAAGTTATGCAGAAGTACTCAAAGGAAGGAATCATGGTCAACCAGAATCTAAGAAAATTATTGAAGATACATCTTCAAGAAGACCATCCATGTTCAAGCCACAAAGAATCTTCAATCATGATCATGATCAGTCAAGGCATAAATTCAGAAGGACTACACCACAAAGAAGATCATTCACTCCCACTTATGAAAATTTATTTTATGGTCATTGTTTTTATTGTACTAATTTTGGACATAAGGTTGCAGATTGCAGGGATTATAAAATAAATTTTCAAGCAAGAAATGCCTATGTGGCCCCACGTAACATTGAATAATACAAATATCATAACTATGGACACATAGCTAGTGATTGTAGAAGCATGATCGATATTTCCATGAAAGAGAACACTGATATCAGATATAATAAAGTATGAATATGAAAATAGGAAGAACATGTGAACAAAGATCAGGTACCATAGATCGCAAGATTGGCAATAAAACGAGATGAATAAAATTCTATAGAGAAAAAGAAAGATGTCAGATACAGAAAGGTTTGGAAAATAATTGAAAGAAAAGAAGGACAAGTAAATAAGGAACAAGTTCAAGAGATTGTACTTTCAGGCATTGTAGTGAAAGATGAATCCAAAAACAAAAATAAAGAAGTCAGAGCTTAGAGAGATGATGAATCTACCAATGAAGATGATGATGAATACACATCAGAGCAGGAATTGTTCTGAGCCATACGACTTAGAGACTCCCAGGTAATATGAATATTAGATAGGGGGAGTCTATGCGATAGCTGTGACAGACCAAAAAACCATCCTTCGAGCAGTTTGTAGAGTTTGAGAAGAAAGATCGAGAGAAGTGAGTTAGCAGAAGTACAGTTTGATAGATTAATCAAGACTTCATGATAGTATAGTGATAAATGGGTCAACATTATGGACAATTGCACCAATAAGGACAAACATGGATTCGTAAGAATACTTAGTAGGTATGGACAGATATATGATAGTGGAAAAGAGAATTGATTCATAGATTGGTTCAGAGAGTGGTTCAGAGACAAAGGAATATTATCATAATGGATGATAATTACACAGGAAATGGCTCGAACAATTCTAATGGATTCCAAATTGACAAATATTTTTTGGACACATGCAGTGCATACAACAATTCACATTAAAAAAAGAGTAATGCTTAGAAACAAAAATGACAAAAATCCCTATGAACTATGGAAAGGAAGTGCAAACAACAACCTCTACATCAAGGTAACTCAAGGTAGTATTTTATTAATTGAAATTTATGTTGATGATATTGTTTTTGGAAGTACTAATGACAGGTTAAGCCAGAAATTTGAAAAGGATATGCAAAATGAATTTGAAATGTCATTACTTGGAGAACTATCCTTCTTTCCGTGTCTTCAAAAATGTCAAAGCAACCAAGGAATTTTTATTTCTCAAACTAAGTATATCATAGAAATTCTAAAGAGGTTCGAAATGGAAGATTGCAAAATAGTTACCACTCCTATTCAAACCAGTTGCAAGTTGAGCAAAGATGATGATTCAAAGTCTATAGACCAGAGGAAATATAGGTGAATGATTGGTAGCTTACTATATGTGACAACATCCATACCATATGTTATGCAAGCAGTTGGACAAGTGGCATGATTTCAAGCAGGACCAAAGGAATCACATGTATTTACAGTAAATAGGATTTTCATATATCTCAAAGGAACACAAGAGTTTGGATTATGGTATCCAAAAGTAAATGATCTATCACTTATTGCCTACACAGATACAGATTGAGAAGGTTTCATTGATGATCGATGAAGCACTAGTGGAGCAACATTCTACTTGGGTGAGTGTTTAGTATCATGACTAAGAAAGAAACAATCATCAATATCCTTATCTACAACCGAGGAAAAGTATATTGCAACAACATGATGTTGTACATAGGTTCTATGGATGAAACAAACTTTGACAGATATCTATTTTGATTATACAAGCACCATCAGTATGTCAAAGAACCCGGTGATGCACTCCAAGACGAAGCACATTCCAATCAAGTATCACTTTCTATTGGACCAGGTTATAGAGAAGAACATTATAGTTGAATATGTGGGCACAAAAGAACAAGTGGAAGATATTTTTACAAAACCACTTTCAAGAGAATCCTTTGAATATATTCTCCAGAGAATCAAAGTAATTTATACTCCAAAATGAATGATTTTGAATTCTTATGTTATATGTCATAAATTTACAAGAGGAAGCACTATAAAGATGAAAGTTCAGGTTGGGAGGCCAGTTTCAGGAAGAGTTCAGTCAGGGGGAGTAGCCCCAGATGGAAAGATACCTTTTCGATTGATGAAAAGTGGGGAGAGATTTATCATATGCAAAGTTAAATGCAAAGGTAAAGGTAAAGGGGGAACATGAGTGATATGACTTCAGTATTGCATAAGAGTGTTTCCATCAATGCCAAAGGGGGAGATTGTCAGGAAATTGGATTAGGTTGATGGAAAATTGGTTGGATTGTTGGTTGTCATTGATGTCAACCATTGAAGAGTGATATTGTAGATTGATGTAAACCCTTAGTGATTGATGTCAACCCTTGGAGAAAGTCCGGTAGAAAATTATGGTAGCACGAAGGTTTGGGTAATGGACCCAAGTTTGTTTGATGTATAATGGTATGAGTTTTAATATTGAAGGTAAGACTATTCTATATGGGTGTTACATGTCATTCCATTTCCGGTGGTATGTGGAACGTCACATAACTCCTCACAGTTAGAGAGTTATGGCCATGTGAAGTTGGAGAACCCAGGTTTGGGTAATGGACCCAAGTTTGTTTTATGGATAATGGTATGAGTTTTGATATATTTGAAGGTAATACTATTCTAGATGGATAATACATGTCATTCCATTTCTTGTGGTATGTGGAACTTAACATAACTCCTCACGGTTTTAGATTTTTGGCCATGTGAAGTTGGAGAACCCTCATGAGTCATCTAGAAGCCCCCAAAAGTCAAAGTGGTTTAAGAAATTTTAGAAGGTAAATAATAAAGTGAAGTGATGAGTGTACTATAATTCAAAGCGAATACAAAATAAATTATTTAAATAATAAATTTAATGGATAAATTACTAATTTGACAAGTGGTTAGAAGTCGGTTAACCCTAAAATAAGGAAAGTGGGTTAAGATGGTTAAAAGGTAACCCCTTGAGGAAGCTACATTAAAGTATAAATACGAGGCAAGGCTCTGCCATTTTAATCACACTTGAGAATATTGAATATCTATAGGTGACTGAGGTAACCAAAGGATATCTAAGCTGAATTTCATAGGGAAGGTGAAGTAAAGAAGGCCGAAATTCAAGGGAGGATAAATTCTTTTGATGATTCTTTCTAAGGTATGTTATTTACAGGTCATCTCACCATTTTCGCAATAATTTTTTTTATAGAATGATTCAGACCGTGAAATTGGGAGGCCATTGAGGAAACATATCCAAGTAGTTGTTATACAAATGTCATATTGTGGATCATTGTATTTTTGGTGTTACACACTGTGGAAAATAGGGTTTGTGGCTAGTCCTGTAACTAGTCTAAAACATGTGTTTCGGGTAAAATGGTCACAACTTCTTCATAACAAATGTAGATTTAGTAAGACAAAATGAATTGGTTGTATTACAATATGTGGTATTTTTTGTACAATTTTCATATCCATACAACAAATATTCTGTGCGGGGCATGCTCTACAAGTTCGCTCTCAGAATAAACCGGAATTCAACAAGGTATGCCATTTTTTCTATAACTCATTTTCTAAGAGGTTCCAAGTAGTGAAGCCTAGGGGAATTGCATAAAAGAAACTGAAGAACATTGTGTACCATTTTTAGATCTTTATTCATTACAGGTACATAGTTATGATTATTGCAAGTTAGGGGTTTTTACTAATCCAAAATTAGTCATGTGAGACTAAAGTAAAGTTTGATGAAAATGCTAGTCTCTTGTTGTTAAAGTTAAGGAAGGTTTGCAGGTACGTGATCATATACACCAGGTCTATTACATAGTTACAAATAATATTTGGATGATGAAATTGATGAGGGATTTTGGTTGAGGTACATGTTGGGTACATGGTTGAGACAAGTAGTTGATGAGTTGGCACATACATGAGGTGTATAGTTAATGATGTTGGTACATATTGATGAGTCATAGTTGATGAGTAGTTGATACATTATTGGTACATACTTGGTACATGGTTGGAGGAAATTTTCAATAGTTTTGTTGACACATGGTTCATGTGACCCATTCTTTTGTGCTAGAGCCAACTTTCGTTTGCTTTCCTAAACAACAATTTTATTTTCCAATTTCATTCGAAACATATATGTTGTTTGGATTTCTTATCATTGTCGCCACTAAATTGCCTAATCCTTCTTTCCTAATTTCACATTTCTCCAAGTTGAAATGAAGTGTGTGTCCTTGATTGCACATTTGACTTAAACTCAAGATATTGTGTTTCATATCTTTGACCATTAGAACATTTTCTGCCATGGCATCTTTTCTTCCAAGCTTAATTGTGCCTCTACCTATAATTTTAGTTGAATGATTATTTCCAAATGAAACTCATCCATCTCTTTATTTCTTCAGAGCTAGAAACATGTTCTTGTCACATGTCATATGCTTTGAACAACCACTGTCAACATACCAACCACTTTGTCTTTGTTGGGCTTGTAGAGAAAGTGAGCATTGATTCTTATTTCTTTTCCATATCTCTTGTGGTTATGGTATCTGACTTTTAATGTTCTGCTTTGATTCCATGGGTGGAATAGTCAATCTACAATTCTTCGCTATGTGTCAAAAATTGTTTCATTTGTAGCATTCTACTTCATTTCTCAATGAACCAAAATTGTTTTGATTTATGGTGTATGTGTTGGATTACTGAGAGGGGGGGGATGAGTAATAGCGTAATTATAATACTTTTTCTTCAAATGTTATATCAATGTAGAATTATTATCCAATAATGAGCAGTAATAAATAAAAAATCACACACATACACAGTACACCAGTGTTTTACGTGGAAACCCAAATCAGAAGAAAACCACATAATGCTTTTTCTTATGTCTTGAAGAATTACATTCATTGGAAGCACCAACTTCCTTTGTTTTCTAGCTGCAACTGGAAGGAGGCTCCAACCC
This sequence comes from Picea engelmannii, assembly GCA_009831015.1. Taxonomy (NCBI): domain Eukaryota; kingdom Viridiplantae; phylum Streptophyta; class Pinopsida; order Pinales; family Pinaceae; genus Picea; species Picea engelmannii. Next base: position 278,784 of record ML797393.1, read on the forward strand.
CCTAGTTTTTCAGGCTACAACCTAAGGGAAGCTCCAACTCCCCAACTCTCTGGCTACAACCAGAAGGAGGCTACAACCCCCTATGTTCTCTGGCTACAACTAGAAGGTGGCTACAACCACTTGTCCTTGCCCCATCCTGCCACCCTGAAGTAGAAGTAGAATGATGGAACCACTGTCACATTATCATTGTGATATATAAAATTGTAAACCTATACCAATAAATGTGAATCATGCATCAACCATGCATCAACCTGTACCTCAACTTGTAATAAACCTGTACCATAAACAAGTGCATCAACCATGCACCAACCTGTACCAAACAACCTGTAATCAACCTGTACCATAAACAAGTGCATCCAACCATGTACCAAGTATGCACCAATCATGTGCCAACTACTCATCAACTATGACTCATCAATATGTACCAACATCATCAACTATACACCTCATGTATGTGCCAACTCATCAACTACTTGTCTCAACCATGTACTCAACATGTACCTCAACCAAAATACCTCATCAATTTCATCATCCAAATATGATTTGTAGCTATGTAATAGACTGGTGTATATTATCAAATTCCTACAAACCTTAACTTTAACAACAAGAGACTAGCATTTTCATCAAATATTTCTTTAGTGTCACATGCCTAGTTTTGGATTAGTCAACAACCCTAACTTGAAATAATCATAACTTTGAACCTGTAATGTATAAATATATGAAACTTATAAAAAAATTTATTCAGTGTATTTTATGCAATTCCTCTAGGTGTCATTACTTGGAACCTCTCAGAAAAGGATTTATAGCAAAAATGGCATACCTTGCTGAATTCTAGCTTATTCTAGAGAGCGACCTTGTAGAGAGTGCCCCACACGAAATATTCATTGAATTTATCTAAAAATGTTACAAAACATACTAAATAATGTACCATAACCAACACATTTGGTCTCACTGAATTTGTACCTGTTATGAAGAAGTTATGAATTTTTTACCCGAAACACCTGTTTTTGACTAGTTTCAGGACTAGCCACAAACCCTATTTTCCATGGAGTGTAACTCCAAAAATAAAAAGACCAACAATATGAATTTTTTACCACATATACTTCGGTATGTTTTTGCAATTGAATAGAAATTTCATGTTCTGAATCATTATATAAAAAAAGTTATAGTGAAAATGGTGAGATGACCTGTAAATAACATACCTTAGAAAGCACCATCAAAAGAATTTATCCTTCCTTGCATTTCGGCCTTCTTTTCTTCACCTTCTCTCAGAAATTTGGCTTAGATATAATTGGTTACCTTAGACACCTATATATATTCAATATTCTTAAGTTTAATTAAAATGACAGAGCCTTGCCTCTTATTTATACTCTCCAAGTAGCTTCCTTAAAAACATCTTCTAGGTCACTTGGCTCACTTTCCTTATTTTAGGGTTAACCCACTTCTAATTTCTCCATTAAATTTATTATTGAAATAATTTATTTTGTATTCACTTTGAATTATAATACACTCATCACTTCACTTTATTATTTACCTTTTAAAATATTTTAAACCACTTTGACTACTTTGACCTTTTGGGGCTTGTAGATGACATATGAGGGTCCTCCAACTTCGTAAGGCCATAACTCACAAACCGTGAGGATTTATGTGACATTCAACATACCACTAGAAATGTAATGACATGTAATATCCATCTATAATAGTATTACCTTCAAATATAGAAAAAATCATACCGTTATTCATCAAACAAACTTGGGTCCATTACCCAAACCTAGGTTGTCCGAATTCAGATGGTCATAACTCTCTAACTGTGAAGAGTTATGTGACGTTATACATACCACCAAAATTGGCATGAAAAGCACTATCCATATATGATAGTTTCCCTAACAAATTCACTATCCTTCATCTCATTATTCCACAATTAAGCATGGGTTCTCTTACTCCGCAGAGCGTCTTCCCGTGAGGGATTTCACCATAAGGGGACCACTTTGGAGTTCATACATATTTACTTCTTATCAACCATCAAAAAATAATAACGAGTCATATTTACATCAAACAATATTGGTTCCATTACCCAAAACTTTGTGCTACGGGGCTTTCTTCAAAGGTTAACATCAATGACAACCAAACTTAATCAACAATCTCCCCCTTTGGCATTGATGGAAACGCTCTGATGCAATACTGAAATCATATCACTCATTCTCTCCCTAGAACCATACCTCTGTCCTCTACATATTATAAATCTTCCTCTGTCCTCTGCATCTGCTAAATATCTCCCCCTTTGTCATCAATGGAAAGGGTATCTTTCCATCCAGGGATGCTCCCTCTGACTGAACTGTCCTCTTATGGTGCTTCCTCATGTCAATATAAGACATATAAGATAAGCATTTAAAAAACATTCATTTTGGAGTAGAAATAATTCCAAGTATTTGGCGAAGATATTCAAAGGCTTCCTGTGGAAGTAGTTTTGTAAAGATGTCTTCCACTTGTTCTTTTGTGCCCACATACTCAACTCTGATGTTCTTTTATGCAACCTGTTCCCGTAGAAAATGATAATTGATTGGAATGTGATTTTTCTTGGAGTGCATCACCGGGTTTTTTGAGATACTGATGGAACTTGTATTATCAAAATATATTGGAATGGGCTCATCATACTCAACCTGTATATCTATCAAAGTTTGTTTCATCCAAAGAACCTATGTACAACATGATGTTGCTGCAATATACTCTGCCTCGGCTGTAGATAGAGATACTGATGATTGTTTCTTGCTTACCATGATACCAAACACTCACCTAATTAGAATTATGCTCCATTGGTGCCTCATCGGTCATCAATACAACCTGTCCAATCTGCATATGTGTAGGAAATAAGTGATATATCTTTTCCTTTTGGATACTGTTGTAACAGAGTTTGAATTCTTCTCTATTTTGTGTCTTCACCCTAAATGTCGTTGAGAATCACATCCAACTTATAAATCAACTAGGGACGCTCACCAAAGAAATTTATTACAAGCGGGGTGTTTTTGCTCTGGCTGCCACACCAAGCCATCAGGGTGTATTTTCTGCCAGTTTTGATAGGCAGGTAACAAGTTACCAATTTGTTCCTGAGAGTACTAAAACTGTTAAAAGTACTGATTGAAAACTTGGCTGATTGTGCTGGGAATCGTTGGCGTTATGTATGGGCGTTTTGTGCCAAATATTACCATTGGACCTCTGGTGGTTGCTGCATTTTCCACTGGATGTACACTTGATGATTGTTGAACCAGAACAACGTGTACCAGATTTTATCAAGGCTGGTGCAGACATTGTTAGTGTACACTATGAGCAAACTTCCACTTTTCATTTTGCACCAAACAGTAAATCGGATCAAGAGTCTTGGAGCGAAAGCTGGAATAGTTTTTGAACCTG
>ML797393.1:292342-332894 GCA_009831015.1 Picea engelmannii
ATATGTCTTGAAGAATTACATTCATTGGAAGCACCAACTTCCTTTGTTTTCCAGCTACAACTGGAAGGAGGCTCCAACCCCCTAGTTTCTCAGGATACAACCTAAGGGAAGCTCCAACTCCCCAATTCTCTGGCTACAACCAGAAGGAGGCTACAACCCCCAATGTTCTCTGACTACAACCGGAAGGTGGCTACAACCACCTATCCTTGCCCCATCCTGCCACCCTGAAGTAGAAGTAGAATGATGGAACCACTGTCACACTATCATTGCGAGATATACCGTTGTAACCTGTACCAATAAATCTGAACCATGCATCAACCTGTACCTCAACCTGTACCATAAATAAGTGCATCAACCATGCACCAACCTGTACCAAACAACCTGTAATCAACCTATACCATAAACAAGTGCATACAACCATGTACCAAGTATGTACCAATCATGTGTCAACTACTCATCAACTATGACTCATCAATATGTACCAACATCATCAACTATACACCTCATGTATGTGCCAACTCATCAACTACTTGTCTCAACCATGTGCTCAACATGTACCTCAACCAAAAGCCCTCATCAATTTCATCATCCAAATTTGTTTTGTAGCTCTGTAATAGACTTGGTGTATATGATCACATTTCTACAAACCTTCCTTAACTTTAACAACAAGAGACTATCATTTTCATCAAACTTTCCTTTAGTCTCACATGCCTAGTTTTGGATTAGTCAACAACCCTAACTTGAAATAATCATAACTTTGAACTTGTAATGTATAAAGATCTAAAAATTATACACAATTTTCTTCAGTGTGTTTTCTGCAATTCCTCTAGGTGTCACTACTTGGAACCTCTCAGAAAAGGAGTTATAGAAAAAATGGTATACCTTGCTGAATTCTAGCTTATTCTAGAGAGCAACCTTGTAGAGCATGCCCTGCATGAAATATTCATTGAATTGATATGAAACTGTTACAAAGAATAATATAGACAATACCATAACCAACACATTTTGTCTCACTGAATTTGTATCTTTTATGAAGAATTTATGACGTTTTTACTCGAAACACCTGTTTTTGACTAGTTTTAGGACTAGCCACAAACCCTATTTTCCATGGAGTGTAACTCCCAAAATACAACGGCCCATAGGATAAATTTTTTACCACATATACTTGGGTATGTTTTCTCAATGGAATAGAAATTTCATGGTGTGAATCATTATAGAAAAAACGTTATAGCAAAAATGGTGAGATGACATGTAAATAACATACCTTAGAAAGCACCATCAAAATAATTTATCCTTCCTTGAATTTTGGCCTTCTTTTATTCACCTTCCCTCATAAATTTGGCTTAGATATCCTTGGTTAGCTCAGACACATATAGATATTCAATATTCTCAAGTGTAATTAAAATGATAGAGCCTTTCCTCTTATTTATACTCTCTAAGTAGCTTCCTTAAAAACATCTTCTAGGTCACTTGGCCCACTTTCCTTATTTTAGGGTTAACCCACTTCTAATTTCTCCATTAAATTTATTATTTAAATAATTTATTTTTTATTCACTTTAAATTATAATACACTCATCACTTCACTTTATTATTTACCTTTTAAAATCTCTTAAACTACTTTGACTACTTTGACCTTTTGGGGCTTCTAGATGACATATGAGGGTCCTCCAACTTCGTAAGGCCATAACTCTCAAACTGTGAAAAGTTATGTGACATTCCACATACCACCAGAAATGGAATGACATGTACTATCCATATATAAGAGTATTACCTTCAAATATAGAAAAAATCATACCGTTATCCATCAAACAAACTTGGGTCCATTACTGAAACCTGGGTTCTCCGACTTCACACGGTCATATCTCTCTAACCGTGAGGAGTTATGTGACGTTCTACATACCATCGGAAATGGACTGAAAAGCGCTATCCATATAGGCTAGTTTCCCTAACAGATTCATTTTCCTTCATCTCATTATTCCACAATTAAGCATGGGTTCTCTTACTCCGCAAAGCATCTTCCCATGAGGGCTTTCACCATAAGGGGACCACTTTGGAGTTCATCCATATTTACTTCTTATCAACCATGACAAAACAATAATGAGTCATATTTACATCAAACAATATTTGGTCCATTACCCAAAATTTTGTGCTATGGGGCTTTTTTCAAGGGTTGACTTCAATGACAACCAACCTTAATCAACAGTATGCTTCATAAGATTTTTTGGAATAACTATTATTTAAGTACCCTGCATAGTTTCTTCGATTCGTGGCATAGACTTTCCAGTTTACAATTTTATGCCCAAAATTAGCACAATTAAAATAATGACCATAAAATAACCTTTGATACCCGGGAGTAGATGATATTTTTTGCGATGAACTCCTTCAGAATTCGTCTTCTTGAGTATTATTTATTTCCAGAATGTTCTTGTTTTGGGGTGTGCATTCTTTCTTCTTGAAAAAATCTATGACAATCTCTGCATAACTTCTTTGTTATGATTCCTGTTTTGTTGTCTTGGAGCATGGTCCTTTCTCATTGTACTTGATTGTATCCTAGTCTAGATCTGCCATTGGATGGTATTTGATTGCTAATGATTTGATCCAATATTTTGGTTCTCTTCTGTTGCATATATTTCTTCCGAAGATCTTTCCCTAAAGAGAATATTTTTGCTTCCAAGATTCCAATCATTTTCTCCTTTTCTTCTAACTAAATTCTAAGTATTTCCTCAATTCTTCTATTTGAATTTTTAGACTCGTGATTATCTGCTCTATTTCTTCAGAGTTGGAATTATGAGATCCCTCTTTCATTTTTAACTTTGCCTCGAGTGACTTTTTTTTCTTTGTTTCCTTCCTAAGTTCTTCTAATGCAATGATTAGATCTGCTCTGATATCAAATTCACCTTATTCTTTGGAATCATCTTCTACTTCCATGAAGAGTACTCTTTCTGAATCACTGTCACTATCTGTTACCCATGATTTTTGTCATCATGATGATGTATTGATGATGGTGTACTCAGGCTCTTCATGAGAAATTTCTCCTGAGAAAAGTTACTTTCATCTCTTCCCAAAAAACTTATTTTTGAAGAAGGTTTGCAGGCTACTAATACATTTGCCTGCGAGAATGACCCATTCTCGTAGGCTGCCTTAAGCCAGGGTGCGAACTTCTCACACTGTGTTGAACTGCTAGGGTGCGAACTCTTCCTAAAGAAAGGAAAAAGATGAATGCTTGATGCTTATATAAGGGAATATTCTAGAAGGATGGGTTGGCATTCGAATGGTTATCCTAGTATTGGATTCCCTGATATTTTGGGATCATTCTTTTTCAAGTAACTAATTCATTCTCTCCTATATATTGAGAGAATTCTCATGGAAAAGGTTAAGCAAGATTCATTGGAGAATTGGTGAAAGAATTGTGTGAAGGACTTAAGCTTGAACAACAACTTGGAGACTACAACAATTCTATCAAGAGGATTTGATCTTATTCATACAAGGATTGAGCAAGTGTGTGTGTCGGAGACAAGGGCCATCGAAAGGAAGTTTGCGACATCAAGGCTCAGGTTGTAATCTTTACTTTCCATTAATATGATACAGTGGCATGTCCCTTTCCCATAAAGCTATTTCCACTTTATTGTGTAATTCCTTGATCATACACATATGTTAACTGTTGAATATATTGTGCTATCTTCACTTTGGTTGGTTTGTGTTGTCTTGGTCTTGGCTGCACGAGAGCACTGGAGCGAAGCGAGAGCAACAAAGACCATAGGAAGTGATAATAAGGTATGTTATTTGTTCTTGCCTCCTAGTTAATTCAATGGTCAAAACCTAGGGAAAGAGTATTGTACTGTCTTGCTTTGTTCTAGATCCAGATGGATCTAGGGAGGTCAGTTAGTGTCCACACCTACCGATTAGTCCGATAACAAAATTGGCGACTCCACTGGGGAACAATCCCATTTTCTTTGTGGCTTTTAGTATTTTTCTGTGGCCATTTTCTCTGGTTTTACTTTTCTCCTTTCCTATCAATCTCTGAGTCTTCAGGATATCCTGATAGACCCTCTGGGTCTAGAGGCCTTTTTAAATTTTGCTTCATTTTCCAAAATTTTGACTATGTTCAGACATTCTCGCACTGCACTTCACTGCAGCCTACGAGAATTGGTAGGGTTCGCACTCTGCCTTTAGGTTTTAGTGCGAGGTTCTCACACCTTGCTCAAGGGTCACCTGCGAGAATCACTGATTCTCGCACTGTGTAATACTACAAGCTTGCAAACTCCTATTTTCAAAAATTTGCATTTGAGTTTTGGAATTTTTAACTGCCCAGATTAGTTTAGGTGCCTCATAAGCGTTTCTTGGACCATTGATTGATTTCTTTCTTGTCTTCGTTTGCGTGCATGAACAGTCTTAGGATTTCAAGGATCTTCTTGTCACTTTTGTCTTGACTTTCGTTTCTTGACTTTTCTTGGCAAAACCATACTCTCTGATTTCATAATTTGAGTGTGTTTGATTAGTTAAGGACTAGTGATTGGTAGAAAGTTGAGTTTTATTGGCCTTTATCATTTGCTTTATTTGAAAGATCATTTTTCTTATGCATTTGAAAAGACTATTTTGGTTTGCTCTTTATTTTTGTTTTCATTAAAAGAGTGGATTGGGTGTTTATCATTGCTTGATCATTGGTTTTTGATTTTCTGTACTCTCATTGGCATAGTGAGGGTCCTTTTTGAAAAGTGAACAAAAGTTTTTCTTTCAAAAAAAAAAATTGTTTTTTGTCTTCAAAAACATTGAAAATCAAATTGTTGAAATTATTGAAAAAGACACAATAGAGAATTGTCATTTGATGCGTGATTTGTTGCATTTGCATTTTAAAGGAAATTTTTCATTGTAGTTCAAGGTTGACCTGAAATTTTTTCTCTCTCTCCCATACATGGGATTCATTGAAAGAAAAGTGATACATTTCATTCTCATCCTTGCATTGTTGGGTCAGAGTCATACAACATAAGTTTCACTTCCGTTTCCTTTGAGTAAACGACAGCTCTTAATAACATTGCGTAATCATAAAATTTATGTAGTAACTATTTTCTAGAGCTCTATTACACCAACATTTAGCTAGGCTAGTGCTTTGGAGTAGGAAGAGAGATACACTTTCCAAAGCTCAAAACACACAATAGCATCTTGTGTTAGGGAGTGTTAAATTCCATTTGCAATATCCTGTCCTGGGAATCCCTTCTCACACAAGGGTCAAACACGAGGTCGCATTGATATTGGCAGAGTAACTCAGCCTGCTTTTTTGATATCAGTGTAAAGATTGCATGTATTACAAGGATCACTCAGAGGTATACCCGCAATGATGAGTGGAAACCATTTGAGTTTATTTCGGGATAGATACCCTACCCTTGCGTGTGGATTGGACTGTTGACTGTCCCCCCAGGCTTGATTGTTGTTGGTGGTGACCTTAGTGGCCTATCTCTCTAGGTTTTTACCCGAGGTGACTGTGGAGGGGAAAGTCTTCATGATACCTCGAACTGACGTTGACCAAAATCACTCGGGCTCCTTGGAGGGTATACCCATGATTATGTGTGGGAGCTTGCACCAGGGTGTAAGTCCGTTAAGCAGACTGTCAGCGTAACTTTTCCACCCTAGCCCCGCCCCTTCTTGTCTCGTTGTTGCGACGTTGGATTTCATCACCAACTAGTGGCTTCGAAATTAGAAGGTCTTGTTTCCTTGGTGTTGCTTCCTAGATTTTGTTTACTAGCATGTGCTGTTTGTTTCTCGAAGTTGACCATAGGATTTTCTTCGCGAAGTTTGTCACTCGTTTACAATATCTCCTCCACGTCGTTCACGTAGAATGCAGGGTTTATCTCTAGAGCATCTGGACGGTTCTCAACTCTTGCCTACAAGTACACCTGAGGGCTCTCCTCGGAAAAGTGAAGCCACAATCATCACCACACCACAAGTGGAAAAAACTGACTCTCTAGAACATTTTTGAATTACAAATACTCGAGAGGACTTTCGACTTCACCCCGATTCTGAGAGACATTTTATGCGAGCAGACTCTTCCGGAGACTTAATTGTTGCGTATTCCAGATCTCCGACTAGACCCTTTCTCGGTATAGAAGGCCAAGATCCTTTTTGGTCTACAGGTGTTTTCCGATGAGACCTTTTTGGTCCAGGTTCACTTGTGATTTCTGAGATTACTCCTCCTGTGATTTCCGAAATCTCTAGTTCAGAGACAGTACCGTTGACTACCACTTATCACTTTACCATCCCTACCGAAATGGCCCATCTTGCAACTACTACGAGTGTTGCCACCGGGTTACCTGTAGTTAGTCTTGCTCCCATCAACACACTGTGAATGCCCAACGTCACTCCGACACTACCACCTGGATACCGTGCGTTGTGTTAGAACCCTATATAATAGGGAATCAATGTTTTGAATGATTTTTATCTTTTTCAGGCATATGTGTTCGCTCATGACGCATGGCGAAGGATGCCGAAAGCGCTCGATACTCACCAAGAAAAAAATGAGTACCTGTGTGCGAGCTTAAAAGTGAGTTGTCGGTGCATTTTGGGCAAGAAAATATGAATAGTTGGTTTGGATGGAAAAAATAATGCATGGTTAAGTTTTTGGTTTTGGTTGATTAACCTGAACTTTGAACTTATTAGTCCAATTTGGCCTTTTAAAAGTCTAAGTTAGCCCTCGGCCTTTATGCAGAATTCTATACAAAAATTTGATAATATTTTTTAGAAAAAAGTATATTGGCCTCGAGCCAACCTCCTAATGCTCGACGCCAAGGGATAAGCACCGTTCAATACACCAACAACAAACACACAAAGCAGCGCCAGTGCCAACACCAACACCAAACCCCAAAGCCCAAGCCTCGGGCTCACTTATTTGACATAGCATGTAACTGTTGGCTAATTTAAATGCGCAAATTTCATTCCACCATGTGAATGTGGGATATCTCCAGCAGGAAGTGAAAAAATATAAAAATGCAGCCTCCAAAACCCTCTGCCAGGTGTTTAAATTAGTTTCAAGGTGTTGTTGGTAGGGAGCCACACATTTGCACCAACAACAAACACACAAGCCAGCACCCGAGCCAACTGTTGATGAGACTATACATAAAGGTTTACGTGGGCGATATGAGATTCATCACAAGCTTCATTATACTGATGAGGTTTTGATGGCTGCTGCAAAGTTGTCGTATCGATCTATCAGTGATCATTTCCTTTCTGACAAAGCTATCGATCTCATTGATGAGGCTGGTTCTCGAGTACGCCCTCGCCGTGCACAGTTTCCTGAAGAAGCCAGAGAACTTGACAAAGAAACTCAGACCGATTACAAAAGAAAAGAATGAATCTGTTCATAGCCAGGACTTTGAAAAGGCTAAGAGTGAAGTAGGATTGGGTCAATGAGGACAATGTTCTTCATTGTACAAAGGAAGGACTGGATAATAAACAAAATGAGACAGAGGACTTACCGGTGGCTCATCTTCAAGCGACTGCTATAAAAGGGTATTAGGGGATTCAAATGTCAAGCTGCAGGGCGCGCATCAAGGTCATGGTAGTGAAGAACCTAGAGAAAAAGAGACACATACAGATGTGAGTGACAAAGCTCACGATAACATCTCACAACCTCAAGCATTCACTGTTGATCCATATACTATAGGAGAGGTAGATAGGAATCCTGAAACAAAACAAACTTTCTGTCTCCACTGATGAAAATATGGAAGAGAAATATGTGGTTGAAGAAGAAATGTACCCGCTAATGTTAAACCCCATTTTTTAATTCGAATCCTCTACTGGTAATGATCAGATCAGTCTATGAACAGGGCAAATCAAAGTGTGTTACCCAATGGGCAGGGTTGGGAAACCTTAGTTATAATTATCATGCTTTTTCATCAAAAGTTTTAGCTGAAGTGAATGCATTTTTGAAATTACAAGACAATACCCTTGGAAGGCCATTCGGATTTTTCACCCGAGCTCCACCCTTGCCATTTTTATTATCCTCTCTTCTGCGGTCACGAGCACCATGCAACTGAAAGAAGAATTTCATTATCAAGGCTAGAGATGTTTCATAATTTCTGGATGTCAACGTAAATGGTCCTAGGCCTGGTGGTTGGGGCAAACCATCCTCTCTTACAACAACAGGTGTAGGTCCTGTTAGGCCCCTATCAAGTGCTAGGGATCGATTCGATGCAAATGCTGCACAGATGGAATTAAAAAGCCAAGAATTGATGACACTTATGCGAACACAGGACCTTTGGATGCCAGAGCACCAGTTGAATTGGCTATTAGGCCACAACCCTATAGAGGATTTTTAGGGTATGCTAATACTGTCAGTGACAATCAGGTTATGGGTCAGAGTGGAAATCCAGGATCACATTTAAATGGAAGTGATCAGTTTGTAGTTGGACCGTGTCTTATGGCACCCATATCTTCTGCTAGAACTCGAAGTTTACGATGCCATGGAGAGCATTATGGAGGTGCTGAGAAAAATATTTGCTGGCAAGGCACAATTGCTAAAGGTGGAACTCCTGTTTGCCAGGCATGATGCATATCAGTGGGTCCAACATTCCCTATTATTGTCACTTATTATGAGGTTTCTGTGAATGATAGCAAGGCTTTGGCTCGCTATGATTGGAAATGTTTAGTTGTCGATGAGGATAGTGGCCAACAGGGAACCCAACTTCAACTTGATGTCCACATTTTTAGGTAACAGTTACACAGGTGGCAGAGCATCATTGTTTTGTAGCAGCGTTTCAAAAGCAGATGGCAGCCAAAAGGCATAAAGCGAAGCAAATGGAAGGAGATGGCAATCTTGAAGCTCTTCTACAAGGAACACCTGGCAGATCAGAGCACAAGTGGCATAGTTTTCCCATATTTCAGGCAGTAGTTGGAGCATCGATTCTCTAGCTACCAACAAACCTCAACAAACTATAGATGTTGAGCAACAGATATCAAATCTAGTTCCCCTTTAATTTACTGTTATGATCTGTTTAAGAGAGAATTGACATATGTAAATCTTTGTAACTGTTTTCTATTTTTAGAAAACAGAGGTATAGCCCGAATCTTGGAAAGGCTAAGGCAAATTTTTGTATTTATACACTTGTAAAAGACTAGAAGGAGGTTCGACTGGGATGAAGAGGAGAGGCTCGACCTATGTGAGAGGTCCAGAGATGTAATTTTCATTTTCTTTGCTGGATGATGGCTGTGTTTTAGCCAGAGAATATTTCTCTGTAATTTTAATGATGGATCAGTAATTAGACATATTTCTTTTACAGGATTCTTGTGCAGTGATATTGGTGGAGTTTCTCCCTGTTAAATGTTTTCCTGTCTTCTTTATCAATTTGTTTTCATTTCTTATTACCAGAAGGAGAGTAGTAGAAGAAGAATTTATCAGTAGATACTTTGTTTCTCAGCTTCTGATAATCTTTATGTTGATCTTCTAAAAGGCTAGTTTAGGAATTCTTAGCTTCTCCTTTGCCTGTCTTTTTCCTCACCTATTACTTCCTCAAACCTACGCCATTATAACTCGATTTGATCCAATATTGCTGCTACCTTTCCTTGTGAAAGGACTTTGTCCAAATCTGAGGATTAAATCACCTTGTTTAAAACGCAGACCCCATTTTCCCAATGGCCCTCCTTGTTGTCCCAAACTAACCATTTAAAAACCAAAACCAAAAACCCTTTACTTTTATAGCTAGCCTAAAACCCCTCCCTTAAAAACAAAGCTAAATCTAAAAGAGAGATCCCTCTCTGAGTCTTGGAGGGATATATCCAAGACTCGAAGCGGTTCGAGGTTACCTCTGTGTTTGCCTCAGCAGCCTTAGGAAAATTACAGAGTGCTAACACATTGAATGCTTTTATTCCTACTCCTGCGCAAACACCATCTGGCTCTCCTAGTGGTCCTTCTTCTTCTAGGCACTTTCTTCCCAGTTTTGTCCCAACACTCCCTCAATTTCCTTTTGGAGGACCTTCATCGTCCTCTACTGGCAATCCTATTCCTTGTGGCGCTATTCCGTCATTCACTCCAACTTATTATCTTCTGGTTAGTGGAAAATCTCATCAAGGTAGTATAACTCAACCTCCTCTCAGTTGGAAACTTCCAATTGGAACACCACCTTCGATGGGAGGACCGACCCCACCTTATGGGAAAAACATACCTCCATCCTTGGCCCAATATTGGAATCAATTGATCCAAAATCCTCCTCAATCGTCTGGGGGGCAGTAGTTTCCAGCTGTGTCTGTAACACCCCCTAACATGGGCCAACCTTATCCAGGGTCATTCAATCCCATTTGGGGGGTGAATTCTCAAACCCAAGCCCCTGTTCCAGGGTATAATCCGATGAGTTACTATCCTGTCCAACCACCACCGAATATGCCTGGATCTTCACATTATATGCAGACTGCGTATGGTCCTATTGGTTTGCCGACATGGCTTCCTCCCCAAAGCCACCAGTACCTGCAGATGAATCGACAGTTACCTTTTCTCGCCACTTTAGATTTGCCAGATTTGTCAAGGATTTTAAATGATCCTATTCGTCACTCTCCCCAATGGCTTGTTATCCCAGCCAAGCTTCCATCGGACATTCCTAAATTCGATGAAAAAGTGGGAGAGGAACCAAACAATCACGTTATGACTTTTCACCTATGGTGTTCATCCAACTCGTTGATGGATGACTCTATTCATTTACGTCTTTTTCAACGAACCCTTACCGGTTCTGTTGCGAAGTGGTATATCGAATTTCCACGAGGTTTCTTCTCTAATTTTAACACCCTAGCTATGGATTTCCTTACGCATTACCAGTTACCGATCCGTTATGACACGGAAATTGAGATTTTGACTTCCTTCAAACAGACTAAAGGCACTCATATATATGATCACATCCATGAGTGGCGAAGGAGACAACGTCTCATTAAACTTGAACTCCCTGATCAGTTACTGGCAGGATGGTTTACAAAATCATTTGTGAACAAAATCGGTAAGGACATTTCCATGGGTGGCGTTGTCACGGAAGAGCAGGCTATAAGTCATGATCAGTATCTTGATCTCGTTTACTCACAAATGGGAACGCTTTATGATTTACTCCCTGACTTACCTCGTCCTAATACTTCCAGCACTTCAACTGCTCCAGCTGCCTCGCATGCAGCTGACGGTGTGATTGGTACTGCCAAAGCTCAATCACATTCTGTTTCAAGCACAACACCTGAATATGCTTCTTCTAATGTTCAAAATGCTCCGTCTCCTACTACTTCCTTCGAAAAAACTTCTGAGGTAAACACAGTTCAATCTACCCCAACCGGTAAAAACAAATCTAAAAAGGGGAGAGGTAAGAATAAGGAGGGAAAAAATAATCCTCAAGCAGAGCAAACTAAAAGTACCCCTGTTGACGATCGGGATAAGCGCAAACCATGATACCCTTGCCTTATCTGTGGTGATGATCACTATACGAAGGATTGTCCACGACATGCCAAGGTCACTAAGTTCCTTTAGGGATCTCCGAAACCACTTGCACCGACTGTCTTGTCACAACCCTTCCCGTCTCAACAACAAGCTCAGTTGGTCATTCATGACCAACCTTCATCTTCTACTACATCATATGTTTTGATGTGTACTGGTGATTCTAAGAAGAACAAAATTGCACTCACAACTCGAGCCAAAGATTATTCTCCCTCTAAGGAGAAGGTTGACGATTTACCCCCTTATATTTTACAATCCTCTCTCGCGATTCCACCTACTAACGGTCCTCTTCATCTCGAATGACCGAGCCTCGACCCAGTTTTGCAACCCCCCCAAAGGGTGTCGTTCAGAAATCGGCTTTCAATCCTCATGCTCGTGCGTCCAAGAACTACAACATTGTTGAAGATCTAGCCCAAGCCCCTTCTGCGATGTCAGCCCTTGAAGTCCTTCAAACTTGTCCCGCACAACGGAAGGCACTGTTGAAAGATATCGGTGGAATTGACCCGATGGAAATGAATTTAATAGTCTTTGACTTGGACAATCACATTCCTAGGTTACCCCCTCAACTTGCGTTCCAAATTCAAGTTGTTGTTTCTGATAAGAACATTTGTCTAACCGTTATCGACGAGGGTGCCTCAACGTGTGTCATGTCTTTTGCTTGCTGGAAAGCCATTGGCTCTCCTTCTTTGAATGAATCACAAAATACTCTTAAAGCCTTCAATGGATCTGGTTTTAAGCCCTATGGTGTCCTTCCTTCATTTCCCATCACATTAGAAGGTAAGACGGTCCAAGTCGAAGTGGAAGTCTTTGATGCTCCCCTTGATTATAATCTTTTGCTTGGCCATAGCTGGATCAATTCCATGCGCACCATTGTGTCAACACTTTTCCGTGTAGTACATTTCCCTCATCAAGGAAAGGCTTTTACCGTTGACCAACTTGCCTTCTTCAATTATGATACTAGTACTGGCAACGTACCATTTATTTCTAAAACTCCACCGGGTTATGAGAATGTCAGTGTAGGCCTTCTAAATGACTCCTTGTTAATGGGTACTTTCCCCATTCCACCGCCCGATGTTCCACGCTCATCTGTTGCTTCCATCAACATGATCTCCACTTTGCCTCATGAACTTCCTACGTCTCACGACCCTTGGATTGTCCCTAACCCTGGAGATCATATTCGTTTCGGCGATGTCATGCCGTTAAGTTCAATTGAATCCGTCTATCAGGCCATTCAATCAACCACACCTTCTACCCCTTCTCTTGATGATTTGTCTCCTGATCCTTTTCGTGTTATTTTTCCCACTGATGAGATGATCATGTCCATCCTAGAGGACACCGCTTGGGACGATGGGCATCATTGTTCTATCCTCTTTCTGGAGAAACATACTCTTGATAACTACCAACGGATCTCGACTCCGTCGACCGTTGTTGTCATTTCGACCGTTCCCGAGTCTACACACGATGTGTTTTCTGAAGGGAACTTAAGTAATATCTCGCCCACGATTCCCATTGACATATCCATTAAACCTGGAATCGTCAAAAATGTCCATATTGGAGCTTCGTGTTCCCCTGACGAAATAGTCACCTATACGTCCCTGTTCAAAGAGTTTCGTGACATATTCGCCTGGTGCTACGAAGAAATGTCGGGTATCGACCCTGCGATTGTCATTCATGAAATTAAGACATATCCTGACGCTAAACCCGTCCGACAACGCCTTCGTCCAGTTCACCCACATAAAGTGGCTTCTATAAAGCTCGAAGTCGAGAAACTTCTGAAAGCCGGCTTTATTTATCCAGTGGCTCTCACAGACTGGGTTTCCAATCTTGTCCCGATTGACAAGAAACAAGGTACGATTCGTGTGTGTGTTGATTATAGGGATATTAATAAAGCTTGTCCAATAGACAACTTTCCTACCCCTTTCATCGATCATATTATCGATGACTGGGTCGGAAGTGAAATATTCTCTCTCATGGATGGTTTCTTCGGCTATAATCAAATTAACATCATTCCCGAGGATCAACATAAGACTGCTTTTATTTGTCCTTGGGGTACTTTTTCCTACAGGAAACTTCCTTTCGGTCTTAAGAACGCTGGCGCAACTGTTCAACACACTATGTCTTACACTTTTCATGATATCAAGCATATCGTTCAACCCTATTTGGACTATTTACCCGCTCATTCTATGCGCAAATTTGATCACCCAAACCACCTCCGGGCCATTTTTGTTCGATGTCGGTTCTACCGTATACGTTTAAATCCTCATAAGTGCATTTTCTGTGTAGAATCCGACCGTCTTCTAGGTTTTATCGTTTTGCATCAAGGGATCCGGGTGGTTCCTTTGAAGGTTGAGGCGATCCTTAATCTCCCTCCTCCTTCCACACTTCGCCAGTTGCAAAGTTTGCAGAGAAAAGAAATCTTTCTTCGTCGTTTTATCCCCAATTACGTCGAGATAACTCGTGGATTTACGCGACTATTAAAGATGGATTTAGATTTCGTCTGGGATACCATTGCTAATAATGATTTTGAAGCTTTGAAGTTGTCCCTAACGTGTGCTCCGCTTCTCTTCCCCCCTGACTACAGTCGCGATTATTTCCTATACCTTGCTGCCTCGGATTACACCATTGGCATGGTTCTCGTCCAAGAGGATGATGCTCACGACGAACATGTTATTTACTACTTGAGTCGCAGTCTCACACCGACTGAGATCAAGTATCAACATGTCGAAAAAATGGCCTTGGCTGTCGTTCAAGCTGTCCAACGCTTCTGGCACTATATCCTCTCACGCAAGACTACGATGCTTTCCCATTGCAACCCTATGCAACACATTCTGACACATCAATTGCTAGGGGGAAAATACTCCAAATGGATTGTGATACTCCAGGAGTTTGAATTGGAATTCGAACGTGCCAAGTCTAAGAAGTCCTTAGTCTTTGCTGAGTTGATATGCGATTTTCCCCATTCTGCAATGGAAAATGTAGCAGCAGATTCATTACCCGATGAATCTCTTTTCCTTATTAGCACTGATGATATTTGGTATAGGGATATCATTATATATCTCGAAACCCAGAGTTTTCGGCCAACTTTGTCCAATACTGAACGACATCGAATACGCTATCAAGCTCATCAATACATTATCGTCGGGGATACTATTTATCGTCAGGGGATTGACTCTATTTTTCGACGTTGTCTAACGTTTGACGAAGCCGAGAAAGCTCTAAATGAATGCCATTCTGGAGCATGTGGTGGTCATATGTCTGGGTATGCTACTGCTAAGAAGATCTTACGTGAAGGGTATTTTTGGCCTTCTTTGTTTAACGACTGCATTACTGTCGTTCAAAAATGCCATGCCTGCCAGACCTATAATTAGAAAATTCGGTCACATCCTGCTCCTCTTCACCCTGTGGTCTCAGTTGGTCCCTTTGCAAAATGGGGCATCGATTTCGTGACATGTCACCCTCACTCGGCCGGGGGGCATGGTTACATCATTGTAGCCATTGATTACTTTACGAAATGGGCTGAGGCGATGCTGACATTTGACAATACTAGAAAGACTGCAACATTGTTTCTTTTTAATCACGTCATAGCTCGTTTTGGTGTTCCCCAAGCTATCGTCACTGATCACGGTAGCCACTTTAGGAATTTTATGATGTCCGAACTTACTGAAAAGTTGGGTCTTCACCATGATAACTCAACGCCCTATTATCCACAAGCCAACAACCAAGTCGAAGCGATTAACAAAGTTCTCATAACGATGCTTCAACGAATGATAGGGATTCATAAAACAAGTTGGCACACAATGTTGTTTTCAGCGTTGTGGGCGTACCGGACATCCGTCAAGTCCGCTACTGGGTTTACACCTTTTCGGTTAGTCTATGGTGTGGAAGACATTTTTCCTATCGAATGCAAGATACCCTCTTTAAAAATAGCTATTGAACTCCTACCCAACACTTATGTTGAGGAAGAACGTCTATTGTATCTTATGCGATTAGACAAAACTCGACGTGACGCCACCCTAGTCATTGAAGCTCAGAAAAAGCGTGTTAAGGCCCAATACAACAAGCATGTCAAGCCTCACGTTTTCTCTGAAGGTGATCTTGATCTTCTTTATGAACAAGATTGAGATATGTTAGGAGCTGGGAAATTCGAACCCATGTGGCGAGGTCCTTGTATTGTTCGATGAGTTTTGGAAAAAGGAGCGTATGAGTTGGTAGATTATGATGGTATCCCTTTGAGTGAACCCAAGAATGGGTTGTACTTGAAGAAGTACTATGCATGAAATCATCTGTGCACAAGTACTTGTATTTTTAATGTATCATACCTTTTGTGTGTTACTATAGTTTGATTTTGACGTTATCTAGTCTCTGCCCTTATGTGATGTTGTGTTTGATTTCCAGATGTCGGAGTCTTCGCTACCCTATATTGGCTTCGCTAATGGCGCTAGCCATAGTACTCAGAACCTTTCTTCTGTTGTGTGGGCAATTTATGCCCCTACAAACGAGCTTGTCTCTTTACGAGGTGTGTGCCTCGACTGTGCAACCAACAACATTGTAGAGTATATCACCGTTATTGAATTATTGGTTGATGCTATCTCACTCAGAATTCATCATTTGGTTGTGCAACTTGATTCACAGATTATAGTACTACAGTTAAGTAATATCTACGCTATTCGAAGTGCTACTTTGTTACGGGTATATTTGCGAATTCGCCTCTTTGAACGCTATTTTGATCACATTGAATATCAGCATATTCCTAGATGTCTAAATACATTAACATATGCATTGGATAATTATGTATTGGACAGACATTTGAATCATTTATAAATCAATCACATCAATATTCACACAATATAAGGTAAACCGATACAAGACGTCTGTATATATAATGATCAAAAGAGTTTTTTACAAAAAAGTTTGTCCGAAGACCAAAATGTCAAAATCTGAAGCTCATAGCTTCTACAAAGTGATGTCATGGATGACGTTCACGGTAACACATGACTACTCGAGAAAACCTACGGAGCAGTCGACTCATGGATGCTGATACTCCTATAGTATGACGCTAATCGCATCATGGAACCTCTTCCAGAGACATGTTTGGAATATCTACGGTCGGGCCCTCTAGACTTTGTTCCACCACCTGATAATCCTCGACATATTGTGGTGGTGTTGCTACCTCTCCTCGCCGCTAGATGGGAGAAGTTCCAGGAGGTCTGTAAGGTCCAACATCTGTATTATCAACAAACGATTTTGTATTAGTTTTTGGACGAACATATAAAACAAAAACATTTGAATATGATAAAAATTCACAAAAACATTTAAAAAAAGAAAAATGTGTGCACTTCTTACCAAGGTCCCCCCACTGAGCATCCTCTGGAAATACTAAATCTGGATCTCCTCTAAAATCAAACCCGGCATAAGCATAGTCATCAACCATCAACAACTGTGGTTGAAGCCAGTCAAAGAAAGTATCATCATACTTGATGATCGATCCTGCTACGTGCCGGGCCATGAGTTGACACCATCTCATCATCCTTGGATCCCTGGGACCCAATATATTCCACTCAACCTATAGCCTCAGTAATGGGACCCTCTCAAGGAAGAAGGACACCAACAAAGATCCATACCCTAATTTCTTCAGGTCACCTCGTCTGCACTTGGTCAACTTCTTTTTTACACTGCGAAGCATAACATCTGCCCATTTGAACACTCGAGGCTTAGTACACTCAATAGAATACTGGAAGTAACTCTGTAACTCCATGTGAGGAGAAGAACTCCCAGCCATCCGAGCTATGGTGAATAGGATAGTACGGAGGGTCAAATATCGTACCCCCCCAGATAACTACTTTTCCTTTCTTTCTCTTAGCCTCAGGAACACAGTGTATACGGTAGTACTCACTCATCTTTATCCCACCACCTCTGCTACCAGCCAGACTCACATAGTACCCCCGCCGTGACAATCCAGTAAAAAAGTAAATGTCCTTAATGTCTAAGGACAGTGTGTGAAACCCCACATGAAATACCTGCTGATCAGGGTCCCACATACGCACCAGGTACTCTAACAACCTGACTTGGGCCCTCATGCCCGAGATACAAAAGTACTTCAGGAGTCCACAATATCTTAAAGTGGCAATAGTAGGTGGATGATTTTTGGCCATTTCATTGTCTTCTTGATTCTCCCTTTCACGCCATTCAAGCACCATGTTGATGGCCAATTATCTGCATAAGGGACACAAAAAGAAGATTAGCAACTTTTTTCATGATTTGGTTCTTGTTCATTGGCTAAATTTTTAAAAATATTTTGAACTTTGTGGTTCTCGCAGGTGCCCTATGTGCACAGTGCAAGAAGATTGCAGGCTTCCCATGGGTCACCTGCGAGAATCGCCCATTCTCGCAGGTCCCATGTAGCCTGCCTGCGAGAAGGGAAGCACGCAAGTAGGGCTCCAAAAATCAACTTAAAAATGAATTTTTAACCAATAAAATTCCAAAATTCAACCATGAAAATGTTAAGAACGAAGAGCCTACCTTACTGTCACAGACGACTCGTTGAATGGTCTCCCGTAGCTCCCACAAACTGATGCCGAACTTTGAGGGTAAAAGAGGGATTTTTGAGCTCAAATAGTGGAAAGGTAAAAATGATGTGGTAAAAAGAGTATTTACTCCTTTTTATTTACTTTTACTATGTCATTTGGTTTTTTATGATTATTTATCTATGAAACCCTAATCCCTAATGTCATGTTGAGTGTAACTTTTGCAGGCGTGATGCTTTTAATGGTCAAATACAAGGATGCAGACATGTTTTTCTTTTGACATCATGTGTTTTTGATTGTTTTTATGGTTTTTGTATAAAACCTCGAGCGTGGTATTTGTCTGTTCTTGCGCTCGTAAATACATGGGAACGTGATTGAGCGTACTTTTATCACTTTTTTGGGCTCAACAAGGTTATACGAAAAATGAACCCCCCTGGAGTCCTCTTTAAGCTTTTTTCAGACTCTCTAAACATGAAAAGATCGCCGAGCCACCTTGCTATTTTCACGCTCGATAAAGTATTTGAGGTAAGCGTTTGGTGAGAGATAATTTATCTCTTTTTCGGTCTCATCCAGACTATTTTACGAAAAAGGAACTAAGAGAGTTCTCTTTTAAGTGTTTTTCCAGACTCTATAATCATGAAAAATCTTGGAGTTTTCTAGCTCTGGACTCATTAAAAAAACATTGCCAGACCCGTGATGGGACCGAACCACTCCTTCTTAGGGTTCGTTAAAAATACTTCGAGGGACTCGTCCGAAGGATAAGCTTACATCAACAATCATGTGTTATCCTCCTCAAGCTTGCGTAAAAATAAAGAGGTACTCGCCAGAAATGGTGGGGGAAAATTTGGGAAAGGGATATGTTTTCATCTTCGTATTGATTGGCAGTAAGTGTCGCTCTTGAACATGACACCCCCTATTCATCATTTCAAGCCAGTTTGGGAAATCCATTTGTCTCTCATTTGATTTATTAAAAGGTTATTCCCTGTGTCGTCTTTGAGTCAATGATTCCAAATCATTGGTCGTGTCGTTCATTTGTTCAAGAGAAGTCCATCTGAAACCTATATTGAGTCAGCATCTGCAGTTATCCATTCTCTCTGTGTCGGCCTTCCCTGTGTCCAGTCCAATTCATATCATACTCTGTTTCACCTTCAAAATTTGTTCCTCATTTCATGTCATTCATGGGGGATACATCAAGGCCCTCCTGTGATGAGTTTTTTTCCATCGACTTCAGCTCATTATCCGGAATCAAGACTTAGAAATTATTTGGTACCTTGGAGCTTGCATGCCTCAATGGCAGGTTTCCTCTCTTTCGACAGTGGGTTTACATCATTGACCCCTGATCGAAATATTCCATCGGATGTTCAACTTCAATTCATTCATTCACACTCGATGGATTTTACTCAAGTACCTTGGGATTCATTGACATCAATGGTGATTTCCCTCACACTTGTTAACGGTTTCATCAATGACTGGTAATCAAGTGGTTTCTGCCATGTTCAACTTCAACACATGTAATCACATGGTTAGATTCGTACTTTGGGCGACGATATTGAAGACCCTGGATATCATCTCTTTGGTCCAGGTTGCGATGGAGTATGTATAATTTGCGACACATAGATCCACTGTGTATATTTCGTGGCTATATCGCCTTGATTTGAAATTTCTCGCATAGATCCACAGTGTATTCCGGTGGCTATGCTATATTTTGACGGCATTGATCCATAGTGTATGATTGGTGGCCATGACCCATGTCTATAATGTCATCAGTCTGTGATATAAGTATGGGAATGCCTACCTCAGAATTGGTATATATGATATTCTGCAGATTCTTGGTTGTTCACAGGTTTCCGATTAGGTGTGCTCCTGGTCTCTGACACACACATGCAGCTTACAAAGTCTTTTGGCTATCACTGCTTCCAACCTCATACTTTGGGGGGCATTCTGTTACCCATGATTTTGGTCATCATGATGATATATTGATGATGGTGTACTCAGGCTCTTCATAAGAACTTTCTCTTGAGAAAAGTTACTTTCATCTCTTCCCAGAAAACTCATTTTTGAAGAAGGTTCGTAGGCTGCTAATACATTTTCTTGCGAGAATGACCCATTCTTGCAGGCTTCCTTAAGCTAGGGTGTGAACTTCTTGCACTGTGTTGAACTACTAGGGTGCAAACTCTTCCTAAAGAAAGGAAAAATATGAATTCTCGATGCTTCTAGAAGGGAATATTCTAGAAGGATGGGTTGGCATTCGAATGGTTATCCTAGTACTGGATTCCCTGATATTTTGGGATCATTCTTATCCAAGTAACTAATTCATTCTCTCCTATATATTGAGAGAATTCTCATGGAAAAGGTTAAGCAAGATTCATTGGAGAATTGGTGAAAGAATTGTGTGAAGGACTGAAGCTTGAACAACAACTTGGAGACTAAAACAAGTCTATCAAGAGGATTTGATCTTCTTCATACAAGGATTGAGCAAGTGTGTGTGTCGGAGCCAATGACCATCGAAAGGAAGTTTTTGACATCAAGGCTCAGGTTGTAATCTTTACTTTCCATTAAAATGATACAGTGGCATGTCCCTTTCCCATAAAGCTATTTCCACTTTATTGTGTAATTCCTTGATCATACACATAGGTTAACTATTGAATATATTATGCTATCTTCACTTTGGTTGGTTTGTGTTGTCTTGGTCTTGGCTGCACGAGAGCACTGGAGCGAAGAGGGAGCAACAAATACCATAGGAAGCGATAAAAAGGTATGTTATTTGTTCTTGCCTCCTAGTTAATTCAATGGTCAAAACCTAGGGAAAGAGTATTGTCTTGTCTTTCTTTGTTATAGATACAGGTGGATCTAGGGAGATCAGTTAGTGTCTGCACCTACCGATTAGTCCGATAACACTATCATTATCCTCCTCGTCTGATGAGGAACTATCCTCTCTTGAGTAGAAAATTTTCTTGAAGAATTTCCTTTTGTTTCTTCTCTTGTTTCCCTTTTGATATTTCTTTTCCCTTTTAGAAGCTTCATCTTCATCATTATCTGTATTCTTATGAATACATTTAGAAGCAAAATGACCAATACCACCATAATTAAAACATTTCAATGGAAGCATACCTTTATACTTGTCGGTTCCTTTCTTTAATTTCCTTATGATGTAAGCCATATCTTCATCTTCGTCTGAATCATCACTACAACTGCAACTTGGTTTTGAATTTTTCTTGTTCTTCTTCTTTGTCTTCTTGGATGCCTTGAAAGTTGTTTCCTTCGTGTTTGGGTTCTCCTATTCTGCTCTCATTTCATAGGCTATAAATATTCCAATACAACTCATCCATGCTCAATGTATTGAGATCTGCTCTTTCTTCTAGGGATGATATTTTAGGAACAAATATCATAGGAAGAGACCTCAATACCTTTTGAACAACCATTTATTCATCAACTTCTACTCACAAACCCTTGATAATGTTAATTATTTTGTCAACTCACAGAAGGTATGCTGCAATGTCTTTGTCTACCTTCATAACTATTTTGGGTTTTATCCCATAGATCCTTTGCATGTTCAAAATGCATAACCTTGAAAAATTACTTAATCAACTAGACTGCTCAGAATGGTACCTTTAGCCTTTGATTTGTTTTTGTTGATTTTCTTTCCATCTCTGTCGGTTGGGGGAGTGGTTGGTGTTGTATACCCATATAGTATTGATTGAAAAACATCAAATCCTTGTGCCTGTAAAAAGGTTTTCATCCTTTTATTCCAGAAGGTATAGTTTTGACTGTCAAACAATGGTGCTCCAATATTAGCATATTCCATGGTATCCTTCCAATGGTTAGACTACTTCCTGAAGGAACTACTCTGATGCCAATTGTTGGAATACTGAGATGGGGACTGAATCAAAATGAGAACAATTAGTAATTTTAATAAAAATATAAAACCTCCAATAAATATCATGAGCATTCAATATATCATCAACACCATAATTCAATGCATAAACATTACAAAAACATAGTACACCAAAATTTTATGTGGAAATCCAATGCGGGAAAAAACCACATAATGTTTTTATTATTTATCAAAGAATATATTCATTGGAAGCACCAACTTTCTATTTCTCCAACTACAATTGGAAGGAGGCTCCAACCCTCTATTTACAGGATGAAACTTGAAGGAAGCTCCAACTCCCTTATTTACCGGATCCAACCAGAAGGAGGCTACAACCACCTTTCCTTGCCCCATCCAACCGCCCTGAAATATACATGTAGACCAATATGTCACTACCTCTATCATTGTAACGAATAACATGTTGTTGTTGTTGTTTCCGATTCTTATGTTGCTTCTACTGATTTCAATATCTCATCAATATTGCAACCACACATACCTCATACCAAGATCCATAAGGGAGTTCTCCAAATCAAATGATTATGAATCAAAAAGACATATCTATTCCTGATTTCTTCAGAGTACACACCCTAACATACACATGAATACATACATTCAACATGTAGCTGACATGAGTTTTAGATCCCCGGTCTTCAACAAATTTTCTTCATAGGTTCGCGACCCATACACTGTCTGCTCATGAATGTTCTCTCTTTTCCCCACTGTAGCCCGCAAATTTCCATGTTTTGCCTCCCGAAACCCATGGATTTATGCAAAGAACCGCGATCTCTGAATTTTTCTCGATATGCTTGGATCCTACAAACTTCTTCCCTCACTGGACGTCACTGACTTTGACTTATTAGCTTCATATATGCTAATTCACATTCACATAAGTGATCTTCAATTGACTCTTTCATGTGTTTTAATGAGGATCTCATGATGACATGCAACCGACACGAAACTTGTTAACTTCTGTTTACAGTTACTTTAATATGCAACTGACATGAAACTTGTTAACTTCTATTTACAAATCCTTTACCTTTGCATGAAACTTGTTAACTTCTTGTTCAAGGGTTGACAACAATGACAATGAATCTTTCAACAATTCGATGAAAATCAATCTTTCACCAATTAATATTTCAAACATTAATCTTTCAACAACAATCTCCACCACCTTTTCCTCATCTTTTGTTAAATAAATAAAATTTGTAGGCTTCAAAATAGTGGCATATTTTTCTTGGTTCTCCTTAAGACTCTACTTATGTTCAATCTTCTTTCTTTCTAACTACTCCATATACTCTTTCTTCCTTTATTTTTCTTCTTCTTTCTGTCTCTTCCTCTGTTCATCGTCTAGCTCCTACTCTTGCTTCTTCCTTAACTCCTTTTCCTCCTATTGGATCTTTTCTTCTTGGTGTTTTTTCCTTATCTCTATGTATTCTTTCTTTCTATGTTATTTTTCTTCTTTCTTCCTATATTCTATGAGTACCTTCTATGGTGCATCCTCCTCATCCTTCTTTCACTACTCTTCTTGTAGTCTTCTTTCTTCTTCCCGTTCTTTCTAAATTCTCTCTTGCTCTTCTTGCAAGGCTTTATGTTCCTTCTCTTCTTTGAGTCTCTCTTCTTCTTCCTTTTTCTCTTTATCATCTTCCTTTCTGGAAGAGGCTCCTAGATTGACCATTTTTATTTTTTCCTCAAGATGTAGAGAGGAAAAAATAGTTATCTTTGGGTTGGCTTTCCTCTTTTCTACCTCCTTCCAGTTTTGGGCATCTTTAGTGAACAAATCCTCCTGACAATTCTCATGATCATATGGCTATATCAAGACTACTTTATCAACATGCCTTAGAAACAAGCCTTTGGGGTCATGCTTCCTAAATCTCCCAGTCATAATTCTGTATTCGATATGCACTTTACCTTCTTGCTTTTCATATTTTGCATCCTTTACCACATAATATCCCAGCTAAAATATGTAAGGGATGAAAAGTTTTTTCTTATCCTTTACCAAAGTGGCATTGAATCCCTACATAATATACTGGTAGCATATTTATCCAACTACAAGTCTATCAGGTACATACACTAGTAACCAGTATGGTGGACTAGTAGGTCCATAAATCCTCAAGTATGTATGTTTCTCCTCTAGGTACTATTTTACTATACATGCCAGGATATTTTTTTTCTTCTTGGATAACCTAGGACAATCTTTCCCAAATATGAGAAAGTAGATCATGGCCATGAATAAATCACAGATCTGGGAGTAAAATGTATTATACCCTCTCTCCCATAGTATGCTGAAATATATGTGCACTGGCAACTCAAAGACCTACTAACTGAGTAATAGATCAGGGAATGGCACATAACACATCTAGGAGGAAAGATACCATATGAAAAGTAGGGGAAACACCAGGATTTGGTGACTACACTTGAATGATCCTTAGACTAAGCTACTTGGAGATGATACCTCCCCAATTGAACTTCCTTCCCCTCATCACCACATGCCAGGACAATGGAAACCAAGATTCATAGAATTGAGAACAATCTCTTTCCCCATACAGTCTGCCCAAAAAAATCATGGAATACATGTAGGGTTCCCTCAAACCAGTAATGGCATACTTCCTTGAGGGCCAATTAACAAATGTGTTGTCTTATTTCCACGAATTTCCTAGTATCTTACTGGTGTCATACTTTTCGTAAAATGCAATCAATAATTCTTTGGTGAGGGATTCACCGAGTTCTAAGAATTTGTAATAGGTATTGACATCTTGAGGGAGAAAAGAGATAATACATTCTTCCTTATCATTGACAATCCTACAATTTTGGTCATTTGTGTGACTGATAACCTACTCCATCAGTTCTATGCATGGCATGACAGGTGCTCCTACATGTACAAAATGTAACAGAGATTTCCTAAGTGTTGGGAACATTGTATTGTCCACTTCCCTGAGTTCCAGGTTACTATTGGGGGTTGAATCATGGAATTATTCATTATTAAATTTTGTAAATAAATCATTCCAAGAAATAATTGGCACCTAGGTAGAAGCTTTGCCTCCTGTGCATTTTTTTGTATCCCCATATAACGAAACCAAGGTTGAAATTTTCTTGGGTGGTAGTTTGATGAGAGGTTTTATGCTCTTGGATGTTGGGTTTTCTTTTGTTTGTGGAGATCCATGATTAGAGCCAATTCAACATCCCCATACCTCTTCCTCGGCTTCTTAGGCCTTCTTTGTGTAGGAGCTCTTCTGGGTGGCATTGTGTCTACAAACAACATTTCAAGGTGAGAAAATGCCACAATGGTTTTCTTAAAACAAAATTTCACATAATAGACCATAACTTTCACTAAGTGATGCTGAAGTGAAATTCAAATAGAGCTTACTTGGAATAAACTGATTGGTGTATGGTCACTAGTCAGTTAATTCTCTTAGAAATGAAAGTGAAATGAAACTGCAATCTTCAATGTTCAAAACTAGAGCAAGTTAGCAGATATTCACAGTGACAACTGACCTTAGGCTAAGTTAACAATGAAATGATTTGGGGAAAGAATGGTTTAATATACCAAATATCAATCCATGGGGAAGCATATCATGATGTTATGGCATTTAATTACAATGAACATACCCTTCACCAACCTTAATGTCTAATTCGATGTGTGGAGGTGACCATTGGAAGGTTTCTAAATATTCATTTGGTGCACCTTGAGTTAATCGGGTTCTAGTGCTAGGATTTACCCCTTTACAATGTAATCCTACCATCAAACTGGTTATTATCATTCCAATACATACAATACAACATAATCCTAATGCATGTGCAAGTGATGTGGACAGTCGACGTGGTAGATAAATGAGAATTTTAGACACTGGATTGGGGAACTGGTCTGCTAATGTGTTGAGGGCCCCACCATAATCATGAGGAAGGGTGAGTTATCAAATCAGAGATTGAACAACTCATATTTAGTCGGTCCTTTTGATCAGACAATTAACATTATTTTACATGCAATAAACCATCGGGCATAGAGCATGATTGTGAGTGGTGTGGATGATCTATGTGGAAGGTAAGGTAGGATGTGTCAATGGTCTATTGGTAGAATAATAAGTGGATGTGTTTATGGCCCCACCTTAATCACAAGGAGGGAACATGTTATAATGTCCTTGATTAACTGTCCAGATTCAATCGCTTGTTTTATTGGATTGTGGATATTGTTTTAAGTGTAAAAATATATTGGGAATTAGGAATGAGTGTGGGCGTATACAAAGGATGAGCCAAGAAATCCAACCAATGATCGAGAATTTCATTGGTGTCAGTGCATACACATGCAATATTTCAAGAAAAAAACACTGCAAACCCCCAACAACCAATGAACCTGTATCATGAGGAATGACATGGTGTGATGACATGCCTTAGTCTGGATAATGGATGTGGTAGTTTATGTGGCTTGTGACCTAGCTAAAAGGTGGAGGCGGACACTGACATGGTAGTTGTATGGGTGATGAAGTGACATTGTATGGATAATGACATGGCATCCTATATGGCACATGGTATAGGTGACTCTTTTCCTTGTTAACCAATGGATGACCCATATTTATCGATGGTTTGGATCAGATGATGGATTTTATTTGAAGGTTCATGTCTTGGATTTGTTTTCCACCTTTGTTTATCGCATGTTACACCTACACATGATAGTCACATCGAATGATGCAGGAAAGGGTGAAAGTGCGTGTATCACTTTTGTTTAGGGTGAACAACGCAGGAGAGGGTTGGGATATTTAGATAGGCCTGACACTTCATTACACACTTTCATTTCCCCCCGACTCGACACCTTCATCGACTCAATTCATAAAATGTTCTATTTTGTAGAATTTTTCATTCTACCTCCTCCCACCTAGTCGATCAATCTTGAATATGATTATTTCTCTTTTGCGATTTGTTTCAGGTTTAGGCCGTTGATCAAATAATGAGAAAAACACACAATAACTCAGAAAAATCAAGGGAATAAAATCAATCACAAGGTTCTAAAGTAGTGGAATGAAGATAAAACAAAATTTCGAGAGTCAAAATGAAAGTGGTACCCAAATATTTCCATGAAATTTTAAGGGTGTGTTGAGTGCTCAACAAATGGTGATTCCCTGGGCGAAGTAGGATCTCTGATCTTATAGTAAGGATTATGGTAATTTCAGGGGAAAGATTTCATATGAGACCAAAACATAGAAGTCACTTACAAGTATATATGCATATAATTCAGAGAACAACCATGCATGTCCAATGATGGGGAGTTTTCTTGAAACCATCCTCATTCCTTAGACTAATGATTTATTCCTTGCAACAAAACTTAATATGACGCCACATGGTATGGGGAATTTTTTTGATTTATGACCTCTTTGTAATCAACAACTCTTCTGGTGTCACTCCGCTACCAACGAGCATCTAGACCCATGACAGAGTCACCCCATTGTCATAGACCTTTCTCCACTACCAGCGAGCATCCATAGCCCCAATCCTCATTCCTTAGACCAATGATTTATTCCACGCAACAAACTAAATATGACATGTTGGTACAGGGGTAGACCCAAGGTTCAACGCTACAACAACTCACCAAAAAAACCCTAACTACTGGCCCTTTCGGCAACACCTGCGAAGAATATGAAGTCTCACTTGAGGTAGAGGCAGGGGTGGTTGTAGGGATTAGGTGTCTGCAACCTTAGTTGGGATCTAGATCTATGATTACACTCTTAACAAAGCACTTAGAATAAATAGTTCACCTAGAATTAACCCTTATCTCACTCCGCAGATAACACAGAGCATTGCAACATATACCTAGATCTAATATGATTCAACACTTAGCAGCATACAACCGACCGAATCTGGTATACCAAGCACTTAGCAACTTGATGCACATCAAATCTATCATCTATACACATCTAATAAGAACAAAACATAAGTAAATCTATCTAAACATGTCATAGCACTTAGAAAGAGAGGGAAAACACATGTAAGTAACAATACAAAGCATGAGACACAGATTTACATGGTTCACCCCCACCCTGGGGCTACGTCCACCAACTCTTCTTCTCTATTATTGCTGGCCAATTGATTACAAGCATAGAGCCTCAAAACCTACTCCACGCAGGACAAGAGATCTGTGCAGCTCACTAGATCTTCCTTCCCCGAGTAGCTCTAAGAATAAAACCTTCTTACAATCCATGCTCTCAGCACTTACAATACATGCACTCAACTTTGCAAATATATCACACAAATCAACTCTTAGCACTAAGCCACTTCTCAAGTGTCCTCAAAAAAAGGTCCCTTCTTACATAGCCTAGACTTCTACTTATACATTACAAAAAGGGGCCTAAACATGGGTAAACCCATGGGCTGACATCCCATACCTATTACATTATCCCCAAAAACCCAAAAAGGGGGTCTAGATTCCACAATCTGCACTTCGCCTTGCGCTCCATCTTTGACAGGCTGTCGAAGTCCCAAAAATGGTCAAATATGACCAAGTGTTCCTCAAAACTTGGTCAAGGGACAACATGACACCACATGGTATGGGGAAACTTTGTGATTTAGGACCTCTTTGTAATCAACAACTCTTCCGGTGTCACTCTGCTACCAACAAGAATCCATACCCTCGACGTAGTCACCCCATTTTCATAGACCTTGCTCCACTACCAACGAGCATCCATACCCCCAATAGAGATATTTTCATTCCCTCACTGCCATGATAATATCTCTCTATGTTATTTTCCTACCTCATTTATTTTCCTTTTTCCTTTATTTAGCACTACACATAGTGAATATATTACTTCTAGGATATATTTGGCAATGAGGAGTTATTCCAGGATGAGACCAAGAGTTTAGGAGGATGACATTTGTTCCTTGCAAAGAGTAATCAATTACTTAAGATTTTGAAAACATCCCCTTTTAGGAGTGGATCCTTCGCCAACTTGTTGTAGCACATAAGTCAAATTTTCCTTCTTTTCCATGTTCCTCTTCAGGACTTCCATACCACAAGTTAGACATCATGTTCCCTCCCCAAATGATATACATACAGAAATAAAAGTACCTCTTGAATCCTAATCTTAATTAGTCTTTGAACCCTTATTTTCATATTTGAAAACTAGAACCACTTGTTTCACCACATTTTCCCAAGATCTAAGACCCAACATCTCCCTGCAAAATGCCTAGAAGAAAACAAACAAAGAATAAAATGGAACAACAAAGTCATCCCTAACTATGAAACAAAAGAAAATAAGAAAAGAAAACAAAGAAACTACAGTACAAAACTACCCAAAGGCAATGGCTAGGAAAATAATATTTTTAGGATTTGGCCTTTCACAGGAAGATAATCTAGTCCCCCCCCCCCCCNGCCCCCCCCCCCCCAATGTTATACAATCTATAAGTTCCCACCCCAATTTTCTCAGTGACATGGTAGGGACTAAGCCATAAAATTTGAAAATTAGAATGCTTACCTTATACCATTTCAAAATAAGATCTCCTATATTGAAATGTTTTTCCCTAGCCTTGTGTTTTTCAAATCACCTCTTTACCAACTACTGACGCATTGTGAATTTATTCCTAGCCTTTTCCCTTTCTTCTTCTAGCATGAGGAGTGTGTCAATATGTTTTTGTAGGCATGAGAGTGATTGACCCCTAGAGACCTGGGAGAGCAGCAAAGATGGAAGATATATGTTGGTTGGTAAAATGGATTCTTTCCCATAAACCATAAAGTATGGAGAATTCCCTATGAATTATTTAGGGGTTACCCTATCATCCCAAAGTGCATTGTGTAGAGAATTGTGCTAGTTCTTGTGATTTTCTGTGACTGTCTTTCTCAATATCCTAATCATATTTTTATTTTTTTGATTATGTGATACCATTCCCTTGCGGGTAGTAGTTAGCAAAATACCTTAGTATAATCCCTTTGTCTAATGCAAACTTAGTCAGGAGGGTAGAGGAGAAGTAAGGAGCATTATAAAAAACAAGTACAAGTGGTACCCGAAACCTGGTAATTAGGTATTGTTCCATAAAATGAATCACCACATATTCATTAATACAGTTAAGGGGAATGGATAGTGATCATTGGTGAAACCCTAGCGCACCGAAGAACCCTATCGTGCCGAAGAACCAGGACCCATGTCTGTATGCTGAGTGCTCTGACGTCAGAGCACTGCCACCCGCCTCGCAGCTCTGCAGTTCTGCGCCTCACGAGATTCTTGCCCCACTCACAATGAGCACGGGAGAGGGGGGGAAACCCCCCTCGTACAACGACATGGCCGCAAACGACAGATCTGGCACCCATGCTAAGAGGCCTTCCTTCGAGCCACCGGTGCATCTGAGGGAGAATCTTTTTACCCAGGAACAAAGTCTTGGCAAACTAATGGAACTTGAACCTAGCACATCCCATCCGCAAGCTTCCAAAAACTGGCTTCCAGGTAAGTGTATTCCACAAATGGAAAAACCTCCTCTTTATCATATCAAATCGACAAGGGTGGGGGAACATACCCAGTTTATGATGGACCACGCACTAATAGGTAAATTCCTGGGACTATGGCCTACTGAGAAAGACCTCACTCGCTGGATAAAGGACTGGTGGAACCCTAAAGGAGACTATGAGGTACAACTTAGCTCTAAGGGATTTTTCACAATTATCCTGTACAACCTAGAAGATAAGGACAGAATATTCGACAACAGACCATACTTCTATAATTCAGTAGGCCTATTTCTAAGGTTCTGGACTGACAGATTCAGTCCAGAGCAAGAGGACTTCTCAAGAGCCCCGGTATGGATACGACTGTACTCCCTGCCCCAGGAATTTTGGCTGGAAGAAATACTAATGGGTATAGGAAATACGGTGGGACAATATGTCAAAGCCTCATAAGCCACGAAAATAAGGAAATACACCTCATATGCCCGTATCTGCATTTACATGGACATCTCGAAAGCTCTACCGGGATCCATCACACTGGAATACCAGGACGAGGACTGGAACCAGACAATTGATTATGAACACATACCCTTTCGATGTAGAAAGTGCCACGAGCACAACCACTTATTCAAAGACTGCCCCTTGAACGCCTCAGCCCCTAAACCAGCTGAAGCCAAGCATAAGGACGGATTTACCAACGTCACAGGAAGGCAAAAGAACACGCAAAAAAACCAGAACCAAAGCTCAGCCCCGAAGGCCTCTTCCAAGAATTCCTTTGAGACTCTCAATCAGCTACATAAAGAAGCAGAATCACAGAACCCCCTCCAAGCATCAATGCAAGTGAAAGGTAAAAGCCCTGAAATACCACACACAACTCATCCAAAGGAAACCACTCAGTCAACTCAATCCGACAGGGATGAAGACACCAATATGCTTATTGATGAAACGGATCTGGCAGAAATAGACCTAGAAAAATTGGAGGAAGCCCTCAACCAAAGGGATCTGCAACATATTCTAGTAGAACAACTCAGGAAAGTGCACAAAGTGTTTACTGACTCCACGACAGGATCCACAACTAGGTTGGGTATCTCGTCAGATCCCAACCCCGAGCCCAAAAAATCCACCAAGGAAAGTAAGAGGCGAGGACGCAAACCATCCCAACAACTCATTAGGGAGGCAGGGCACTTAATGATCAACTCGGGCCAGATACAGAGGTTATCAGAGGGATATCTCCACCCCCCCCCTCCATCCTCATGATGAAGACTATATCTTGGAACATTAGAGGTCTTAACCGAAGATCCAAGCAGCGGATCCTCCGAGAATGTATTAAGATAGAGAATCTGGATATATTACTATTGCAGGAAACCAAGTGTGCAGGACGGAAGGCAGAAAGTATTTTTAGGAGCAGCTGGAGAGATGGGGAATTCCTCTTTCAGGACTCCGTAGGTGCGGCTGGAGGATTGGCTATCCTCTAGAACCCGCAAACGGTCACTCTGATTCACCCCTTCTCCACAAAAGACACCCTAAAAGCTTACTTCAGAGTTACAGCCTCCTCCAAGGAAGGGGCCATCACAAATGTATATGGTCCACAATCTATCCAAGACAAGGAGAACTTTATACAAAACCTCCACTATGTTCAAACCCTACTACACACACCGCACTGGATCATTGGAGGCGACTTTAATATGATCCTAACTCTGGAGGAGAAAACTGGAGGAACTAAATGGCTGGAGCAGAATAGTGGTAAGTTCAAAACCCTAATAGAACAATTAAATATGGTTGATATGGAAACCCAGAATGGAATTTTTACCTGGTCCAATAAAAGAATAGGGCACCAACATGTGGCCTGTAGGCTGGATCGCTTTCTAGTGACATAAGCACTCCTTGAAAGCGACCAGGCAATGGAAGCAAATATCATACCAAAATCAGGGTTGGACCACTGGCCCATAGTCTTTTGTCTGGACCCGGGATTCCCCACCAGGCCCAAGCCCTTCCGTTTTGAAAAGTTTTGGCTTACTCACCCAGACTTTAACCAGCTAGCACACACTTGGTGGGCCCAAGCAGAAACTGATCATGGCACTCATATGTACAAGTTCCAACAGCGCCTCAATAACTTCAAACTACACTTAAAGAAGTGGAACAAGTCCCCCTTTGGAAACATCCTTCTCAGGAAGAGGGAAATAGAGAGCCAACTCGAAGAACTTCAAAGAACATTCATAACAGGGAGCCGAACTCAGAACTTGGCAAAGAAAGAGGAAGGACTAATGACGGATTTAGAAGCCTGCAGAGAACAGGAAGAAATCCTCTGGAGACAAAAGTCCAGAGTCCAGTAGCTCAAAGAAGGGGAGCGCAATACAAAATTATTCCATAGGGCGATGACGCATCGCAGATACATCAATCACATCACCCAGCTGGAGGATGAGTAGGGAACTCCGATAAGAGATCATGATCAAATAGCGGATGCACTCACCTCCTTCTACCAAGATCTCCTTACAGAGACCAATACAAACAGGGAAGAAGCCATCCAAAAAGTCACTCAGAACATACCTAAGGTGATCATCTCTGAGAAGAATAAAGCACTAACAAGGCCTATTACTCAGTCTGAAGTGGATTCAGCAGCAAAGGACATGCCTCCGGGTAAGGCACCAGGTCCCGATGGATTCACAGTGGATTTCTTCCACTACTGTTGGGACGTGATCAAGGAAGATGTATGGATGGCAGTAGAAGAATCCAGAACATCCGGTCAAGTTCTCTCCGCTTTAAATGCGACCTTCATCACTCTCATTCCCAAGGAGGAACGTGCCATGAACCCGAAGCAGTTCAAACCAATTTCCCTTTGCAATGTCATTTATAAAATAATCACAAAGGTTATTGCTAATCCCCTCAAGACGATCCTGCCGACCATCATCTCTAATGAGCAATCTGGCTATGTGGAGGGCAGACAAATCATGCACAGTGTCATACTGGCCAATGAGGTCATCCAATCCTTAAAAACAAGCAAAATACCAGGTATGCTTATCAAACTTGACCTCTCAAAATCTTTTGATAGATTAAGTTGGTAATATCTGCAATCAGTTTTGGAATCCTTTGGCTTCTCCAACCATTGGGTCGATTGGATTCTCAATCTCACCTCTTCTTCCTTCTTTTCAATCCTTGTTAATGGCACTCCCTCCCGACCTTTTCTCTCCACTAGGGGTATCAGGAAAGGAGATCCCCTTTCTCCTTTTCTCTTTGTTATCATGGCGGAGGGCTTAGGTCGCTATCTCAAAGCGGCGGTCCTGGAAGGCTCACTCACTGGATTGCCACTCCACAGCCTACACCCGACACCCTCACACAGCCAATTTTT
This sequence comes from Picea engelmannii, assembly GCA_009831015.1. Classification (NCBI taxonomy): domain Eukaryota; kingdom Viridiplantae; phylum Streptophyta; class Pinopsida; order Pinales; family Pinaceae; genus Picea; species Picea engelmannii. The sequence goes on from ML797393.1 coordinate 325,949, forward strand.
TGATGATACATTCCTCATGAATACCCCCATGGTCAGAGAAGCCACCAATCTCAATTCAATCCTCTCTGACTTCTCAGATGCTTCTGGAATGCTGCTTAACCTGGACAAATCCAAACTCTATTTCTTTAATACACCAACCACTATCCAGGCTCACCTCTCAGGACTTCTTGGCATTGCCAGAAGCTCCCTCCCTTCCACTTATTTAGGCATTCCCTTAACTGGAGAGTCTTCAAAATCCATCTCTTGGGATAGCTTGCTATTATCCATTTCCAACAGGCTGAACAATTGGACCTTCAGACCTCTGAACATTGCTGCTAGACTAGTCCTGCTCAAGTTAGTTCTCCAAGCTCTTCCCACTTATCTTTTTACAGCATTGGCTGCACCCACCACGGTCATCAAGGCTATCAGGAGCCTTCAACGCAATTTCTTGTGGAAGGGAAGCCAAAACAATAGGAAATGGGCTCTAGTTGAATGGGAAAAACTTTGCAAACCCAAAAAGCAAGGAGGGTTGGGAATCCGAGACCCAGGAAAGATGAACCAAGTCATGGGAGCCAAGATGTGGTGGAGGTGGCTGCAACACCTGCAAGAACTATGGGTGAAGATGTGGAAGCAAAAGTATGCCCCAAACGCTCAATCCAACCAATTAATAAGATTTAATGAACAGAGGCAAGTTTCCAACATTTGGAACACAACCTGGCGAAATCGCCCCCTAATACAACAACACGCCTTCTGGGAGATAAGAAATGGCAAAAGTGCACTCTTCTGGAAGGACTCATGGAAACAACTACCCCCTCTTGATGATATGGAAAGCCTCCACACAGTCAAGCTAAAGTTACAACAAAGCAGCTTCACAAAGGTTAAAGATTTTTGGATCCCAACTCAAGAAAGGCAACCCTGGAGAAAATGGAAAACCAGTAGAACAGAGCTACAGATTATGGAGGAGATCGACCTTCTACCGTGGAAAGAATGCATGCAATACCGGAAAATTCCAAGTAAAGAAGGACTGCATGTTCTCAGATGGGGACACTCCACCTCTGGCATTTTCTTGGTCAAAGAGGCTTACCATTTACAAGGAAATCCTCCAATCCAGATCCCCAAAACAATTTGGAGCAGAGTCTGGCAGCCTTTTCTCTAGCCCAAGGTCTCCTTTTTTCTATGGCTCACAGCTCAAAACCGCATCCTCACTTGGGACAACCTCCGCAAGAGAGGCTTCACAGGCCCCTCAAGGTGCACCCTCTGTCAACAAAACGAGGAAACCATGGAACACCTCCTCAACAACCGCCACTACAGTCAACATATTTGGGATTGGGGAGCCCAAGCCATGCAATGATCCCAGCGGCATAGAGGTAGCATACAAGACACTCTAGTAAACTGGGAAAAAATATCCTTCCACAATCCAATTCTCCAGCGCATCTGGCAATTGCTCCTGGGCTTCATGCTATGGTCAATCTGGAAAGAAAGAAATAAGAGAATTTTCAACTCCAGATAGTCCTCCCCCACCATTACTTGGGAAAGGGTTAAATGGCTCATCAGTGAAACCATTCACAGCAAGTCCTGGCTACATGAAGACACACAATACAAGCCCAAGGAAAAGATCATTCTGGAAGGCTGGAACTTGCATTTACGCATGCAACCACAGGGGAGGCCCAAAAACGGGAAAGACAACAGTTCCACGAATTGGACCCCACTCCCCCCTAATTTTTTCAAGCTCAACTTCGATGGGGCCTCCAGGGGAAACCCTGGACCTTTCGGCTTCGGAGCCATCCTTCGGAACCACATGGGAAAGATTATTCATATGATCGCTGGCTTTTTGGGATAAAATACAAACAACATGGAGGAGCTTACAAGTCTAGTAAGAGGCCTCCAAACAACTGTTCAACATCAACATCATCGATTGGTCATTGAAGGAGACTCCCAAGTAATAATTCAACTCATTTCCAAAATCCTTCACGGCAAGCCCCCATGGTGGATCTCCCCCAGCTGGAGACTCTCCGGTCTTTTGGAGGATTTTGGCGATCTTATCAACTCCAATCTCACCATAATCCCCTCTCATGTTAAACGAGAAGCCAACAAGGTTGTAGATCACCTGGAAAATACAGGGATTGATGCCAAAGCATAACTCATATATTGGCAGGCCCACGTCTCTGAAGAAACAAACCTCTCCAGGCATTGCAGAGACCTTGCTTGTAGAGACCTCCCTGACCTGGATGGGGTGACACGTAGTTCTAGAGGTACAGGTGGATGCGCACTTGGCCCAGGCATAAATGCCGATGGCTGCCACCCATGAGTATGTATTAATGATAGGGGATGGCCATCACTGTAGTTGCAGGACGGAGGGACCTTTCCCTCGAGCGATCATTTACGACCTAAGTGTTCCCGGGATGACAAGGGTTAAGTGTGAGTGGATGACCTCGGCTCTTGATTATTTCATTTTCAATTTTCCCAGACAGAGCGAGATTGCACCTGCCTCAGCTTTGTTTATTGCTTGGACGCTCTGGTGCGGTCCAACATTCACCGTGCCCCGACATTCTGCATCTTCGCTGCATTTCTTTCTGAATATAACGAGACAGAGCTCGCTTGCTCGTGCTTCACACCTGCAACTTCTCTCGTCCTAGCTCATCTACCTCCACCTTCAATTTCTCTGCTTCTTCGCCATGGCTCGAAAGAGAGGTAGACCTCGCCATGGCGCGGCCTGGGAGGAACAGAAGGCGTAGCGGCGTAGAAAGGAGAATTTGGAACGCGCCTTGGCTCTAGCGACATTCATTCTTCGGAAGAAAGCCAGGGAAGAGAAATTGGATTGGCTTGCCACCATCGCTGAGCCTGGAGTTGGTTGCAGCTGAGACGTCAAGGAGAATGCGCCGGGAGCCAAGCAGGAAGCTGGTATTGAGGAGGATTCCCCCCCCTACATAGTGTTGGAAGACTCGTTCATGGAGGACCTGTCGATTATTGAGAAAACCCGAGTGGCGACCCATCGGGAGGAATGGAGACCCACTTCGACACTGGCAGTCGACACCCCCGGCTGTATTGTAAAGGAAATACCCTGGCCTGGTGACAACAATTGCAGCTGCCATAACACACAGGTGAACAAAGTAGGCATGAAGGGTGCAGAGGTTGATGTGGAGCAGAGGGTGTTCGATGCGGGTTCTGGAGCGGCGGTGGATAGGGGTGGCAGCATGCATGGTTCACTCATCGGGGAAGAGCACCTAGCACTAATGTTTGACCTTCATGGACACTTGTCTGACCTGGAGCATCGGGCCCTCATGGGCCAACGCATGGACATGCTCCTCGACGCATTTTCCAACGCGCCAGCCAAGCGGAAATGCCCCCTCTGCACGCAAGCTTTCACCATCCTGACTGGGACCACGTGAAAGACTGGTGAGGATGACAGGTCACCAGGCACCTAGGTTTTTTATGCTCTCTTGGCTCCTAGTTTTATTATGTTGTTGTTTTATGTGTACTTAGACCATAGACATCTATCCTGGTTTCCTCCGGGCAGGACAAATGCCAATCTGTTTTTATGTTCTATAATGATATTGCTACTCGCCCTCTATATATGATGGTTTCCGATAATCAACAACATTTTGGGTGATGCCAGACCTACTCTTTTGTATACTTTGTAAAAGTTTTGTCTATCTAATATAGCAGGTTCCACTTTTTTATTTAAAAAAAAAAAATACAGTTAAGGGGAATGAATTTTGACCATCGGGTGAAGTAATCCGTTGTAGTAACTATGAACTTGTGTTGTTTAGATGAATTTGGGTTAATTTCCCCTATTACATGTATCCCCCATTGCTCAAAAGATATGGAAATTGTGATCTGCTGCAATGGGTTGGAGGATTTCTTTCTTTACTAGTACTCAACTGAAAATATTTACATGTACGGATATGCATATGGGAATCTCTAAAAACATTTGGCTAGTAGTATCCAACCATTAGGATTTTATGAGTCGTTGTATCTTCTGCAAAATTCCCACCTTCTAGACCATCATGTAGATATTTCAACACCTCCACTTCTTCTTTCTCAAGACATATGAGAAACACTCCATCATAATTATTTCGGAACAACATGGAGTTAATGCGAAGATATTGGGTGGATTTTAATCTAAGGGATTTTCTCTCCCTAGGGTTCAAATGTTTTGGGCATGTGCAATGGTGGAGAAAATAAGATAGATCTTACACCATGAGTCATGAGTTGGTGGGATATACAACACTTCATTTCACCATAGGGACAATTCATTATCCTGGCCTAACTGGTCTGGCCCTGCTAGGTCTTGAGACTCTATGGATAATTTTCATAAGCCTTGACCTCTAACTATATTTGCTATCTTAATTTCAAGATCAAAGTCTTGAATGACAAACATCATGTTTCCTATCCTCTCACCCATTTCTTGTTGTTTTAATAGTGATCTCAATGCAAGGTGGGGTTGTTTAGGATGCAAGATCATAAATGTTTGATTTCTTTGTATGTCGCCCACATAAGCTTTTTTTTTCTATAGTAGGGTAGTTCAATTCTCTCCCTTGCAAGTTGGTACTCATAAATGGAATGGGGGCGTCATTGTTCCCATCATCTCTTTATGTTAGGACTGCTGCTAGAGACTGGTTAGAGGAAAAAGTGTACAAGAAAAATTCCTTAGTAAAATCGGGACTACATAGGATTGGTGCTTGAGAAACAACAATTTTTATTTTGTCGAAAGGTTCCTTCTCTTCTTTGTTCCATTTAAAATCAAAGTCCTTGTGAATCATATTTTGTAATGGTTTGATGTTTTCAACGAAATTACGAATAAAATTTCTTACAAAATTTATCTTACCAAAGAAATATTGCATGGCTTTCTTGTTGTGTGGAAAAGGAAATTGGGCGATCACCTTGAATCTTTCAGGGTCAATAGCAAGGCCTTCTTTGGAGATGACATGTCTTAAAAGTTTTCCTTCTGTGACCCCAAATATAGTCTTTTTTGGGTTGAGAGATATTCCATACCTCTTGTACTTATTGAAAATTTTAGTCAGGTGAAGTAAGTGGTTTGATCTATTCTTTGAGTAAATTGTTATGTTTCCTAGATAAACCACTACACACTTGTTTATGAGTCCTCTAAAGGAAAATTCCATAACTCACCGAAAAGTGGCCTCTACATTAATTAAGACAAAAGGCCTGCATTATATGTAAAGGTTCCCCATTTAGTCCAAAAATTGGTTTTCAATATATCTTCTTCTGAAACCAGAGCTTGGTTATATCTTGAAAACCCGTCCAAAGTGAGAACATCTCAGATCCATACATAGTTTTCAAGGGTTATTCCATGGGGGGTACATGATAGTTATCTTTTGTGGAGTCTTTGTTTATATTTTTGAAATACACATAGAGGTGGATCTCTCCTCACTTCTTCTTAACATGTACTAGATTAACCACCCAAGCAAAGTGTCTCGCTTGAAAAATAATATTGGCATCCAACAACATTTTGAGCTCCTTTTTCATCAAATACTCGAGAAATGGGTGGAATTTCCACAATTTCTGTTGAAAAGGTTTAACATATTTTCTAAGAGGAATGGTGTGTTGGATGATTTTTGTGTTTTAAGTTTTTAGATCTTTATATGACCATGCAAAAATGTCTTGATATTATTTAAACTTTTTGAGTTAGGCTCTCTTTTTGTTAGTAGATATTGATTCTCCAAGGTTAATATTCTTGGGGTTTTCACCAGTTCATAGGTTTATAACTTTATAAACGAGACAAGAAATTCCAGTCTTGACATTTTTAGGATTTTTGAATTTCTCCCACAGATCAAACAAGTTTTTTGAGTTGACTACTCCCTAAGGTATTTTGTGAAGTTTAGGTTTTTCAATGATGTTGTATTTCTTGGCTTCAGAATCTTTGTCTTCTTGTTCACAAATAATTTCTTGAAACTCTTCATCATCAATGGCCAAGTCTCTAAATTTTTCTTGATTGGTCAAAAAGGCTATGATCTGTTCATCTCCCTAAAATACTCTCTAATTGGTGATGTTATCAGGGAATGATGGTTTGTATAGAAGTTTTATAGTGAACCTAGAAGCCTCATACATTAGTACATATGACCAAATTTGCGACGGTTTTTCGTTGCTATTTCCACACTTATCCATCCCAATTTCCACGAAAGCTAAGACTTTTTTTTGTCACTATATCCACAAACCAGGTGCTCATGGAAACAATAACGAAATTAGCTTGCCACATGTCATCACCATCAAGGTAGGTTAAGCTTATGCATCTTCGCAATTACGACGAAACTTAGTGGAAATTACAACGAAAAACCGTGGCAATGTAAAACCATTTGTGGAAAGTTGCGACGAAAAAGCGTGGCAATAGTGACGAAAAATTATGCCAAGACAAAAAACTACGACACAGATATTGTATGTGCGACGCAAAACCATGGTGAATTGCGATGAAATTTCTTCACTATTGCCATGGTTGTTCAAAAACAAAATTGACTTCCGACTAACTATCATCGATATTGCGACGCGTCCTTTAAGTTTTTGTTTTTTAAAATACACGAGATATAGTAGTACCATATTACATTGTAATATGGTATACCATATTACAATGTAATATGGTAATGCCATATTACAATGTAATATGGTAATGCCATATTACAATGTAATATGGTAATCCCATATTATAATATGGCATTACCATATTACATTGTAATATGGTAATGCCATATTAAAATGTAATATGGGATTACCATATTACATTGTAATATGGTAATGCCATATTACAATGTAATATGGTAATGCCATATTACAATGTAATATGGGATTACCATATTACATTGTAATATAGTAATCCCATATTACAATGTAATATGGCATTACCATATTTCATTGTAATATGGTAATGCCACATTACAATGTAATATGGTATTACCATCTTACATTGTAATATGGTAATGCCATATTACAATGTCTCTACTTTCTCAAAAAGATG
>ML797393.1:348495-394715 GCA_009831015.1 Picea engelmannii
TGAGACTCCTCTCTCTTCCTTAGGATATGACATATATGAGACTTTTACTTAGACCAACCCAAAAGTCAAAGATTGATGGGAACGTTGTAAGGATACATAGGCAAGAAAAGATAGTACCCCAAGGACAATGATAAGGATAAATCGACCAAAAATCCCATTTCCTCTTCCCCTATTGTGGTATCATAGTCCCCTTGTTTTTCCCTCAAGAAATAATTAGGGTGGATTTATATTATTGTGTGTTTCCCTTTGTACAAAACCATGAACTTCTTATAAGAAATATACCCACCACATTGTAAAGTTAGCCCACCACTTGGAATCTTATGCATTCACTATTAGGGACTTGGCCTTGAGATCCACAGTTGGAATATTCACAATGCATCTCACATATTTACAACATGGGATCGTTATATCTTAGACCACATGGCTTGATTCTTGTTTCATAAACTATATTAAAAAAATAATACATGATTTATTATATTACAATTAAGGGGTAAAAAATAGGATATTACAAAAGAGAATTAAAGTAGTGCATTCAAGCATATGCCATTGACATTATGACATGTTTAGCAAAGCAATGTCATATAACACAAGGGGCTTGCAAGTTTCCATCCAAGGATTGAGCGATTTTTGCTCCGAGAAGCTCCATGGTAAGTGTTGTGGGATTGGTATATGGAAAGGTGATGTGATAGAAATATTAATCTTGAGCATCCAAGTATTGTCTCATGTCTCATCTATGCTTATTGGTATTGTTCCTTATCACTAAAGACATAGATCAAATTTTGAAGAAAGATGAGTTATTTGATGACATTTTATGTATAAATGTATTTAGTGTATGAGGCGACCTTTACCATAAAACAATAGTTAATTGTTAGATGATTTTTGAATGCATCTGACGTAGACTAGGCCCCCTCTGCCTTGGCAGAACCTCTGGGCTGACCTCCCGGTCTTAACGGATCGTTCTAATTTCACCTTTGAGCTGAAGTGGCTCTTTTGATTCCTCACTAGAATCTTTGTTAAAAATCCAATTCACAGGTCCTTCCTTTTCCCCTGTCACGGCTTCTACGCATACCTGATCTCTTCCTGACATAAATTTTAGGTTTCAGGTTTTCGCGATTCCCGTTGTCGAGAACCTCATTCTTCTCGATCTCCCGATCTCCGATATCCCGAAATGCCGAAACAAATTTAACAACGTCTAGTCCACATGGCTACCTTCTGATCCATGTGACCACTTTTCCATATGACCGCAGTCCTATGCCTTTCGCGATTTCGGGCTTTCAAATGCCGAAACGCATTGACCCTTTGTCCTCAGGATTCCCGATCCTCCGAGTCCCGATTTCCCGAAATGGTTTCCCTTTCAGGATTTTCCTTCAAAAACCTAGATTTTGGCCACGCGTCCCCTCGAGATGGACGGTCCTCATTGTTTCGTGATTTCGGGTTTTGAAACACCAAAATTCCTATGGGTTCTTTTCCTTGGAACTCCCAAAGTTCCGATTTCCGATCCTCTGATATGAAAAAATGACGTCAGCTGGCCCCACAACAGAGCTTTCCACCCTGTCGGGGTTTCAGACTTCGCAATTCTGAAATTTGCATGCTTCCTGTCTTCAGGATTCGCGAAACACCGAATATCGAAATGCCAATGGACTCTCTTATCGGTACTTTTTTCCGAATTCTCGGATTTCCGCCACTCATCCTCCTATGATGGACGATCCTTGATCATTTCACGATTTCGCGAAATAAAATGCCGATGTCCTCCTGTCCTCTTGAACCCTGAAATTCCAACATGCAAAATGCCGACGGGTTCTTGATTGACGCACATGTGTCTCAACTGACGGACGGTCCTGATTCAGTCTCAGGATTTCGTGACTTGTGATTCCATGATGTCGCAGTTTCCCTGTCAAGTCAAAACCCCGATAGCTGAAATACCGACGGGTTCTTGATCTCCGCCACGTGTCTCAACAGATGGATGGTCTAGATCAAGATTGGGATTTTCACTGTGAAGAGACTCAATCTCCTGCCCTCGAGACTTCCGATATCCCTAATCCCGAAGTCCCAATATCCCAATGCCTTTCGGGATCTTCACTCTGCTTGCGAGAGTTTAACCCTCGTGCAACTCCTGTCAGATCCCATGACTAACGGGTATCTAAGTGAGGATCCGACAGCTCACGATCCCCTAAGCTTGAACCTTGGAAACAGTCGTAACCTCCTTGCTTCTCTGTCAGATTGGACAGCTGGTGGGATTTTGCGGATTCTCTATGAAGAATTTTGATCGTCTGTCTCTTCCCTTCGATGACTTTGTAGGTTCAAATCCTTCTGAGGTTTTCCACAACTTCGAGTCTTTGAAGAAACTCCTGCATGCACTCCTTGCGGCAAACCTTCAAACACTTCAGTGTTGAACACCTTCGACTCTGTGCACTCCTTGCAGCAACAATCCTTCAATAGTTTCTCAAGTTTCAAACCCTATATTCAAGCTTGGTCTGTGCACACCTTGCACGACTCCTGCATCAAATCTGCCCTTCAGAGGAAATGAGAACAAAAACTAACCTATCTGATCTTTTAGAGACAAAACCTCTAAACCATTTTGTCAATGCACTCCTTGCGGACAATTCAACTGCACTCCTTGCAGGAACTCTCGCTCAGATAGAGAAACAATTGAAACTCATTTCCTAACTCTTTCTTTCTCAGACTTCAAACATAATCCTGAAATCATTCATACACAACATATAAAGAAAATGTATAACATAAAGAGTAAAACCATGAACATACCATTCAACATACATATACAAGAAACAAATACAACACCATAAATCTGAATCAAGACTTCTTCTATTAACTCAAATTTCTGTACATGGGTTTTTTTCAAACACAGTTTCTCTGTTCCAGCTCTGTATCCCCCTCTCTTGGCAATGTTCTTCCCCTATTCTACAATAATACAATGAGGGTATCTATATCTGTTTTCCCTCCGCTCCTAAAACTGTCTAATCTAAGAATTCAAAGCTACCTACTAACATAAATGCCTTCTTAATCCTTCAGACGAGAGAGGGTCACTCAAGGTTTGATTACAATCTATAAGTACACCTCTCCTTAACTATTACATTTACGTTTGGCGCATCCATCTTCAAAAGTTTTTAAACAATTTATCATGTGTCTAAAATGTGTTGGCGCTTTCCCCACGCTCACTTGACATTGGCGATGCTCCTGCATCAACATCAATTATGTATATTCAAAAGCATATAACATGGATGAAAATCGTGAGTAAATTTGTCAATTTTAGGAAAACAATGTTCTATGCGAGCGAAAAAATTTAGCCTTTCTGGATAAATTGAATATGTGAGTGCCGAAAGAGGCTAGAATGATGTTTTTGATGCATATGATCAAAATGCAATAGATATAATTTAATTATTAGGCCCTTTGGTACAAAAACATTTTTTTGTTTCAAATAGGGCATTTGACCACTCACCGAAAACCTTATCATATACTCTACGGATTAAGGAAAGGAAATATTTCTCTTTGATTTCATTTTCTTGATAAACCCTTAATTTCCATGTAGTAGTAATTATATTTTTTTCTTAATGAAAATTTTATGCATAAAGAGATAGCCTTTCAACCACTCATGACCTTTAATTCCATCAAGGCTCAATAATCCTTGAAGGGAAATGGAATCTTCAAATTTGATCACTAGAAATTAGTGCTAAGGCTTGTGTTGATCTTTAATAGAAGTTGTTGAAATTAATGATCCCTAGACAATCTCCAAAATGTCATATGTTTATTGGATATTTTGTGGAAAAACTTGCATAAATATTGAAAGTATGAGGTGATTAACTTGTCATTAACAATGTGGAATGATCTAGAATTAAGGGATTTTACTCAAAATTGAAACATTTTAGGGATTAGTAAATCCATGCATGTCTATCCTCATACTCTACAAGACTTCTCAATCCATATGAATATGTACCTTTGTCATTTTCTACTACATGTTCTGCTTTAGCACTTGATAAGGAAATGGTGGGTTACTTCTTCTCCATGAGACAATTCCACCAGCCTACTTGAAGCAATATCTAGATGTTGATTTGAACTCAACAACATCTTCTTCCCAATCTGCATCACAATATCCAAACAATTTCATTTCATCTAACATTCTCTCACAGATGTTGATGCCCATGTTTCTTTCAGAAATGTGAAAATCCTTTTAATTGTTTTCCAATGTTGCAACCCATATCTTGTGACAATTTTTGAGCAATTTCCATTTTAGTCTTCACATTTTAGAAATCACTCATCCTTAATATCTAAAGGATATGTTCAATGTATCTACTTTGACTCAAATGAAACTTCCTATTGCTCAAATCTCTTACTACTTGAATAACCAAGTACGATTAATGGATCTCTCCATGATCCAACATGTCAAATTCTACAACAGTTTTGATTTGAAAGAATTTAACAAAGATAACTCCTTGCTCATACAAATTCATAATCTATGGAGAATACTAAAATGATAAAATACTTGAAATTATGCTTGACATAAATATTTAGATATGTAGTATAATGTTGGAAACCCTCATTCATTAAATGTGCATCAATGTGTCAATATCATGCCCTATAGGATTTCTTAAGTCTATGCAATTACTTTTGCAACATGCACACCATATGATTGTTTCCTTGTTGTACATAACCCTCAAGTTGTTCCATACATATATCTTCGTACAACATACCATTAATTAATGTTCTCTCAACATCATGTTGATGGATATGCATATGCATCATTATTGCAATTGCTGAGATTTCTATAATGGATGCCATCTTCACTATTGGTATAAAATTCTTTGGGTTGTCCATGCCCTAAATTTGTGTGTACACTTTCACCATCAATTGAGCTTTATATTTCTCAAGTGCATCACTTGACTTGTTTTGTTTGAAAACACACTTAGTACTAGTTTTTTTTCTTACCTATTGGTAGAGGAACACATTCCCAAGTTTGATTCTTCACTAATGGCTCATACTTTTCATCCATAGCTTGTTTCCATTCTACCATGTTTTGGCCTTTAAGATTTTTTTTTATTGTTCGGGGTTCGAGCACTTCAACAGTCCTTGCATAACAACATAGTGTCTCTAATAGTTTTTGGATTCTTGTTGGTATTCTTAGTGTCGACAATTATTTGTTAGGTTTTTTTCACTTCTACACTCTCCCAAAATGAAGGATTATATTCATTTGAATTTCCCTCGGTATATTCCTCAATTATCTCCATTGAGGGGACATCCAAAAGCTTAATGCTTCTCCTACCCTTGTAGTCGCCTTCGAGATGCTTACTAACACTGCAACTTCATAAAAAATCATCTCAACTTATAATCATTGAATGTTCTATTGGGCTATACAATCTATAAATAGTTACATTTGAACCATAGCCAACCATAATATGTTTTGTGCTCCTATCATCCATTTTTTTTCACCTCTGTCTATAATGTATGCATATAATGGAAAACCAAAAGTTATCAAATTCTAACCATTTGGCTTCCTTCGATGCCATGCTCCAAACAATGACTTCAACAATTCTTTGGTAGTAACCTATTGTAGGCATAGGTTGTGGTTTCCATGATTTTCTCTAGATTGTATTTGTTAGTATGAAACTTTTAAGCATACACCTTGCATTATCTAGCATAGGCAATTTTTTTCTCTCCACTACCTTGTTTCACTACAAATAATATGGGGAAGTACATTCTAATTGGATCCCTTCATGAGAGATTTTTTTTTTTGAATGCTTTTTTGGATTTCAAAGGAGACTAGGATGATTAGGAAAACATTAAGACAATACCCTATTACAAGGAGTCATGAAAAGAACACAGTGTACATCAAGCCCAAGATAAATGAGGTATTTCTTCTATGGTGGGGTATGGGGAAACATTCCCAACAATTGTATCTTTAGTGTTCCAGGTCAGGTATGTTGTTACTTATGTGGGCTCAATATACAATATTGTCCTTCATTCAAAGATCCACCCCCAAAGTCCTAATAGATGATACAAGTAGTCAATGATGAGGTGCACAATGATGATGATCTCCTTCATATTATCTATTATCATAGTTTGACACATCGCTTTTGTGAGGATGTAAATATTGTTAAACCTAGAGTAGTTGTATTTCTCTAGAAGAATTTTTTATGGGCATTAAGTGCATTTTACAAATCTAGGCAGGGAAGTTTTGAAGTGCCATAAAAAGGCCTAAAGTTCCATTTGGGCCAGGATTTTTCTCTCATCTAAAGGTGATGTTGGAGTGCTATATTTCAAGATGTCATTATTCGTATGAAGGACTACAATTTTCCACCTTTATTTATATATTTCACATTAATATAAAACCATCTATGTGCATTTTAAAAGGATGACTTAGCTCATATGTGTGCTCTATTTTAGGGAAGATTTGAATTACATAGAATATAGTGACAATTTTTGGCACATGGTAAGAATGTTGAGCTTGGGAAGTGATATTTGGGAACTCTGCAAGCCCATTATGAAAAAATCCCTACAACCATTACATTCCATCAAACCATATTTCTATCAAGAATTTCATCAAACAATTAGCATGCACACTCAAGAGATAGGAGAAAGAAGTCAAACCATATTTATCCTCTGCTTGTGCCCTCCTCCCGTGCGCCCTCCTATGTGTGTTCCCTCCTCCAACCGTGTTCCCTCCTCTGGTGCAAAACTGTGTGCCCTCCTCCCGTGCGTGTGTGCCCTCCTATGGTGCAAAAATGTGTGCCCTCCTCCCGCGTGTGTGTGCCCTCCTCTGGTGAAAATATGTGTGCCCTCCTCCCGTGTGCCTCTCTCTCTTTCTCCTCCTCTCCCTCCTTCTCCCATCCTCCTCTCCCTTCCACTCTGCGTGCGTGCTCCTCTCCTCTCCAATCTGCGTGCGATAGTGTAGTGGTGAGTGGGATTTTATTTTTTATTTTTTATGTTGTTTTGTTTTGGTTTTTTATTATTTATATATAATAAATTATATATATATATATATATATATATATATATATTATATAATATATAATCCCTAAATCATAGCCCCTGAGATATAGTCATGGATACATCCTTGTCACCTGACTGAGAGCAAGGGGCATTAGGAAGGATAATATAGAGATACCCCAATTGGGAATAAATAATATTGTAAAATTATTCCTTTTGGATGGCTTCATCTTCATTTCTAGGCATAGTCATGGATACATCCTTGGTGATGAGGGGAAGAAGGGATTCTAGGAACTACTCTATAAGAAATGGATCATTAATATTGGATTTTCGCAAGGCACATCTTATTGGATCATTGATATTGGATTTTCACAAGACACATTTTATAAGGCACATCATTGATATAAGGCACATTTTCACAGGGCACATCTTATATGGGATACTCTCTAGGTTTACCCTCAAACATTGGGATGTCAGAGGGATTTGTATTTGAAATATTGGGCCAATTGGTATCATGGAAGATAATATCATTGATTAACTTGGTCAAATCATGGAGATTTAACCCTTCCATAAAAGTCACAAAAGGTTGGTTGGCATTAGCTCCAATATTGGTTCCAGCATTAGTTCCAGCCATGGTGGAACTTGGTTTGGAGGAAGATGAAGGAACATAAGGGGTAGAAATGGGTTCATAACTACATGTACCAACACCCATATATATCTGAATTCAAGAAACTCCATCCTATAAAGAGAAATGGCTCTAGACTATAAGATAACTGGATTCACTCAAACGAAAGCTAGTCTATGGATAAGAGCCTTCCAATCAAACAACAATATAGGTAGTGAGGGTCCACATGTGGATGAGTGAAGGTACATAAGAGACAATTATAACTAGGAGACATCAGGTGATAAAATCCCAATTCCCTGAAGAAATCTATCTTTGGTGTCCCCCCTCCTACGAGAGCCACCTAGGTAAGGATACCTAGTAGTATGACCACTAAGATACCTCTTAAAAAATACATGTAACATGTTTCATTGGCTTCAATATGAAATATAATGATCTAAGGAACTTCAGTAATGAAAGAGAAATGAGTCGTGTTCATACATCCAGTCGCAACCTTGGAATTATCCACTTTAAAATAGAACGCTTTTTACCAAGCATACACCAAGCATAATACTTATCTTAGTTTTATCTTGGTGGCATGAACCAAGCATACAATTTAAGGTGTGGGATGTGTGCACGTGTGGTGTGACTAACTTGAAATGAAAATTCTTACAAACAAAAGTAAATTACAATTAGTTGAAATTTAACCTATTGAGAAAGTAAGTAACCAAGATAAGTACTAAATTAAATTATTATTTTTTTATCTAAGTTACCCTTCAAATATGAAATGTACTTGTGAATATTTAGAATCCAATCCTTAGGGGGTTTTCTTCTCAATCCTTATGAATTTATTAAAGAAAATACCTAAGACACAACAAAAGAATCCAAAAATAAACCTAGAGGTCCTAAAGAACACTTAAAAAGATTGAACAAAAACCTAAAAATTTAAAAAGTGAGTTTCGAGAGCCCTTGCAGAAACTCAACTAGAAAGTTGTGTTGGCAGTGCAGATTATGCCCCCTATTCCTATGTCATTCAATGTAGATAACATGCCAAAAAAAGTTTTGGTTAATGAAAATAACATGCCAAAAATTTTGTTGGTCAATGCAGTTAATGACCCCCAAAAATGCATTGGCACCTAAGGGTTTTTGGATAGTTGTGAGCTAGTCTATGAGGCAAATATGAGTGGTTTTTGACATCTGTTTCCTGAAAACACTGCACATAAAGTATGCATGATCTATCTCAATATGGCGGGGATGGAGAAAGGGAAATAAAATAATATGGGAAGGACCAAATGACTGTTGTAAGCAAGGAATTCTTGCCTAATGAGCATATGGTTAACAAAGAGAGGAATTTCGACACATAGAAAAGGTAACTTAGATCACATGCAAGCTTGTTTTCCACCAAAGATCACACTATGACGAACAAATCGATCACTGGGAACAAATCTATGACTCCACATGATGAATTGACGATGGAAGAAAGTGGGCATGATAATTTGTATAAGATATTTGGAGAATGATAATTTTGAAGGTGCTAGGCCTATTCATACATACCACAGCGAGATCACCTCTCATTGACAGTCAATGTATTGATCCCTTTTAGTTTTGGTTTGTTAGTATTTTCAATTGCACACACCTTTCAATCTAGTCAAAGTTTATCAATTAATGTCTCTTGTTATTGTGGGGTTATAAAGCCTCATGATCCCAATGACCACATGCCTCCAACCTTCTAATATAATGATTGTTGGGTGACAACATTTATGAAGGGCGACAACTAAGACTAGGGGAAAATTTCAATTCAAGGCTAGGAATGACCAGGCCCACATCAAGTGAAGGAATAAAATTAAGAAGGTACATGTGTTGTCCCATTCCATGTCAACAACAACGCATCCATTCACTGGGAACAAATCGACGACTCCACTAAATTAGGGTTTATGGTTTACATGATGAATTGATGATGGAAGAAAGTGGGCATGTGAGTCAAATTTGAGTCCATAAACCCTCCCATATCATTAAGGCGTGCAAATAGTCTATCCATGTCAAATTTCAATGCATTCAGAAATAGTTTGAAAAAATTTCAACATTGGCCCCATTCACAGGTCGTTGTTGCCCGTGTCTATTCCTAGTACAATTTCCTTGTAAAATTTGTATAAGATATTTGGAGAATGATAATTTTGAGAATGATAATTATGAATTGATGATGGACATACCTACATCGCTGGTATGATTAGGCGCAGTCACGCAGAGTTCCTCTTGGTTCCGAGAATAATTCATTCCCTACTAAACAGGGGAAACCATGTGAAGGTGGAAGCTTTAATTATACTCCCCCCCCCCTCACATCACTTTCAATTTCCCCATATTACCTAATTTTAAATTCTAAAGAACATGTATCATATACTATATTATACAAAATAAAAACATATAAAAATCATATAAAAGATATAAACACACACCTCTTCTTTTCAACAATTAAATATTAGTCATCTTATTCTTCTTCCAGCTCAACATCTATATCAGGATCTGGTTCAAAATTGATATTGGTGAAAGGATCATTCCTATCAAAATCATCATCAACGCCATTTTCACTACTATAGTTATTGATATCGTCAATGAGATCGTCGTCTCCTACATTTGAATGATCAACTTCTTCAAATATTTTGTCTGGCACATCGAATACATGAGCCACCTTCTCCTGATCTACATAATCAAGATCTTCTTCCTCGTTATTATATTCATCCTCGTCTTCATGATTGTACTTTACTGGTCTTCCTCTTGGATCATATCTAACAACGTATGACCAAAATTCTTTGCCAGGTACCTCTGAGTAAAATACTTTCTCACATTGACTTGGAAGAACATAAGGCTTTGTACCCGGTTCAAATTCCCTTGTATTAACCATGGTAAATCCATTATCATGCTCAATAACAGTTCTTTCAAGATCATGTTCATGCATCTGTAGCCTGTACCATTTAACCTCAAACAAAACTATTTGAAAGGAATTAAAATCACACTCAATTATATCCTCCAAATGGCCATAGTACCTATTTTCAGTTTCTTCTAGATTTTTGTCACTTCTAGAGGAAATGCTGGTGACCTTAAACACTGCAACTATCCCACAATCCAAGGTTTTCATCTTATCATCCAACATTTTGATACGAAATTTACGACCATTACACCACATAGCCTTGTGATGTTTCAACTGCAACATGGACAACAAGTAAAAAATAAATTTCCAATTAATAATCCTCATACAAGACTTACTAAATATATATTTCAATAATTAAACAAACCAAATACATCGAAAAATTGGGAAAAAACTAGGAAAATGTGGGTAAAATATTTAACTTGCCTATTTATCTTTTAAACCAAAGGCTAAATCAACTTCCCTTGATGTAATATCGGGAAATTGATCTCGATGGCGATGCACTGTATTGATCATATTACTCACCCCTTCCCATGATAACCTAATGAATTATTCTTCAGTATATTATATCCAATGCTCCATCCAATCAAGGTTGTTTGCAATGTATAAATGTAAAGCATCCCACTCTTGAGAAACTATATGATAGCATAACAATTTAATATCATTAATTAGTTATTGTTAATAAAGGAATAATTTAATACATGTGTAATATATTAAATCTACGTCAACATCTAATAATTACCTTTCACAGTCCTCATTTTACCTTTCTCCAATAGGACCTCCCCTTCAAATTTGTTGATGGAGTCGAGATGCCAAATGTGAGGCACATTCATATTTTCTTATAATTTAGGCAGATATTGACTAATATACACCATGCATTGATATACCATATATCCCTCAACCATAGAACCCTTCGGATGTGCTCTTTGTCTAACAAAATCCTTCAGTGACTTCAACTGCCTCTCCACCATCCACATCAACCTTGTGTGTACTGGTCCACATAATTCAATCTCCTCAACTTGGTGTATGAGGTAGTGTTCTTGTGCATTGAAAAATAATGGAGGTAGATACTGTTGCATTTGACACATTAGTCAGGAAATTTCTCTCTTCCAATACCTTATATCTTCTTTATGGATTTCTTTTGATGATAGCTACCTACAAATGTCGATGCAATAAAATAATATCAAGGCATACATAAATTTGTAGATAAAATATAATATGTCAATAAGTTCTGCTACAAATCACATAAGAAGTACATTTTCCTTATAAAACAATACTTACCTCATGTATTTGCCAAGTACAAAAATAATTTGTTTAATGTTGTTGTCAAAGTTGTCTGGGAGAGATAAAGGTAGAACATACTGTAACAAAAAACAAATAATTATTATTTGTTTCCAAAAAATGCATACCAATAAGGAAATATATTATAACCTACTAATTAACTTAATGAATGTATGCCAATCATGTGTTTTAACCCCACCAAAATCGCCTTTTTTATTTAAGATATTTTGTATGTTCGATGAAAAACCCCGTCGAAAACCTATTTTTTCGAATGACCTCTTTTACAATATTGCTCTGTTGATCCGTCAATAACCAAGGAAGACTAGTATTATGTTCACGACCATCGCCATTAGAATTAATAATAACAGTTTGAAATGTGTGATTAGATTCCTGGATGTCACAACAAATATTTCCAATTCTCTCTTTGTTAGTCCTTCCATCTAATATTCGCCATAACATTTCTGTTATGTTCTTCTCGATATGCATTGTATCAAAAAAATGAACTATTTGTAGGTGCTTGTAGTATGGAAATATACTTAATTGCATCGGGTAAATTTTCATTCCTCGTGGAAGCCCATTCGTGCCTTAACGACATTCATGAAACATCAACAAATTGAAATTAACAGTAATTAACGGGACACAATGAAATTAATACTAATGAAATTAACTAAATATTTATATAATAGGTCATACATAAATAATTTTCGTACCTTGACGATTTATAATATATTTCAACTTCCATAGGCGAGGTGTCATTCTTCATGTTTTTGTTTTTCGTTTTCTTCTTTACCATTGAAATTTGCTTTGTCTGGAGTTCGATAACTATGGTTCTTAGGCAGAAAGTGCCTATAATCATCAAACACTTCCTTTTCTAAACTCCTCGAACGATGAGATTTTATCCTTGGACCACAAACTGGGAATGCAAATTTACCCTTTGTTTGAATACCTACAAGATATATGAATAAATGTAGCGTCAAATCAGGGTTACAATTTAAAATAATGCATGATTTTTTCAATATATATATATATATATATATATATATATATAATATTAAATCACAAAATAAAGTAACAATATACCACAAAAATGTGTTAACCTGGGAGCATCATGATTTTTCCATGATAGTATTCCATGGAATTGAAATTGTTTTTTCCCTATTGGTCTAGAGATGTCATACATAGTGACACCAACCCATAACTTCAACAACTCATCGATGAGAGGATCAATATATACGTTCATATATTTAACCTGGTACATACCTAATTGGTTCAACATAATGCATGATTAATTATACTTATCTAGATGTCGTGATATATAAAGAAATAATTACCATGCATGAAACAAAGAAATGAAATATTTTGTCATACTTTAAAGCAAATAAAATATAATTAAATACCTGGAACAATCATTGCCAACATTGTGTGCTCTCTCTTGATCGACATCCAAGGAGGAAGGTTATTGTTTATAAAAAAAAAAGGCCACACTGAGTACGTAGAACGAAGCTCTCCAAATGGATTGACACCATCAGGTGCCAACGAAAGTCTAACATTACGAGGTTCTTCTTTAAAAATTGGCCAATTTTCTTTGATGTAGTTCAATGCAGAACCATCTACAGGAATTCGAAGAAGATTGTCTCGACTTCTGTTCTTTTCATGTAAATCCATAAACTGTGCTATACTTTGGCACCTGAACAACCGCTGGAAACGTGGAATTATCGGAATATAATGAAGAACTTTGCGAGGCACCTTCTTTGACACTTTATCGGTTCGATATCTACTTATTTGACATTGTGGGCATTCATTTTCTAATGCATATTTTCCATAATATATGATATGATCATTAGGACATGCATCAATAGCCTGATAGTCCATTCCAATTTCTTTCATAATCACGGATATTTCTCGATATGTGCGTGGAAAAATATTTGATGTCGGTAATATAACATCACCTAACAATCTACAAAATTATAAACAATAAGTCAATGTAAACAATATTAATCATCAATATATCATCCAATATACTGATTTACAAATTAGAAAACAATAGCAATATAGGAAAAAATTGAACCTTTTAAGTGTTTGTGAACATGCAGGCATAAATAATTAACAAATTAAATACCATAGTATCTGTGTGAGACATGTGTGTGATAAACCATTCAAAACCTTCAGGTTCACCACCAACAATATAACAGATAAAATATTTTTTGTTGAGCCTTCATAAAGAGGTTGATGTGACTTCTCGAGTAGAGGATCAACATCATGACTATCATCCTGGTTGTCCTCATCCATTGGAGCAAATGTGTCTTGGATCAATCTATGTATCTCATCTTCTTGATTTGAATCACTAACGTTATCTCCATCCCTATCATCTTTAATAACTTGATTAGCAACTTCAATATTCCGATCTCGAAGTTCATCTCCCTGTAAAGTAGTATTTATGCTAGTACTTGGAAAATAATTCTCTGAAGGTCGACATTTTGGGGGCATCGTCTATATATTTAAAACAACATAGAAAATTTAGTGTGTATATAAAATATAAAAATCCTGATAATAAATATTACTAAAATTCATGACATACTAATTATTATAGAGAATACATTAAATATTGAAGTCTCTTACGAAGGGACAATATTCATAAACCCCTTCGACGTTCCCCTTCTCCATACAATGTCTTTGGGATATTTTTATTAAAAGTCTTTTTTTTTGCAAGCCTCTGCAATCATAGCAAGGGAAATAACATTTTCCATCGCCCCTCGCCTCTAATGCCGCTCTTAACTGAGCAAGATTTCTGTCATTTTTGTTCATTGTGACAAATCCTTGTAGTGACAAGTAATTTTCTTACCTACACCATACCAAACATTAAGTTGTCAATTTTTTATATTTTATCTACTCCTTTCGATTATGATATGTTTATTTACAGTGACCTACAATCCTCACAATTATTTCTTCTAAGACATTTTGACATGTTTTTTTATTATTATTACCGATTAACTATTAAGATAGATATGCTTCAATTTGTACTATAGAGTATTGTGTACTGAATAACCATGGAAAATAATTACACACCATTTAACGAAAGTGGTCAAAATTTCTCAAACTTGAATCACTCGACACCATACACTAGCCTCTAAGTTGTTTTGTAGACAAAATGTCAATATTTGAAATTCACCACTAAAAAAAGAATGCCAACCACTTGTCATCCACAATTGGGTTGGGTTGGTTTAAATTATGACGTGTTGATTTTCATCTACATACAATGGTCACAATTTTATTCTACTTACAGTGGTCACAATTTTATTTTCTAAGACACTTTGGCATGTTCTCATTTTTCATTGTCTGGCTAGTAGATTTCATCATGTTATCGTAGATTTTGCCATGAATTTTTTTATATTTTAGATATTGATCCTTATTAATAGTGTATAAACAAGTTACATCAACTACAAACTAAAGTTAATCACTACATCTAGAATTGCATGTGATTATAAAAAAATTAGAGAAACAACATCACATATCAGAAAAGGGTACATGGATTTTATTGAGAAATTTGAAACAAATATACTTTATTTTTTTGGAAGAATATAGTATATAATCATAAGTTCATTTGTTAAAGGTGCTTAGTCATAATCCAAGAAAGTTAGAGGTGGATAACTATAAGCTAATATGGTTGAAGGTGGTTAGTTAAAAGTGATTGTTATGTGACTACATGTTGGGCCTCCCGTCCAGTAAGCGGGGAAATGACTGTGTTTTTGTGGTTGTTGATCGCTTTTCTAAGATGGCAATTTTGGTTTTCTGGAAGAACAACATCATAGAAGAGGCCACTTCCAAGCTCTTCTTTAAACGAGTCTTGGTACATTTTGGAATCCCACAAACCATTGTCTCAGATTGGGACAGTCGATTTCTCAGCACATTATGGTCGATCCTCTGGTCACTGATGGACACCAAGCTCACCAAATCCATGGCTTTCCACCCCCAGATAGATGGCCAAACTGAGGTTGTAAATCGAATGATTGTGCATATCATTTTCATGTATAATTCAAAGAAACCTCGCACATGGGATGAGAGCCTTCCCAATGTCTATCATAGATACAACTGAGCCCTACATATCTCAACCGGCCACAGCCCCTTTCAGGTGGGGTTGGGATTCAAGCCATTGGGTCCCATAGATGTTGCAGTTCCCCTTGTGGTCACCTTGACTGACTCATCTCCTTCTCCAACTGAAACTGACAGAGACACCTAGTTTATTGAGAGGATCCAACACACCCTCCAACAGGTTCAGGATATCTTATAGAAGTCCAATGACAAGTACAAGAAACGCCATGATCAACATCAGGTGCCACATAAGTTTCAGGTGGGTGACAAAGTTTGGTTGCACTTGCAGAAATAATTCCTTACAGGACCCCATCGGAAGCTTCTCCCACTCCGTTATGATCTATACACCATCACCAAGGTCGTTGGGGATAATGATTTTGAGCTCAAAATTCCTCCTTTCCTTGTCCTGAACCCAATGTTCAACATGTATCTCCTTCGCCCTTATTTCCCACCATTATTGGACACCTCAGAAGTAACATAACAACTAACACCAATAGAGCTCAAACCTGATTGCATACAATATGAATCCAGTGATCATATTATGGACACACAGATCAAGGGCACTTGACAACAAAGGATCCAACTTTATGGAGTCGTCAAAGTAGGGCATCTCCTGCACCAAGTCAAGTGTCTCACCCAGGGCCAAATTCAGAAGAAATTTCCTCACCTGATGGGGGAACTCAACGCAATGGAGAAAATTGATTCCTAGGGAGGGAGGATTGATCCAGATGGATCAAAACAGTTTTCTGGCAATTTTGGTAATTTACTAGTTTTAGCAGTTTTTCACTTTCAGAGTTGTTTTGAGGCCCTAAACGATGTTTTTTGGGAAAACAGGGAGAAATATGAAAAATCCTTCCATATTTACCCTAAAATTAATCTTCTCAATGATACCTTTCCAATGGGATATCATACAACTAAAACAAAGATCGCATGCAAAAGTTACGACCCCGGGAAGTTGATGAACTAACTTACCCAAACGGGGCCCACATGACTTTTGGAGCTACATTTCCTAGGGTTAGGTTTTTGGATGTCTAGGATTTTTGGCATTCCTATTTATTGTAAAAAGGCCTTCAGAGCCTCATTGTAATCATCTTCTGGTGAATGAATGCAACCGTCACATCTCTTCTCAGAGATAAGCCACCACCATTCCAACAAGCTTGTTTCCATTGCATTTTACAGTTTCAACTTATTTCCTTATTGAATAGAAAACCAATTTTACTATATCTCTTTTATTTTTTGTTAAGAACTGTTTAATAATTTGTAGTCATTTTGTTCTTCTCATAATATCCGGATCAGGACTAGTTAACATTTTTTTTGTTTTCTTTCCACCAATTTCCCAGTATCTTGTCGGTGTCATACTATTCATAAAATGCAGTAAGTAATTCGTTGGTGAAGCATTCATTGGGTTTCGAGAATTTGTAATAGGTATTGACATATTGAGTGAGAAAATATCCAATACATTCTCCCTTATCATTGACAATCCTACAATTTTGGGAATTGGTATGTGTTGGCCCTCGACCGAGTTTTGAGGAAACGTTGGTCGCATTTGACCACTTTTAGGACTTCGACAGGCTGGTTGAAGACGGATCACCCAGGAAAAGTGAAGATCGTGGGATCTCACCCATTTTGTGGGATTTTGGGGCTTTTAGGGTTTATGTAATGGGTATGGGATGTCGGCCCATGGGTTAACCCATGTTTAGGCCTTTTTTTAATGTATAAATAAGTAGCTAGGCGATGTAAGTAGGAGAGGTCATGGGCTTAGTGCATGAATAGAGTATGTTAAGACTTGCAGAGCTAAGTGCAAGTGATTGTAAAAGACTTTTTGCATAGACTATGTAAGGCTTTGTGCCCTGACCTAATTCAGGGAAGGAGGATCTGGCAAGGTGCGCGCATATCTCCTGTCCCTTGGAGGGGTTGGTTTTGTGGATTTGTGCACAGGAGAAAAGGAATGTAAGAAGCTTGAAGACTAATGAAGAAGAAGAAAAAGTTGGTGGAAGTAGACCCACACTGGGGCAAACCATGTATATCCTGTGTTGATGTGCTTTGTGCAATGTTATTCATGTTGTTTATGTATTTATCTGCTTAGTGCATTGATCTTGATGTATGTTAGATAGATGTATGAATTCTTAGTTCTCTATTGATGGTAAATGAATGCTGAATCTGGGTTAATGCTATGTTCTTGGAAGTGTTTGAGCTAATTATTACTATGTTGTTGTGTACTTAGTTTTTAATATGTGATGTGACTAAGAATCATAACTTAATGCATATTGTTGGCTAAATTCTCTATTAAGTGTTGTAATCACAGATCTGTGTCCCAACTAGGTTGTAGACACTTGATTCCTACAACCCTCTTTTTCCTCTACCTCGGGTGAGACTTCATCTACTTCGCAGGTGTTGATGAAAGGGCCGGTAGTTATGGTTTTTTTGGTGCATTGTTGAAGCGTTGAACCCTAGGTCTGGCCCCGTGCCAACAAATGGTTCTGTCTTCGGGACCAAAACTGTGATTTCTAGGAACTGAAGAAAAGAGAAAGCTTTGTGCATAGATCTGTTGTGGTAGTGCGCAGTGTTCTATTTGAATTGTGAAATATTTGTGCTAAGAAAAAGAGGTATGATCTTAAGAAAAGAGGTAAGATCTTAAAGCTCTATGCTCTGGTAAGATAAGTGGAAATTCTTTCTTCAAAGGTACGAATCTAAGTATGTTTGATAGATTCTGTCCTAGTCTGAAAACAAGGGCACAACTAGAAGAAAGATTTGATCTGAATAAATTTGATAGAGATAGTAAAAGATATGTTATTCCTATGCATAGAAATAAATTTTGGACTAATAAGTGGATGTAGGAAACTAGAACAATTTTTTGTAGATTGTAGGTCCATCACTGTGATCCCAGTGCGCAGTATAGGAGAGGTTGGAACTCGTTTAAAAGGAGATGATTGACATTATTTTATAATTGCAGAATACTGAGACATGTTGCTAAGGAATTCCTTGGTACATGTCCTATTTGTCTCTGTTGTAAAGTTATTTGTCACATAGTTGAGGATTTCCCTAGAATGATTGCCAAAGTTGAAAATATGAACATGGGACAAGAAAACTATGAAGAACTCCAAGGGGCTAAGGATATGCTAGTGAACCAGAAAAGATCAGAGACTATATTATTACAGATGAAAGAAACACTAAATGATCACAGAGACATCAATCTACCAGAGATCTTAAAAGAGAAGCAGTGCATAGAAACAAGAATAGGAGACCTCAACATAGACTATGTATTAGATGAGGAAACACATGTGAATCTTATGCCAGAAAGCACTTGGGAAATTTTGGGAAAGCTTGCTATGGTTCCTTCATTGGGAAGGATAGGATTGTTTAAAGGAAAGATGATACCCCTATGTGAAAGAATTACCAATGCACCTATGATAACCCATGGAACATCGACCGAAGAATAATTTCAAGTCATTAAGTTTGTTGAGAATAGCGCTCCTTTTGCACTTTTGTTAGGAGAGACCTGGATTGAGAAAGATCAGATCCGAAGGAAAGTAGAGGAGGAAGCCACATAACAGAAAAATCAAGAAGTAAGGGACTTCATGACTAGAAAAATAAAGAGACTAATAGAAGATAAAGAGAATAATTTGAAGCAACAGAGGTCCATAGAATTAACTATCGAAGTGGAAATAACACAAGAAGGCTTAAAGAACCTATCCATGCAGGAGACAAGAGAATCCACCCCGGAAATAATAAGAGAAGAGGTATTACACTCGAACGCTTTGAAAGACCCTAAGCAGTGAAAATTACTACGCTAAGAGAAGATAAGAATAAAAATGGAAAGAGGAATCCAAAGACTCGGATCACAGGAAAGAAGGAAAGAAAGCTCAGTAAGAAGAAAGCAAAGTTAGAAAAAATGCAGGAAGTTCCAGAGAAGACTTCGCAGAAGGCAGGATTGCAGAACTTGAACCTCGCCAGAATAAAAGAACAATGTAGAATGGCACTTCACCATGACAAAGCTATATGACTATTGGAGGCATCCCAACCATTAGAATGACGCTCCAAAACGGCAAGAAACACAGTTATGGTTGGAAAGCTCACCATTGGACCATTGAGACCATGCCATAGCGGATGGATTCATATTGATTAAGGCATTTCTTCTCGTTGGAGGAATCCATTACGACATTGCTTATTTAATCCATCAGACGCTGCACCGGGACCACTTTTTACAAACCGATATATCCAAGATATAAAATAAACAATTGCATACTGTGTTGTGCTATCTAGACCTTGCCATCGATTTGATTACCTTGAGTGTCCACTCGCCTACTCGAGTTATTTTATTACAAGTGTGAATGTCGGGCGAGCATAGCGCACTAGAGAAATCTGTGTAAGATATTTTATTGACCTCATGAATGAGAAATTCATTTTTGTTGCCATACATGCATTGTTGACAGGAGGATTGAAATCATCCCCCTCGACTGCACATCGGTCTAGCTGAACTGTGTCTGAGAAAAGAAATAAGCACAATGAAAATCTGGCGAATGCAAAGTAGATCCTGTCGGTCTTGCTGGAGTACATCCCGCCTCTTGATGGTGTAGTCAACTATGACAATGTCCCACGTGACTTTGAGTACACGCTAGTAACTGAGTACCTCCCGAATGGGATACACACAGTCAGACCACAGTTGGGAATGATCCAAGATCTCAAGATCAACGATTTCAACCTTGGAGACCAGAAGAAATATGAGATGCTCACACCGCATAGGTACCTGATGAAGATGACTGGGAAGAAGCCTAATATAGTTCCCCAGCCATGGATTAAGGAGATCGTGAGATCAATGATATTAAACATGATGAATATCTCCCACTTCAACCAACATCAAGAGGTTAATGCCTGCGTTAAAATCCTCCTATTGTGATACCATGGAGGGTATCTGTGGTTGGATAGGTGCATCACTGTGGATCCTATGTTGATCCACCTCATCACTAGATAGAGCATGCAGGGACCAGATCCTTAGTGATTCTACCTAGGGAAGGCTGCAGATTGCTCCCTGGAACAAAGTATCAAGGAGGCCTATGGCGATGAAGAGAAGGGGAAGTGAGGCTACAAGGAAGCCTCCATCCAGGATGGCACAATGCGCCTAGCTTGTCAGTTGATCACTAGAAAGCTCGTCAGAAAGAACCGGCTGACACAAGTCACAGGATTCCTAGTAGACCTCCCAGGGAAGTGTGTCGAAGGAATGCAGATGAATTGGGTGAGCTACCTCATCAACGAATTGGATAAGGACTGTCGTGAAGCACAATACCAAGGCTACAGATTTCACTTCAGTTGGTTGTTGATTTTAATCGCATTTGTCACCTGGAAAATGCCGGAAGGAGCATCCTTCCCAGAAGTTGAGCCATCATAACCATTGGCCACGAGGTTCACCACCTTGGGGTATATGAACGATATGGCGAAGCAGTGGAATTCGAATGATGTCTTTCACCATACTTACTACATACAACTGACACACGCCATTGAATCATTTTCGTGGATGAACGCGAATACGTTGCATCAATACATGCCACTAGCGAAGTTTCACATAGACTGATACTTCATCTACATCATCGCACGCAGGGATAAAGTAAGGAGGAGTTGTAGTCCTACTACAAATTGGATGATGAAGACATGGAAGAGATTACTAAGGAATGGCCAGCTGAATTCCTTGTACTGGTCGAAGATGCATAACTCTCTGACTCTGACATCATTGGAATTCCTTTGGTCACCCAGAATGAGTATGATGGACAAAGAAACGCAAGGAAAAATAAGAAAAAGGAGGAAGTACAGGACATAGATAGTGATGAGAAGGAAAATGCATTAGAGGAAACTGTGCTTGAATCACCTATAGGAGGAGGAGGAGGAGGCAAAGTAAACCAAGAAGAAGTAGGAGAAGGAGACAATAAATAAAAAGGCGAGCTGACACCACCAAAGAATCCCCTCACCATAGAAGAATCATCGCAGAAGAGGAAGGTTTCCCTAGAGAAACCTTGAACGAGAAAGAAGGCCTGTGCCAAAAAGCCTCAGTCAAATAATGTGCTCATAGTGGATGATGTTGATCTCATCATCGCAGCTATAGAGGATTCTTCATAAGACATCTTGCAAAGAAATGGAGAAAAGAAGGAGTTGATGTATGACCAAATAGAGAAGGAGCTCAGAGACATCCAACATGCTATCCATTCAAGCCGCGCAGTGCTAACTGCACCTTCTTCAATGAAAAATGTAGATTTGGGGGATGATCCCACCCAACTGTGAAGGTTAGAATATGCGATAGAGGATTTCCTTCATTGAGTCCAAGAAGAAAAAGAACAGGCTATAGAATCCATGAAGCAATAAAAGGAGGAGGATTTAGAGAAACTTTGAGTTGCGTAGCAGGAGAAAAGTGAAATTAGGGAGATGTTCGAGGAGAACAAAGAAAAGATGCAGGAAGAAAAAGACCAGCTTCTTGTAGAGAATAATTTGGTCAAGTTGGTAGTGACTAGAGCACTTCGCTTTGTGTCGAGCTTGGAACAGGAGGAACCAAACTCAACTGCAATGCAAGTGGGGAAGCTCGGCAAATCCATTCAACAACTTCAATCACGTATCATATAATTAGAAATCCAATAAGTACCTAGCACTCTGCAAGAAGTGCGGGATCAGAAGGAAGAATATTCCAGGAGCGCAGTAGAAAGAATCAGGGTGTCGGCCTCAGAATGTAATAAATTAAGTGATCGAAGTGCGCAAACTTATGAGCGCCTTGCAGAATATCGAGAGCTGAGGAAATTGGAATCATAGCTCCAGGAAGTGAAGCAACATGTATCCACCATGCAAGCACAGATGAAGTTGCTTACTATAGTTGAGAAGATTAAGAGGTCGCAGGAGTATCACACAGTTCAGTAGTAGGTCACTTCCATCTAGAGCCGAGTTATGGAGGTGACACAAAGACTCCAGCCGGGGAAGGATGAAGCCTACACACGTTTTGAAGAGATCGAGGGACAAGGTTCATAGTTGGAACAAGTGGTCGCAAAAGTAGAACAACGCCTGGAAGGTCTTGTCACCGATCAATTAATTTAGAAGTTCGCTGAGAAGAAGGTGTTAGCACATAATCATGTAGGGGGTGTTCTCCTGAAAGAAGCATCCCCTTGGGCAAAGAAAGAGATTCGAAAAACCCATTTTTCCAAAGTTTGGAGGGTGGGTGCATCATTTTAATGAGAAGGTAGTTTCGGACGGCCAAGATCTATCCACTCAGATCTGTGGCTGAGGTTTCATTCCAGAGCCCCTTCACCATTCTGCCTTTAAAGGGGTGGGGGGGGGGGGTCTGGAATTGGGCATGCATCTCTCAAACAGTCGATATTGAGGCGCCTAGATCAACGACGCTCAAGAGATTCTGGACCCCCTCTGCCATTCTGCCTTTAATAGGGGGGAGGGGTCCGTAATGGTGTGGTATTAACGTGGGCCCCCCTTGATTTCGTGTCACCTTCTCTACCATTTCCTCCCCTTCCATCTATTCTCTGCTTGACCACGTGACGAGGCCCATTCCTTTTGTCCCCTCCTCATCCTCCGACATTTGTCCCGCTCCCTTCCACGCCAGCCTCTCATAAATAATGTGTCCCCCATTACCATTATATCCCGTCACCTTCGCCCCTTCTTCTTTCCATGTTTCTCACCCCTGTTGTCTCCGTGATCACTCCCTTTCCCCTTTCCATGAAAAGCATGCCAAATCCTCCACGACCTATCTATTAGACTGTTCAACTGATCCAGGTGGCGCCATGAGAAGACCTTCACATCCCAGAGGGCAGGGTTGACCCGAATTGTTCTTGATCCCAAGAAAGCAGTTATTGAAGTTGTTGGAGGTGGTTAGACATCGTCTTCACCATAAATGGAAAGTCCGAAAAAAGATTAAAGGCATGTCGATTCATCTGCAGGACAATTAGGAGTCTGATTGTGTCTGTCATAAGTGCACGATCGTCTAGAGTCTACATGCGGAGACTGCCAAAAGACATGCAGACGAAATGTTTTCAATGCAGTGTCTCATTTTCTCTGTTGTTGTTTCTCTTTGAGTATATGTAGGCGTTTTCGCCATTTTTTTTATATATCGATGGTTGAGCTAGGCTCCCGATTGTAAATTTTTAATGAAGCACTGGTTGCTCTAGTTATGTATTGGCACTTGAGACTTCTTTCCTTATGAATGTCATCTTCTTTCCATATCTTTGTTTACACTGTGTTAGAATAGCTCAGAATTGGAGGATCCAGTTGAGTTGTGCTGTTATAGGATGATGTAGGTTGGATGACTGTAATAGTCGCATTGTTTCTAATCAACTCTTGTATTTTCTCAACTTTGAATGATTTGGAATTAGAGGATCTAGTCAAGTCACCCTTCAGTTCCCCAAAACTCAGAACCAAGAGGATCTTATATTATGAGCTTTTCTTCTTCAAGCTATTGAAAGGCTTGATGCTCAAGACAGTCTTGCTTACTCATCTCACCAAGTCTTCCCCCTGCTCATTTTTGAATCAACTCACTGATGGAAGTTAGATCAAGACCTCCTTTGTTCTTTACATACCAGCCCTGGTCCCTAAGTTAGAGTGATACTTTCCTGGGTATCTACCCATTTCATCACCCATTAAATTTATTCGTGAGATAAACTGATGGGCGTTGGGCTCTTCTCCTGTCACAATCGAGGAGTGACTTCTAACGCTAACATTTATGGTGTCGTTTCTGGGGACAAAGTTGAATATTTTCCCTGGGATTGAATGACAACGATTAGCTGATTCTGAAGGTGCATCCGATATCAAAACTATCTATATTTCTACTGTGCACTTGGTGACTCCACTGACACAACTCTATTGGGCGACCCCACTGGTTCCAACCCATAAGTGACTCCATTGTTTTAGCTGTGTCTTCTAGAGGCAGACACACAAGGTCTACTCCTCAGCTTCCATTGGCGCCACCTGAAGTTGACCCAGAGAAGATCATCAGAAAGGGAAAGTCCTTTAAAGGTGGTACTTCTACTGCTAAAACAGGTATTTCTAGTGATTTTCAAGATTTTGTAGAAACTCCAATCCCTTCATTTTGTCCTGTTTTATTACCTTCTGTCGGAGTTTCTCGTAGCCTAAATTTCGGGAGTGTTCCTGCTGGATTTTCTCCTCCTGATCTCAAATTAGTAGGAGAAACTCTTGTCACTCCCCTTTCCGCCAAAGTGGTACCCTGGTTCCGACCCAATGCCTCTGAATATACTCCTATCCCGGGATTTACTACCCCTCCTCCTGCTATTACTGTTGTTGAGGAAAGGGAATTTTCTATGCCTTTGATCCCCCAAGCCTGCTCTCTAGATTTGTTACAGTTCCCCTCCCATTCTATAAGCTCTACTCCTGTCTTCACGCTTCAAACCTCATCTCCTCCTGGTTCCCCCACACCTGTTGTTCCTATGGCTGGTGCTAATCCCCCTCTAAATATAATGGACGCCATAGTAGCTGCCAGATATGGTCCCTTAATCCTACCTCAACCTATGAATCCTCTCTCTGCTGGAGATTACTTGAAATATATGCCCAATTTCACTGGGGAAGAGGACGTAACTGCGGAAGAGAACCTGGCTTCTTTCTACAGTTATGTAGACAACCTACACATTGAAAATGAAGATGTATGGATGAGAGTCTTCGTCTAGATCCTGTACGATGAAGTGAGGAAGTGGTTTAGGAGATTGGCCCCCAGATCCGTTGTTGGGATTGAAGCTCTTGATAGTGCTTTCCTGGGGAAGTGGGGAGATAAAAAATATTTCATGTATTACATGACAGAATTTGGGTCTTTGAAGAAAGTGGAAGGAGAGTCTGTCTCAGACTTCTCTAAAATATTCAATAAGATGTATAATAATATCTTGGCCGAGATAAAACCCATAGAAGCCTCTACCAAAATTTCTTATGCTAGTGCATTTGACCCTGACTTATGTCTTCTATTGAGAGAAAGAAGAGCTACTTCCTTAGCTCAAATGCAAGATGCGGCCATAGAGGTAGAATCTAATGTATTGCCAGTTGATAGACTAAGGAATAAGACTGATGCAGACAAGAGAAAGGGAAGATCTGAAGGCTTAACTTCTGGCGCGTCTGTGCCTCAACCTCAAATGGATGAACTGACCAAGATAGTGAAGTCTCTATTTGCAGAGATGGAGAAAATGAAGGTGGATGGGAAGCAGGCATACAAAAATCTTCAAAATGCCAAAAACAAGGAAGCTTCAGGACGCCAAACAACATTTCTCCCCTAACTATGGAAAGAGACCAGAGAGGAAGAGATAGAGAAGACCAGAAAATTCAGGCCCCTCTTCAAAATAATTTTGTGGCTGAGGAGGAAGAAGGGGAAACAAGCGGGCTTGATCCCGAAATTCACTGCTTCAGAGAAATTCCTCCTTTTCCTCATCTCACTCAATAAGCATACGAGGAATCTCTCATGGACAATTAGCTAAATCAACTTAGAAAGGGAGACAAGGCTAACAACAGCCAAAGCAGGTATAACCCGAGATCCAAGAAAAAGCTAGGAGCACCTGATGTTCCTGAACAGTTCACTAGAACAAAGAAACCGACTAATGAAGTAGTAGACAACAGCGAAGGTAAGAAGGTCCAACCCCTCTTTCCAATAGTCCAGAGTCATGTTCCTAAAGTAAGGGAAATCCCAAAGCTTACATCTTCTTTTAACTTTGAGCATGAAATTCAAAAAATTAGAATCCCTGTGCCCCTCTCTAAACTGATCAAACATGAAGCATTCAAAAAACACCTCTTAGACCTTTTACAGTTTGAAGCCTTATGCCTTCCCATAGACTCCATCAATTTGCAAGATGAAAAGCCTGCAGTCATTTTGGGTTCTATGGTAGAAGACAGGAATGATTCATCCCCTCCTTTCTACACATCCTTGAACATACATGACAAGGTTCTGCACAATTGTTTGATGGATTTAGGGGCTTCCCACAACCTCGTGCCCAAAAATGTCATGGAAGAATTAGGACTAGAAGTCACTAGATCCTATCATTCCATGTATTCCTTTGAATGCAGGAAAGTTCAATGCCTAGGAGTCATCAAAGACCTGGTCATGACCTTGTTTCAATTGCCCATGAAAAGTGTGGTTATGGACATTGTAGTGGTTGATGTACCTCCCAAGTTTGAAATGTTGTTATCAAGATATTGGATAAAAAGAATGGGGGGAACTTTGCAGATGGACCTAACCTATGCTACTATTCCTGTGTTTGGAGGAGAACATAGGAGACTATACAAAGAAGCCCAGCTGGCCTATATAATCAGTGATGAAGTCAATCCTACCAACCATCCTATCTTTGCCCTTGACACTGATTTAGGTTCCAGTTTACTACAACTCACTAATGCTCCCGAGCCTCTTCTAAAGCTCAGAAAGAATCCCACCACTTCTCGTGAGTTTTCTTCCCCCATCACCTTCGTCTATAATTTTTTTTTTGATGGAGCCTCTTCCAGGGAAGGCGCTGGTGTCGGAGTATTTTTTGTGTCACCTGCTCAGGAAACCATATCTCTGTCATACAAGCTAGAATTTGAAACAACCAACAATGTGGCAGAATATGAAGATCTTTTTCTAGGATTAAGAGCTACAAAGGAAATGGGAATTCAGGAGGTAGCAGTGTTCGAGGATGCAGGATTGATAGTCCAACAGATCATAAACACTTATCAGGCCAAGCATCCTCGACTCAGGAGTTACAGAAATGAGGTATGGGACCTAATCGATAGTTTCTTCTCAGCATTTAATATTTCCTTCATTCCAAGAGAGAAGAACACAATGGCATATTCCTTGGCTACATTAGCAAGAAATTTCAAAGTGCCCTTGCCACCCAAATTTAGATATGATGTAGAAGTAAAGTATAGGCCTTCCATACCTGACAATGTCAAACATTGGAAGGTGTTTGAGGATGATCTTGAGATCAAAATATTCTTGGAGACTGTCGAAGAATTTTCAGAGATGCATATTGACCAAGACTCTGTTTCTGAAGAAAATCTTGATGGTGGTAATTTTCTAAGTAAGATTGAAGAGCACGACATTGTGCAGCTGCCCAACAATCATATTCCAAGCGAACTGGTTCCTTTGGAAAGGCTTTTTGATAGGAATGATGTGGCATTAAAAGGGAAAATCTCTGAGGATGATGCTGATACAACTCAGTGCAACATTGGCACCAAGAATAAACCCAAGTTTGTTAGATTGTCAAGGAGTATGACAAAGGAACAGAGGGATGAATATGCTGAACGATTGAGGGTGTTTGCTGATGTTTTCGCCTGGACCTATGAAGATATCAAAAATTATGACACTTCTGTCATTGAGCATAAAATCCTGTTGAAAAAGGAGGTGAAGCCATTTAGGAAGAAGCTAAGACAGATCGATCCTATATTGCTGCCTATCATGGAGAGAGAAGTGAAGAAGCTGTTACATGCCCAGATCATCGTGCCGTTGAGATATTCAGAGTGGGTGGCCAACTTGGTCCCTGTAAGGAAGAAATATGGAGAAATTAGACTTTGCATGGGTTTTAGAAACCTGAACAGGAGATCACGGAAGGACAATTACCCCTTACCAAAGATGGACCATATATTGCAGAGGGTAATAGGAGCATCCAGGATTTCCATGATTGATGGCTTCTCTAGCTACAATCAAATATCTGTTCTGCCTGAGGACAGGAAAAGGTGACATTTACCACTCCATGGGGCACATTCATGTATGCTAAAATGCCTTTTGGGTTGATGAATGCAGGGGAAAAATTTCAACGTGCAATGGACATAGATTTCATTGGGGAAAAGGATAAGTTTGTGGTCATCTATCTGGACAACATAATAGTCTTTTCCAAATTTGATAAAGAACATTGTGGTCATCTCATGAAATTTTTTCTGAAATGCAAGAGTTTTGGCCTTTCATTGAATCCCAAAAAATCACTATTCGCCATGAAGGAGGGAAAGTTACTGGGCCACATAGTATCAACAGAAGGAGTCAAAATTGATCCTAGTAGAGTTGAAACAATCCAAGCATTGGAAATCCCAAGATCCAGGAAAGAAGTCCAGTCTTTCCTTGGAAAGATTAATTTTCTAAGGAGGTTTGTTTCTAACTTTGCTGAAGTGGTAAATATTATAACATACATGTTGAGAAAAGAAAATGAAGTGAGGTGGACCTCTGAAGCTCGAAATTCCTTTGAGCAGATAAAGTAGTCCTTGACAGATGATCCTGTGCTTATCAGTCCCGATTACTCAAAGGATTTCCTTATTTTCTCCTTTGCCTCATCTGACACAGTGGTTGTTGTTTTATTACAGACAAACGATGTCGGGCAAGAGCAACCTATTGCCTATTTTAGCAGAGCTCTAAGGGATGCCAAGGCCAAGTGTGACATTATGGAGAAGTAGGCCTACACCCTAGTAAAGGCTCTCAAAGCCTTTAGAACCTATGTCTTGCAGTCGAAGATCATTGCCTATGTCCCCTCTACCATTGTTAAGGACATTCTTATTTAGCCTGATATAGACGGGAGGAGGAGTATGTGGATAGACAAGATCCTGGAGTTTGACTTGGAAATAAGGCCTACCAAATTAATCAAAGGTCAAAGTTTAGCCAAGTTGTTGGCTGAAGAAAATTGCAAAGCTTTGTGGGTAGTTTTCACCAATGAATGCTCAGAAAATCAGCAAGATTAACTGTTTGATGTAGACCCTCAAGCAGAGCCCATGTTGGTTCGATGTCCTTGCTATAAGGATGTTATATATTTTCTGCAGGAGTTTTGGCCTCCAGATGGCCTACAAAGAAACAAGGCAAGAGATATAAAGCTCAAAGCAGACAGATATTGCCTTGTCAATCAAGTTTTATATTGGAAATACCCCCTGGGGGTACTTTTGAAATGTATGAATCCACA
Organism: Picea engelmannii; assembly: GCA_009831015.1. Taxonomy (NCBI): domain Eukaryota; kingdom Viridiplantae; phylum Streptophyta; class Pinopsida; order Pinales; family Pinaceae; genus Picea; species Picea engelmannii. The sequence goes on from ML797393.1 coordinate 378,206, forward strand.
AGATGCTGACAGGATCATTGTTGAATTTCACAGCAACCTATGTGGAGGGCATCATTTCTGGAAGACCATAGCCTACAAAATCCTGAGGGTTGGGTACTACTAGCCCACCTTATTCACTGACGTCTACAGAAAGGTCAAATCCTGCATCAAATGCCAAAGATTTTCAGGAAAGAAACAACTTAAATCTTTGCCTTTAAATCCTGTAGTTGTTTCGGGACCTTTCCAGCAATGGGGCCTAGATTTTATTGGAGAAATCCACTCTGCTTCTAGTGGGAATCACAGATGGATCCTAACTGCCACAGATTTATTTACTAAGTGGATAGAAGCTATTCCCACCAAGAGTGCTTCCCACAAGGTAATCATTGCATTCCTGGAAGACCTCATCACAAGATTTGGCTGCCCAAGAAAAATTGTAACTGATAACGCAATATCTTTCAAGGCTGAGCCGTTAGCCAAGTTTTGTGAGAAATTCATGATCAAACTAATTCACTCCACCCCATACTATCCCCAAGGAAATGGTTTAGTAGAGTCCTCCAACAAAATCATGATAAGGATCATCAAAAGACTATTGGAGGACAACAAAAAGGCCTGGGATTCAAAGTTGAAATTCGCTCTATGGGCTGATCGAGTGACCACAAAGAGATCTATAGGCATCTCCCCTTTCCAATTAGTTTATGGAGCAGAAGTTGTTTTCCCTTCTCAGCTAGCCATTCATGTAGCAAAGTTCTTCCAAGATTATCAAGAAGAGCCTAATGATATGATCAGTAGAATTTATCAATTGGTAGAGGTCCAACAGGCTAGAGAGTAGGTAATGAACAAAATTCAGGACCATCAGCAGAAGATCAAGCAGGATTTTGACAAAAAGGCCAAGAAGGAAGCATTTCAGATAGGAGACCTGGTGTTGGCATGGGATGCTCCTAAACAAGACAAGGAAAAACACGACAAATTTGAAGCCATATGGGTCGGGCCCTTCAAAATATCTGAAGTATTTTCAAATAATACCTATAGGTTGCGAGATTCGAAGGATCAAGAAGTTTTTAATGGCCCTGTGAATGGGCATTTCCTGAAAAGATGTTTTTCTTGAGCCGCACATGGCTCATCTGCGGTTGTATATATTTTTTTTCTTTTATCTTTAAGTTTTAAATAATCACTCCATAGCCCAACAACAAGGCACTGAAGCTACAAAAGAGTTCTCGGCAGCCCGCAGGGGGCGTGTCGTCCCCCATGGAGCCTAATGTTAGAACATAATCATGTAGGGGGTGTTCTCTTGAAAGAAGCATCCCCTTGGGCAAAGAAATAGATTTGGAAAACCCTTTTTCCAAAGTTTGGAGGGTGGGCACATCATTTTAATGAGCAGGCAGTTTCGAATGGCCAAGATCTGCCCACCTAGATATGCAGCTGAGGTTTCATTCTGGAGCCCCCTCGCCATTCTTCCTTTAACAGGGGGGGTCCGGAATTGGGCACGCATTTCTCAAATGGTCGAGATTGAGGCCCCTAGATCGATGATGCTCAAATGATTCAGGACCCCCTCTGCTATTCTGCCTTTAATGGGGGGGGGTCCGAAATGGTGTGGTATTAATGTGGGGCCCCCCTTCCTATCGTGTCACCTTCTCTACCGTTTCCTTCCCTGCCATCTGTTCTCCACTTGACCACATGACTGGGCCCCTTCTTTTTTTCCCCTCCTTGTCCTCCAACATTTGTCCCGCTCCCTTCCATGTCAACCTCTCATAAATAATGTGTCCCCCATTACCATTATATCACGTCACCTTGGCCCCTTCTTATTTCCATGTGTATCACCCCTGTTATCTCCTTGATCACTCCCTTTCCCCTTTCCACAACAAGCACGCAATATCCTCCACGACCTATCTATCATACTATCCAGCTGATCTAGGTGGTGCCATGAGAAGACCTCCATGTCCCAGAGGGCAAGGTTGACCCAGATTGTTCCTGATCCCAAGAAAGCAGTTATTGAAGTTGTTGGAGGTGTTAGACATCGTCTCCGCCATAAATGGAAATTCCAGAAAATGATTAAAAGCATGTCGATTCATCTGTAGGAAAGTCAGGATTCTGATTGCGTCTGTCATAAGTGCACGATCGTCTAGAGTCTACATGCGCAGACTGCCAGAAGACATGCAGACACAATGTTTTCAATGCAGTGTCTCGTTTTCGTTGTTGTTGTTTTGCTTTGAGTATATGTAGGTGTTTTCGCCATATTTGTGATCTATCGATGGTTGAGCTAGGCTCTCGATTGTAAAGTTTTAATGAAGCACTGGTTGCTCTGGTTATGTATTGGCACTTGAGACTTCTTGCCTTATGAATGTCATCTTCTTTCCATCTCTTTGTTTACACTGTGTTAGAATAGTTTAGAATTGGAGGATCGAGTTGAGTTGCATTGTTATAGGATGATGTAGGTTGGATCACTGTGATAGTCACATTGTTTCTAATCAGTTCTTGTATTTTCTCAACGTTGAATGATTTAGAATTAGAGGATCTTGTATTCTCACCCTTCAGTTCCTCGAAACTTAGAACCAAGAGGATCTTGTATTCTCAGCTTTTCTTCTTCAAGCTGTTGAAAGGCCTAATGCCCGAGGTAGCCTTGCTCACTCATCTCACCAAGTCTTCCCCCTACTCATTTTTCAATCAAATCACTGACGAAAGTTAGATCAAGACCTCCTTTGTTCTTTACATACCAGGCCTTGTCCCTGAGTTAGAGTGATACTTTCTTGGGTCTCTACCCATTTGATCACCCATTAAATTTATTCGTGACATAAAATGATGGGAGTTGGGCTCTGCTCCTGTCGCAATCCAGGAGTGACTTTTAATGCTAATAGAAGGCTCTGGCGAAGCAGGAAGTCGAGGCCTTCAAAGAAGTATTACCCATATCAAAGTGACTCGGGATGAGTCACAAGTGAGTGTTGGGGGCATTTTGGCCCTTGATCAATTTTTGAGGAAACGTTGGTCGTGTTTGACCATTTTTAGGACTTTGATAGGTTGGTCGAAGACGTAGTGCCCAGGCGAAGCGGACATCATGGGATCTCACCCATTTTGCGAGCTTTTTGGGATTTTAGGGTTTATGTAACATGTATGGGATGTCGGCCCATGGGTTTACCCATGTTTAGGCCTTTTTGTAATGTATAAATAAGTAGCTAGGCGATGTAAGTAGGAGAGGTCATGGGCTTAGTGCATGACTAGAGTATGTTAAGACTTGCAAAGCTAAGTTCAAGCGATTGTAAGAGACTTTGTGCACAGACTGTGTAAGGCTTTATGCCCTGACCTAATTCAGGAAAGGAAGATCTGGAGAGGTGCACACAGATCTGCTATCCCTTGGAGGGGTTGGCTCTATGGATTTGTGCACAAGAGTAGAGGAATATAAGAAGCTTGAAGAATAATAAAGAAGAAGAAGAAGTTGGTGAACGTAGACCCACACTGGGGTGAACCATGTATATCATGTGTGGATGTGCTTTGTGCAATGTTATTCATGTTGCTTATGTATTTATCTACTTAGTGCATTGATCTTGATGTATGTTAGATAGATGTATGGATGATTAGTGCTCTATTGATGGTAAATGAATGCTAGATCTGGGTTAATGCTATGTTCTTGGAAGTGTTTGATCTAATTATTACTGCGATGTTGTGTACTTCGAGTTTAATCTGCGATGTGACAAAGAATGATAACATAATGCATATTGTTGACTAAGTGCTTTGTTAAGTGTTGTAATCATAGATCTGTGTCCTAGCTAGGTTGCATATACCCGAGTCCTTCAACCCCCCTTTTCCTCTACCTCGGGTGAGATTGCGTCTACTTCGTAGGTGTTGTCGAAAGGGCCGGTAGTTAGGGTTTTGTTGGTGCACTCTTGAAGTGTTGAACCCTGGGTCTACCCCTATGCCAACAATATGATTGAAAACCCACACCATCAATTCTATGCATGGCATGATAGGTTCTCTTGCAGCTACAGAGTGTAACAAATACTTAATAATTGTTGGGAACACCATATCATCTACTTCCTTGAGTTCTAGGTTTCTATGGGGGGTTGACTCGTGGTAGTATTCATTATTAAATTTTGTAAATAAACCATTCCAGGAAAGAATTGGCACCTGGGTATAATCTTCACCTCCTGTGCATGGTTTTGTATCCCCAAATAGTAGCATCAACATTGAAATTTTCTTGGGTGGTAATATGATGAGAGGTTTCATGCTCCTAGATGTTGGGGTTTTTTTCATTCATGGAGGGGGGAAAATGGAGCTAGATTTAGCATCCCCATAACTCGTCCTCGAATTCTTGGGTGTTCTTTGTGCATGATATCTTATGGGTGAAATTGTGTCTGTAGACAACATTTCGAGGTGATAAAATGCCACAATATTTTTCTTAAAACAAAATTACACATAATAAACAATACATGTCAGTAATCAATGATAGAGTGAAATTGAATCAAAGCCTACATGGAATCGATTGCTTGGTGTATGGTCATTGGCCAGTTAATTCTCTTAGAACATAAAGTGAAATGAAACTGCAATATTCAACGTTTAGAACCAGACTGAGTTAGAAGGTATTTGAGCATCGATATTTATCGCTTTACAGTGAAATCCTACCATCAATCTAGTTATGATCATTCCAATATGTGTAGTGATGACATAATCCTAACACGTGTGAAGGTGACATGGAAAATCAACGTGGAAAAAAATGGGATGTGTCTACATTGGATTGGGGAACTGATCAACTAATACGTCGAGGGGTCCACCATAATCATGAGGAAGGGTGAGTTATCAGATCAAAGATTCAATGAATCAGATTTATCTTGTCCTTTTTATCGGACAAATGAATTTATTTTACATGTAAGAAACCATCAAGAATGGGTGCGAGTGATGTGGATGATAAATGTGGTAGGTAAGGAAGGACATGTAGATGTTCTATTGGTAGACTGATAAGTGGATGTGTCAATGGCCCCATATTGATTACAAGGAGGGAACAAATTATAAAGTCCTTGATCTAATGGTCTAGATTCAACCACTTGTTTAATTAGACAATGGATGTCATTTTATGTGTAAAACCCTATCAGGCATCGAGCATGAGTGTGGGAAAATACAACAAGTGGTCCAACCAATCCAGTCGATGAATGATGAGTTCATTGGAGTCGACACATATTCATGTAATATTTCAAGAAACAAACACTCCAAACCCCCGATGGTCGATAAACACATATCACTAGGAATGATGTTGCATGTTGACATGCCTTTTTCTGGATAATCGACATGGTAGTTTATGTGTCTTATGACCTATCTAAAATTCAGATGTGAAAGTAGATGAGGAAGTTGTATGGGTGATGACATGGCATCATCCAGATGATGACATGGCATCCTATGTGGCACATGGGATAGATGACCCTTTTCCTTGTTAACCAATGTAAGGCCTAGGTGAAAGTTTGGATTGGACGATGGATGCACTTCTAAGGTTCATGTCTTGGATTTTATTTCCACCTTCTTTTATTAGGGTTTTTCGTCTACACATGACGGTCGCATCAGACGATGCAGGAGAGGGTGAATGTGCATGTATCACCTTTGTTTAGTGGTTGGCGCCAATGATCCAATTAATTGTTATTGCACAAGTTTGTTGAGTCGAGCCATTTAGACTAGCCTAACACTTCATTACACATTTATGTTTCCCCCTGACCCGACACCTTCATTAACTTAATTCACATATTATTTTATTTTTCAAAATTTTGCGTTCTTTCTCCTCCCACTTGACCAATCGGTATTGAATAGGATTATTGGTCTTTTGGGATTTGTTTTAGGTTTAGGATGTTGATAAAACAATGATAAACTATAAAACAATAACTCAAAAAAATCAAGGAAAACAAATCAATCACAAGGTTCTAAAGTAGATGAATGAAGAGAAAATAAAACTTTGAGAGTCCAGATGAAAGTGGTAACTAAAATTTTCCAAGAAGTTTTAAGGGTTTGTTGACTGCTCAACATGATGATTTCATTCCTAACTCTCTACAGACAGTTGTCCACAAATTCCTTCCATTACATGATCACCTAATCTCACTCATATGACTTTATTCATTTACATACTCAGGTAAATTATTCTGACATGTCATATAGAGTGATAATGTTAACACATGAGGCATGTAAATAGTGATCATAAGTTGATTTGGATAATGAATCATGATGCTTTGGGGTTTTTTATTTTTTCCTTATCTCACCTTGGTGGTCATTATCATTTTCTAGTCAAGTGTTGTCACTCTTGGGAAAAGTTGTAATATTGGGGGGATTTAATGGGGTAACATGTCCATATAGCTTACCACAGATAACACATTCCATATATATCCTATATGTTTCCCTTCCTTTGGGGTTAGTTGTTACATGTATCCCAAAAATTGTTTGCTTCATAATACCATGAGAAGAAGGGGATTTAAACCCCGAGGTTGATGCAACTTATATATATATATATATATATATATATATATATATATATATATATAACAAAATTCTTAATTCAAAATGAAAGGAAAATAAACAAAGAAGAAAAACAAAGTATTAAAAACCAAGAAAAGAAAGAAGCATGAGATCTACCCCCTCACTAAGAGTCCATCACCCAAAGTCCTATGAAATGAATCCATATCTTATAAAAGGACTTAGTAAATCAAACGTAAAAATAAAAAAAAAGGTTGAAGCTATAAAGAAAAAGTAAAATAGGGTTTTGGAAAGACATGCTGCCAAGGAAAGGGTATTTCATTTCCTAAGAACTCCCTCTACAAAGGTGCTCATGAGGATGAATATTATACATGGCCTTGCATGTCAATGAAATCGACCCCATGAAGTAATCCCCAATCCATAACACTACAATTGCACACACTCCTTGATGGGTTCCCTGGGACATACCTCTTAGTTTGGGTATTGACACACCTAATAGGGGCTAATAATGATTCTCCCATACACAGACTTGGAAAACTGTATAATTTAGTAAGCTAGTATGAAGTTTGAAGAGGATATTTAGTGAGATCTATATAATGGTTTTTTTAGTAACATGACTCATTTTATATGTTGTGTTTGGATTGCGTACCTTGACTTTGGTCTTCATGATGCATCTCTGACCACATGAGCACCCTCTTTGGATGATGATTGCAGATACTTTGTTGACACTTAGATCCTTTGGAGGATGTTGAGAGGATACTACCCACTTGTATGGAGGCCATCCCCACCACTTCATAGAGATAATTTGGAACTCCTAGGAGGAAATTGGGGGTTATTATCACATGGCTCTATTCACATGACTCCCTAACACACATGAACATGACCTTGAGCTCATTGATGATGGGACATTCCATGCATGAGGATGATGGATTGATGGGATGTTTCACCTTCTAGGGAGGATGTTGGACCCTTTCTTGAGGACGTTTCACTTGGAGAGATGATGTGGCACCTTTCCATGAATGATATCACCCTTTCATGATGGGATGTTTCACCTTTTGGAGATGGGGCATATTGATGTGGAGTTTGGGGCTTCTTGATGATGATATGGCACTTTTGGATTAGATTTCACACCTATTGGTGCATGAGGAACCTCTTAGAGGTGAAACATTGCACCCTTTCATGGAAATGTTTCACTTTTGAACACATTTCTCCCACTTTTGAGTGATTCATCCCCTCATTCAGGCCACACATGCGAGTTTTTGAGCTATATATATATATATGGGACAATATGTTTGTTGAGCTAGTTTACCTCATCTTGGAGGAATCGTTGGGGGTCTTAGAGACCTATCCACTAAAGTACCATGGATTATATATGCAATGCTTCCCTATCTCTAGGGTTTATGAGAGATAAATGCATTATTTTATGTTTTTAAGGCTTGTATTGTTTGAGAAGGGTGATATATCTCTCATATAAATAAGAGAAGCACTTCTCACTTTCAAATAATTTCTACTTGTGGATATTTTCCACTCTTGTCTACTTCTACTTATTCTCTCTCATTGCCACATATGGTTAACTAGGGAGACGTTTTTTGGGGAGCTATGTTTTTGGATCTTCTACTACTACTTATATGACTTGGAAATTAGGGTTTTTATGGATGGAAGATGTTTTGAGTGAGTGTTATCTTTTCCTCTTATGGTTATGTTTATGAATGAATTTTTAGATTGATTTTATTTCTCTATTGGTGGTTCTTCATCCTCTTGGATTATTCTTGAATAAACCCTTCTTGTCAAAATTCTTGGAAGGTTTTCTAGTGGAGAAACATTTACATGATTCATCCCTTATTATTTTAGGAGGATTTCCTAGGGTTAGTAGTGGAAAAACTACAAGTCTCACCCTAAAACAATGCACTTCATTTATCCCAAAGAAGAATGTCTATTTGACCCCATATGCCCAAAATAGTAGGCACTAGTCTTTTTCTCCATAACAATCAATCATTACTACTGAATTTTACTATTTTAAGGTTAGGTTTAGGGTTTAGTTGCTGGAAATTTTCATTTTCATCCATAAAGACCAAGACATATGGGGTGTTTAGGCATGCTATTGACCTAAACTACATTACTTAAACCCTAATTTAATTTTCTGAAGTGTTATGCAGACAACCATCTAAGGAAGACGTCTATGGTTTTAGGGCTAATTTCTACTATTTAATTTTCTGATTTTGTTGGCAATTAAAACCCTAATTTAAGCTAGTATTTAACCTTGTTATTTACTAGATAATTTCATGATCAAAGGGGTTATTATTTCTATTGTTGTATTTGTTCATTACCACTGTAATATTTCATTTTAATACTGAAAATTAACTATCTTATTGTTGTAATAACTTTACTACTGCTGAAAATCTTGTATTTAATTATTGAAATACTTTCTACACTATTGGAAATCATTTATTTCATTGTTGTGACCATTCAATTACTGATTTAATTACATATATTTCTTACAAGTTTTACTTCAACCTTAGACTTTTTCTTTATTTCTAGTGTTTGGCGACCATATTTAACTCATACTTCACGTAGAGAGTCTCTTTGTTGGGCTTGAAACTTCATTACTTTAGATATGGAAATAGTCTTATTGTGCCACCTCTCTATTAATTTTCCTATCCTTAACTTTGTGGTAGTGTGAGTAGTCACCCCAGGGGGCCTTAGACTTGATTGTGTCTTTCTTAGGGATTCTTGAAGGCTACTAGGGAAGCCTCCCTTGTGTTGGATACTATTCCTTCACTAAAGCGAGGGAAGTTGTTTCCTAGGTGACAGTGATGATATATTCCATGTTTGACTAGTGTTAGTTCCTTCTGAAGGATTTGTACTTGGTGCTAGATTTTGTGGTAACTTTTTGGCACCATTTTTTAGGAGAATTGAGTCGTTCTCCTTGGAAAACCTGAAGTCTATACATTAACCATTTTTTGATCAGTATATGTCAAATGATAACCTAGTATGCTCATCTAGAGGCTCCACAACAAGAGAACCCAAGGGATGGAAGTACCAACCAAAGAACTTTTCAAAGGTATGCTAATCCTCCTAAAGTTGATAAGAGAAGAAGAGTTCCTCCAACTTCTCATACTATAGGAAATCTCTTTCCAAATCCTCTTGTAGTAACTCCAATGGATTTTAAACCATGGGTTACCAATTCCTACAAGGTTTTAGACATGCCTTTACCATGTAGTGTTCGAAGGCCCTTTTCTCCAATATGCCCCAGTCTTTGATGCCACAGCATGGTCTTATTTTCAGGGATGATATTGGTCTTTTCTTCTTTATTTGTCTTCTCAAGGACAACATAACTGTTACACCCATTAATATAAGTGCTTCCCAACAACTTGTATGGATTTCCACACTGAACTCCCCTCATCAACACCATTGCCCCTCGTACCATCGTGCAAGTGTTCTTTCCAAATACAGTATCCACTCCTGCATCATCCAACTTGCTTACAGATATTAGGCTCCTAGCAAGTTTTGGAATGTGCAGAACCCCAGGGAGTGTTCCAATCCTTCCATGTTTTAGCAGCAACTTAACCCTTCCACGTCCCAAGATTTTTTCTATCACGTCATCTCCTAGGAATACATCACCACCATCATATTTTTCATATTCAGAGAACCACTCCCTGTGAGGATTCATATGGTATGACACACCTAAGTCGATCAACCATACATCACAGTCTGCATGTGTACTTGTAGATGCCAGGTAAACATCACCTCCTTCTTCAGTGGAGGTTTTCGCCTCTGTGGAAGAGGTACTATCAGATCCCTTTGGTTTTTCAACCTTCTTAGACTTGCAATCTTTCTTATAATGACCTATTTTACCACACTTTCAACATTTCCTCAAAGATTTTCCTGGAGACTTAGATCTACCTGTAGATTTAGATCTCCACCCTGAAGGTTTACCAAGGTTCATGTCTTGGGTACTCCCTCCTACAAATAAAGCATCTATGTTGTGACCATCCATGCTTTTTCACCTCATCTCTTCAGATAACAAGGATGCAACTACATCCTCATACTTCAATGTAGATTAAGTGGTACTACCTATTGCTACAACTAGATTATCCCAAGAGTATGGCAAAGAACATAACAAAGTAATACACTTATCTTCTTCTACAATCGTAATATTAAGAGAGCCAAGTTGACTTACCATAGTATTAAAGGCATTTAGATGTTCTGTCATAGAATCTCCATCTTCCATCCTAAGATGATAAAAATTCTTTCGAAGAAACAACTTGTTTACCAGGGACTTTGATTGATACAAATTCCCCAACTTATCCCATAGTTCCTTGGCTGTAGATTCTCCTGATACATTCAACAACACCGAATCTACCAAGCAGAGTCGAATAATACTCCTTTTTCTTTTATCCAACTTCTCCCAATATTCCTTCGACATACTAGTAGGTGGTGTACTGGTAGTTTGTGTACTAGTAGTTGTATACCAGTATCCTGTGTGCTAGAAGATGATGTACTAGTAGGCTGTGTACCAGGATCCACAACGATCCATTGTTCTTTGTCTACAAGAAGGTCCTCCATCTTCAGCTTCCATAGCTCAAAGTTTTTACCATTGAAATTCTCTATCTCGATTCTAGAAGAGCTTTCCATTCCTCTTTCTGCACTCAAATCACCACTGCAAAATCTCCCACTAAGCCCAAGTTTATCACAGACCCAAGATAAACTTGATCTATCAAGACCGAGCCAAACCCTGAACAACAAAGGTGTCCCTCTGAAGCCAAAAATGAGCTTTGATACCACATGTAAGTTTTAAACTTGTGAAGTAAAGCAATGCATATAGATTCTTAAGCAAAACATAATTTAATCAATGGCTCGTACACAAAGTACACAAAGATTTTATATCAGAAACCCTCAACCAGAAAAAACCTTTCTTATATTCATTATATCGAATTTCACCATTCACTACACAATATATACAATGTTTTTAGGTATTTCGTAGATACCAAAACCCTAATCCTTAAAACTGGGATTATGTTTAGTAAACTGCTAAAAATAGAAAAATCCACTAAAAATAGAAAAAACCGCCCAAAAAAAAAAAATTGGGGCGTTGCGCGTAACCAAGGGGGGGGCATACCTGGCCCCCCCTGGGACCCCTCTAGGAAAGCACCTGGCACACACGACACAAGCATAACACTATTACGATGGATCGTCAGACGTAGTTGTCGAATCTTACACGCCCACACACACACATGAAAAGAATATAACACATACCCAACAATACTAAATTCAACTTTCCCAACATTGAATTAAATAATTTTGATGGAACAAAAGTATTTACATGGGTGAACCAAATAAAGAAATATTTTGAACTACATAATATTATGGATGATAAGAAAATGATTCTCGTAGCAACTTTGAACTTTGAAATAAAACCATATCAATGGTATCAATGGGTAATTAAAAGGAATCCTCGTTGTTATCATTATACTTGGGGTTTATTTACAAGAGACTTAGAAAAAAAAATGGGAAAGTTTGGGAAGAAGACTACTTAAGTCTATTGATAAGAATCAAGAACTTAGGTGATATTGAATATTATAATTCAGAATATCAGGCATTGGACACATGGGTGGATGACATAAGTGATGAATAGTTGTTGGAAGATTACATGGGTGGATTAAAAGAGGACATTAAACATGGGATTTTTGTAAAACATCCTAGATATATTATGAAGTTATGCAATTTTATAGTAATATTCAAGAAAATAATAAGGCTACACACAAGTCTACCATTGGAGAATACGCATGAAACAAATATCATTTTGGGGTTAATAAGACAACCGTACCTAAACCGATAAGGTTGAAACCTAAACAAATGAATGAAATAAGAGAAAAGGGACTATGTTTTGATTATGAAAACAAGTAAAATAAGGGGCATACATGCAGTAAGAAGAAATTATTCTACATAGAATGTGATGAGGAAGAACATCAAGAATTGGAACCATCACAAGATATAGATCTAGAAGAGACTACTGCAATGATACCTTGTTGTGCATTGGTCGACATTAGTACTCCACAAACCCTCAAGATACAAGGATACATCAAAAATAAAAAAGGTAACAATGTTAATTGATTTTGGTAGTACCCATACCTTCATCATTTTTAAACTAGCAAAAGATATCAATTGCTTTGTATTTCTAGCACCATAGTTTAAAGTAATGATTGCAAATGGAGGTACCATAAATTATTTTGGGAAGAACCATAGTATTAAGCTCAATATGGGGGATTATTTTTTGGGTAGTCCCATGATTTCCATCCAAATGGGTGGTGTTGATGTTGTATTATGGGTCCAATGGTTACAATCATTAAGAATAGTGGCACTTAATTTTCAATATCTTTTCACGAGATTTTCCTCATATGGCATGGAAATTGAGCTTAGAGGTACTCGAGGGAAAATATATAAGGTGATAAGTTCTAATACCAAGACAAAATTACTCAAAAAGGGACACCATGGTGTAATTGAATAATTGTGCTCACTATATGTTCAAACATCTATATGCTCTGCTCCATTGGCTCTCCAAATGGTTATAAAAAACCATTCCAAGGTATTTGGAGAGATGCATAAGGATATTCCACTTGCTCAATATCATGATCATGTTATTCAATTGCAACCTACAAGTGTACTACCTAAAACCGTCCCTTACATGTAACCATATTCACAGAAGAGTGATATTGAGCGTATGATCCAATAAATGTTATAGGATGGAATTATTCAACCTAACCAAATCTCTTTCTCATCACTAGTAGTGATGGTTATCTAGAAGTATGGTTCATGGTGTATCAGTCGAGATTACAGATAGCTCAACAAAATGAACACCAAAGATAAGTTCCATATTCCTGTCATTGATGAATTATTAGATGAATTGCATGGAGAAGTTTTCTTTGCTAAGTTGGATCTTTGTTCAGGATATCACGAAATCAAAATGAGGCACGAATAAATTCTCAAAATAGACTTTAGAACACATGAAGGTGATTATGAGTTTTTGGTTATGCCATTTGGACTTACTAATGCACCTTCAACATTTCAAAGCTTGATGAATTCTATTTTCAATCCCTTCCTTAGAAAATTTGTGTTAGTATTGTTTGATGACATACTAATCTACAACGAATCTTGGAAAGAGCATGTACAACATGTTGATTGAGTATTACATCTATTGGAAGAGAAACAAATTTATGCAAAGCCTTCCAAGTGTTCCTTTGGGGTTCAAGAAGTGGACCCTAACAAAACAAAATCTACGAGGGAAGGCCAATTTCCAAAACCTTGAAGAAACTTAGAGGATTATTAGGATTGACATGTTATTACCATAAGTTTTTCAAGAACTACAGTAAAATAGAAACACCTCTAAAAACATTATTTAAGAAGGAATCATTTTCTTGGACTCGAGAAGAAACCAAATATTTTGAAAAACTTAAGGAGGATATGTGTACAACTCTTGTATTGGCCACACCCGACTTCACAAAAACATTTATCGTGGACTATGATGCCTTAGGCCATGACATTGGTGCATTTTTAATGTAAGAAAGAAGGCATGTTTCCTTTGAAAGCAACCAAATTAAAGGAAAATAACTTACTCAAACCCATTTAGGAAAAATAAATGTCGACCATACTACATGCAGTTAAGAAATGGCATCCTTACCTAATGGGAAGACACTTCAAAGTAAAAATGTATCATGATAGTTTGAAGTACTTCTTTGAGCAACAATTATCTTCAGAAGAGAAACATAAATGGTTTACAAAGATGCTAGGTTATGACTTTGAAATTATCTATAAAAAAGGAAAATGTAATGTTTTGGTAGATGCCCTTTCAAGGAAAGAAGAAGAAACAAAAGGTTCATTATGTGTTATTTGCATTCTGCAATATAATTGGGTGGACGAAGATATGATAGAATGGAATCTAAATCAATAGGTATGAAATATCATTCAACAACTACAAGAGGACCTTGGTTCATTAGATAATTTTGTATAGAAGAATGATTTTCTATGGTATCATGATATTCTATATTTGTGTAAGAATTCCCAACTCAAAAATAAGGTCCTTCTGGAATTGCACACTTCTCCTGTAGGAGGACATTCAAGATTCTTGAAAATGTACCATATGATCAAGAAGGATTTCTTCTTAAAAGTTCTTAAAACCAATGTTCAAAAATTTGTTTCTGAATGTGTGGTCTGAAAAAAAAAAAAGAGATACAATCAAGATGCCAGGTCTCCTACAACCATTATCTATACCAAGTCAACATAGGGAATATGTTTGAATGGATTTTATTACAGGTTTATCCAAATATGAAGGAAACACTGTCATCATGGTAGTAGTGGATCGACTGAAAATGTATGCCCATTTTTTCTCTCTTTCTCATCCTCTTAAAGAAAGTAAAGCAGCCACAACTTTCATGGAAACAATTCAAAAGCTACATGGAGTCCCCAAGATTATTGTAAGTTACATAGATCCAATTTTAATTGGAATTTTTTGGACTGAATTGTTTTCTTGTTAGGGTACTCAATTGACTCATAGCTAATCTTACCATCCTCAATCCAATGGGTAAAATGAGATTGTGAATAAATGTTTATAATGATATCTTCGTTGCTTTGCATCTGATAAAGAGACACAATGGGTCAAGTGGTTTCCCTTGGTGGAATGGTGATACAACACATCCTACCATATGTGGGGATATTTATATGCATAAACTTCAGACATTAAATCATCAACCCAGGGTCTTGTAAGATTTTTGGTGCAAGCACAAGAAATGCAGAATTAGAGCCTATTCTAAACTGATGCCAACAATTACTAGGAAATCCAAACCAAATGAAATCAACTAACTACCACCATAGGACTACAACTTGTCACTCAACTGCAAGATGACTTAGATATTTTTGGGCTTAGAACCACAATTGTTCATTATTGTGAATGTCCATGTGATTTTACGTGTGAAACAAACTAATTCCTGATTATTTAGTGGTGGTCCTTTAGTGAGATACTCAAAAATCTCTTTAAATATTTGAAAGAAGCACACAAAGATAAACACGCTAATCTATGAAATCAAACTACACCAAATAACTATATTACTTGACAAGGGATACCCAAATGGTTTCTTGAAACAAACCACAGTATTTACAAAATGTTCCTATGATCACTTGCCAAGTAGATCAATCCTTCAATCTTCAACAAATAATCAGTTTATGTAGCAGACTTCAAATGCAAAACATAACCAATGATTGAAATGTTAAATGGGAAGCTAAACTGATCTTCCTGACTAACAGTAAATGAAATCAACACAATGTATGCCAGCATGGGGACCCTACCAAGCTTGACACATGTTGTGGGAAAGATCTACAGTACTAGGTTGTACTCAAAACTCCACTTGCAGGAAGATATATGATATTAATTCATTGCAGGAAATATCTTCACTAATGTACAATGCAGTTCATCAACAATTCTCCATTCCCTCTTCAATTATTTTATTGCTCTCCTCCCTCTCCACCATGCTCATACATTTTATACAAAGAGGCAGAGAGAAAATTGGAACCAATTCCTCCAAATCTAGACTATCAGTCATGGACAGATTTACAAAATATTGTCTTTGTGTGTTTTTGGTGGATCTTGGTTGAATAAAAACTCAAGATATGATTAAGTTTGATCCATTTACCACACAACTATCTGAGAATAGGCTTGAGTAACGTTGGTTCCTGTGTTTTTTGGGTGTGTCCATTATCTAGAATATTGGAGAAGATGGCCACAACTATAAATATAGGAAAACCCAGATTGGAAAAATACCCATATCTCTATGATCCTTCATCATCTTCAAAAATCACTCATGCATCATCTAAATGGTTGTGTTTTCCAAAGAACCCATGTTCCATAATTTCAAGATTCATCCTTAGTTCCCCGAAAATCACATCGGAAGGTTGCTATGTTAAGAACCTGAATAGATCTACAAATATAATCACCAAAAATACTGAATACACAATAGATCCACAAAGCAAGATAGAAGAAAACACACTTTATTATTACCAAACCCTTGAGGTAGGGAAACACCATACAATGGATCCTATTATAGAA
>ML797394.1:0-29616 GCA_009831015.1 Picea engelmannii
CTTCATCTCCTAGGGTTAAGTTTTTGGATGTTTAGGGTTTTCTCATTTATGCTTTATGTTTAAAAGGATTTTGGAGCCTCATTGTAACCATCTTCTTGCGAATGAGCGTAGCTGTCACATCTCTTTTAAGAGACAAGCTGCCACCATTCGAGCAAGTTTGTTTTAGTCTGCATTTTTATAGTTTCAACATATTCTCTTTATTAATATAAGTCAAGTTTTATTGTATCTCTGTGTATTTATTTTCTATACATTTTTATTCCATTTCGTTCCATTTATAAATCCAGATCATTACTTTCCTCTTCTTCTACTTTATCACTACCTTTTGGCATATCTGGCTGAATTTAAACACCAAGAGTGTTATATGTCATTTTATCACCAAATTCATCAAAAATAACATACTTGCAAAGTATGGTTCTCCTTTCACTAGGAATAAAGATTCTATATCCCTTATGCTCGTCACCACACCCAACAAATACACCTCTTTTGTTGGTAGGTTCAAGTTGTGTTCGCATATCTGAAGGTACATAAGTATATGTTAGAGAACCAAACACTCTGAAATAATCAACAAAAGGATTTACTCTAGAAAATTCCTCTTCAGGTGTAAATTCCCTAAAAGACTTATGAGGACACATGTTCAATGTGTGCACAACATAGTTTCAACAATGCTCCTATTTTTTGTCCTTTCAGCTAGTCCATTATGTCGAGGAGTATAAGGAAATAATACTCCCTCTTGATCCTAGACCTCTTACAAAAAGAAAAAAACTCACGAGACTTATATTCTCTCCTATTGTCACTCCTTAATATCTTGATGCTATGACCTGTTTGATTTTCTACTAAGGATTTAAATTCACAAAATTTGTTAAACACCTCACTTTTATGTTTCATGAAATAAATCCATATGGTCTATATTTGGAAGAAATTACATCAAAACATCATTTGTTGAGTGTACAAGATCTTTCTTATGGCTAGGAGTGTGTAGTATTGCATGCTATCCCTCATATTCCACTTCAATAAATTGTTGAGTGGCTCTAGTGTTGGTGGAGTGGTTATCAAAATTTGGTACAACCAGGCATGTTGGTTGTGACCTATGGAATTGAGTACTAGTGTGAAATTGAAATGAAAGTTAATACCTTGACTCCAAGTGAGGGATAAGAGACATGGGAAGAATGGTAGTTTGGTCACTAAGTTCACAAATGTTGTGGGTATGATAATTTGGTGGTTCAATACCAGCAATTGCATTGAATATATGTGAATATGGTTGATTTTTTTGAGTATTCTACCATGGAAAACTTTTCCCCTGGTAGTATTAAGTAAAATCCATGATAGGTTCAACAATGTATCATCCATGTTGTTTACATAAAAATTAGGGTTGATAGATAAACATGGCCTCTGTCCATTTTATATTTTTATTAATTTTTGCATAAACCCTATATAATTTATTTTATACTATAAAAGAGTTTGATTTTCATCTACTGGAATGGGAATGTTATGAATAACAATTTATTAAAATATTGTTGAAGCATGCATAGTACTATGTAATGCATAGGCATTTCAATCCTCGTGTATTCATGAAAATATTCTATTTGAGATATTTTGTTATTCACAAAATAAGCTAAATCCATATAAGTTGTCCCTTGTAGTAGGTTGTCAAAGCTATTCTAGTTGCATTCTATTTTGGAATTTGAATGCACCTCTTTTATGTACAATGAAGGTTGTATATGGATGAAGATAGTGTCGAACTCTTAATGTGTTGTTATGGTGGGATGAATTGATTTGTTTGAATACACCCGTAGCTCAAATTTTAATGATATCCCATGATTTGAAGATAGGTATAAGTTTGAGTTTGTTTAGCACCATCTTTTCCTTCAACATGTTTATAGTATTGTAGGCTTGACTTTGAGTGCCCGCAACCAAGTTTTATGAATGGAGATTTTTGTAATGAAATGAAAGATGGATTATTTCGAACCCATATTTGTTGTGATTGTTTCATGAAAGGGAAAGAGATTAAAGGAGTAATGGTGAATGAAATAGGATGAAATTATACATGTAAATTGTCATCTTGCATGTCTCTTTCCCTCATACTACCATCATATTTCTTTCCTCATGTTCTATCATTTGATCCCAAACTAATTTTGACTTGTGGCCCTATTTTCCCTAACTTATTAGATGATAATGGATTTGATTGGTGTATTAAAAATTATTTCCATTGTTGTGTAATAGGATCTAGAGGAGGCCATGGAAAGAGGACATGGATGGCATAGAACTACTAAATCGCAGAGAGGAAAGTGGGTGTAAGAGGATATGACAACGGAATATGCAGAGACAACAAAGGTAAGAATAAAAAGAAACCTCAACCAAAGGAGGAAGGTCTTTATGAATTCACAAATGATACAACATAGAGGAGATAAAGTCAGTTTTTTCCATGAGGCCTTTGAGGTCAAACTTATTGGTCGAAAATGCACAAGAATGGTGATTAAATGTGATTCTATGATCAAGGGAAAAGTTTGAAAATTAGGATGGCCATGTGGGATAGGGATGTTGGATACTTTTCTTGTTGAAGTTTTGGCTTGATGTATATACCTAGGGTCGTAAAATTGCTTTTTTTTTCAACTCCAAAACATGATATCAATATGTCAAATATATGACTAAGGTGAGTTTTTCTGTTGGATAGCATATTCGTTGAAATGATATAATTGGTGTTTTTGGGTGTAGGCCTATTTTGAGAAGAAAGGATATTTTGGGAGAATGCATATTTTTGGAGAAAAGGTATGTTTTGGGAAAGACCTAATTTTGGAAAGAAGACCTAATTTTGGAGTGCGCACAATCAATGGTAAGAAAGAAGCATGTAGAAAAAGAAGGAAAAACAACATGCAAGAAGAAAAGAAACGTGGCGCGCACGTAGAAAAACCTAACCATGATAGGGTTAGGGTTTTTGATAAAGATTGTAATGGCTATAAGCCTGAAAAATAGTGTAAATAAGAACCTAGGAGGTTTATGTTAGGGGTTCAATTGTTTTTCAGCAATGCAAGTTCGTTGTTGAGGTTCAGTGGTTAGTATGATTGTAATAAGGTAATAGAAGAGTCAAGTAAGCCAGAGTTTGAGGGTTAGGTCATAGGATGAGGAGCCTGGTGTGATATAGTTTTCCTTACAGAGGTTCCTTAACCTCTTCATGATTTTATGATGGAAGATGTAATGTACACAACACCATATTTTGCAGCAGACTAAATAAAAGAGAAGATAATCCAAATATTTGTGGATGTAGCTCAGGAGGGGGTGAACCATGATAAAACATGGGTTATATGTAATGTTTCTTGCATGTTTACTTTCTGTCAATGATTAGTTTATGAATGAATGGTTAAGCTAGATATACTAGAATGCATGCATGGGCCTAAAGGTGAATGAATCCTGGAAATACTTGAATGGATAAAAAGATTAATGCATGAATAAGATAGAATACACCCCAAGATCCCCACTCACTCCTAGACTGCAAGCAATTGAGCATTGTAGTCACCCGTAACGATATCTTGGGTGAGACTGTGTAGTGCACTATGTGCGTTGTGTTTCCTTCTAGTTTACCAGGAGGGCCGATAGTTTTAGAGGGTTTTGTTGGAAACCTGTTGAGATCCGAACCTGGGTCATCCCAAGAAGTAGAAGTGAGAGATAGAAACTAACAAATGGTTCTTCTTTTGGCTAGAACTACATAGGATTGAGTGGATGGGATCCGTGGAAGAATCGCGTAGAGAATGAAAGTATAGAAGGGAATGTTTAGTCCATGGAATCCAACGAAGGCGGAGATTGAAAAATGGTTGAAAACGAAGGAACTTGAGCTTGCGAAAAAGGATAACAGAAACCCTAAGATAACACCGCACAAATATCTTGAAAAATATGTGTTTAGCGACTTGCATGAGGTTTTTTTTCTATGATTTCCCGCATTTGTTGTAGGAGTGGTTATTGAGGTTAAAATACAACCACCCAAAAAATCATATCAGACAACTGGAGTGGAATCCTGTGGAGATTGTGCAGTTACAAAAAGTTAATAACAAATTTTCACGCGTAAAAGATTTATGGTTAGACAATATTGTTGCAGGGTTTATCACCGAAATTGCAGTAGATACCGTGAAGTATTATAACGCAACAAAGCAGGATTTTCTAAAAGGACCCAGAGGTAGGTATATAATATCATTGTATACTTTAATCAAGACTTTATTGTATAACAACGACGTGATGACCATGGAATCAGACAACTAAACTTCCCTGCATGCATGGGGGAAGGGGGGAAGTACTGACACGAGTTGGAGAAATGGAGGAAGAGATGGATAAGGGAAAGAAGAAGGAGGCCATGGACCTAATCATGATGGAAGAAGACTAGATAAAGAAGATAATAGCAACGGCTGGAAAGACACGCATTGGATCACCCTACCAATATAAGATGAATAATAAGAAGAGAGCCATAACTGATAGAGAGGGCTTGTAAAGTGATGAAGAAGAGGTAGAGGATATCTGGGCTATGGAGTAGATTGAGGAAATACTATGTGCAACATAGGAAAGGAAAACATGAGGTCCAAGGGAAAGAACAAAAGGCAGAACTCCAATCCAAATCATCGTAAGTGTGGAACCTACAACCCCATGTGCGACTAGTACACGAGAAAGAACACCAACATCTAGAAAACCAAATTGCAGTGGCAGAAGAATGATAGGACAAGGATCCAGTCAAGGAGCATCAACTGGGGGAGCAATTTCAGAAAATATTAGTCAAATATATACATTGCGCAAAGGTAGTAGTTCAACACAGTTCAAAATGGCAGGACATGATCCTACGATCAGGTTACCAGAATTTCGGGGAGAGGCATCAAAGGACCCTGAAAATCATTTATTCATTTGTGAGAAGATATGGGAAGCGAAGTAGATCAAAGATGAGGATACAAAACTTGTGCAGTTAGCTATCATGCTAAGAGACCGCGCACTGGACTGGTATATGAGCCTAGATGTAAACATTCCACTAGGAGTAACATGGACTATTGCAGACATGAAAATACTATTGATAAACGAATTTGAGAAGCCTAGATAAGAAGATCGATATATGAATGAAATGATTGAAATGATTGAAATCGTGCAAAAACCAGGTGAGTTTGTTTGGGAGATTGATCAGAGGTTTAAACGCTTGAAAGGTAATGAAGTATGCAATTACTAACATGCAACATATGCACTTATTTGTGAACTCACTGCTACCATGTTTGAATATCGATTAAGAAAACAGAAGTTCCAAACTCAGGCAAAGGCTCTGTAGGCAGTGTTACAACTAGAAGAGAACCAATATCAAAAGACATATCCAACAATAGAGGAGTGGAAGGAGGATATGAAGAACCTAACATTTCAACTTAACTATAATAAGGGCAAAGAAAAAAGAGAAGTTATTTGGTGTACCACATGCAGGACAGAAGGACACCATAAGAACGAATGTCCAACTTTCGCGCAGTACATGGCAACGGGAGTACCAAACACTTTGGCAACAGGAGGAGCATGGTTGGATATTTGTAAAAGACATGGGCATGATCCATATCATTTTCCAATGATGCAGAAGTATAAGATAATACCCAAAAGCTCATACTGCAATTTTTGCAAGTCAGTAGGTCATGATGATAAAGATTGTAGGATGATGGAGCCGATGATAGAAATAACTTCAAATACTTATAGGGTGCAAGAAGAAATGATGACATGACAAGTTGCACCTCAATTCAACCAGGTACCACCTCCATACAATAATGCGCAGCAACAATATAACATTGCGAAGCCATAATACAATAATGCGCAGCCACAGTATAACCCTGCACAGTACAACCATGTACCTCAGTATAATGCATCGCGAGGAGACCGGGTTGGATACAGAGGTGGAGGACAAGGTAGAGGAGGATTTGGATGAGGTAGAGGGCCAATAGTGTGCCACAAATTCCAACATCCAGGAAATTATGCAAGGGAATGTCCACTTCCACCACTGACATGCATGTACTATCGTACAATAGACCATGACACAAAAGACTGTCCGACACTCTTAGGAAAAATCCAATAAAAGAGGAACCAGAACAACTAGAATGTACAATGGATTTCTGCAGAAGCTAGAGGATGATGGAAGAAACATCAACATAGTCACACGAAGAGGAGCTAAGACATGAACTGACGCAGTAAGATAAAATCCAACACAACACCAATGGGTGAAGAAGAGTATTGACCCACAGAAGTAGTTTGATACACAGAAAGAAAAGGAACAATTAGAGGAGGCAAGACATGAGTTTCTCAACCAAAATGTTGCCTCTACATCAACCGCGCAACACACTCATAATGTACCAATGTATGAAATTCCCTTCTCAATGGACCACACCAGTGAAGCACAACCTTTAGAGCAAGTAAGTAACATAAAAACTTTTCTGCAATCCTATGTTAAGTTATTAAAGGACCCATCATCTATCAAAATCTTACAAAACTTGCTAGAAATATGTAACACAGAGGAAAAAGGGAAATTGGAGTAGAAAACAGTCAATCACCTCCATACAAGAAGAAGGACAAGCAGGGAATTAAGACTCAATGCCAATATTGGGGATATTATACTGGACTTAGGCTCTGAAGTAAATGTTTTACCTAAGAAGACATGGCAGTGTATGGGAGAACCCACATTAGGCTATTCACCTGTCTAGTTGAAACTAGCAAATCAACACATATTTTTACCAATTGGAAGGCTTAAAGGTGTGATAGTAGTTTTGGATGGAGTGTGCACTATGACATATTTCAAAGTAATAAAGATAGTATATGGCACAACACCTTATCCAACATTGCTTGGATTGGATTGGGAATTTGATAACCAGGCCATAATCAACCTCAAGACAAGGAAAATGATGTTTGAATCAGGTGAATATAGAGTCACTGCACCATTAGATCCTCCAGAAGGATAAAGGTTTGTAGAACCCACTTGTTTATATATGGTGGAAATAAACCAGTTGTATAGAACCACTGCACGAGAAGAAGATTATGTCAACCCAACTACAGATGGGGTACTCAACTGGATAAGCATCACATCATGTGCTTCCGACTCAGATATAGGTTTGGAGAATTGGCAACAACGATTACATGAAGTTTCCACAAGAAGGTGCACAAGAATAGACCGCTTAGTAAGTTGGGTTGGTACATAGATAAGAGAACCTCCCAATTTTCACGGGGTAAATGACTTAGAGGAATTTCTGACAAAATATGAAGAGGAAGTGTTAGAAAATCAGAGGCTCTTAGCCCTAGATATTGCACTCAAGGCCGCACCTACAAGATAGTGGGGTGCGCACAAAGAAACAATTCAGGACTGGTACCAATGTAAACGACTACTACGCATTAGATTTGGTGCAAAACAGGGGAGCAATAAAATGCAGAGGTATGATGGGCAAGGAACACCGACATAACACTTGGAGAAGTGTACAACACAATGGAGGATGACACCACCAGAAGAATGGCCTCATCACTTCATCCACACATTAGAAGGAATCCCAAAGAGCTGGTATGTAGACCAGGATATGCACAGAGGCACTACAAAATGGAAAGCATTACAACAAAACTTTGTAGTAACTTTCTCATTTGAACATGAGAACCCCAACATTTATTCAACGCCGAAGCAGATAAAAGGTGTGATATTTATTGATGAACCAGAGGTTGAAATCATGACAAAATATCAACAACAAAATAAACAGACAGTCAAAGAACTACTGTCATGCTATCATGTTGAAGAGGAAGCACCAGATGAAGATGACCCACGCAACATTCAAATTACAAAAATTGAAGGAGAAAGAGAGGTGGAAGGTCCATCTCTGGAGTTAGAAGTATTTGTTGCACCAATCAAAGTGAAGAAATTCAACATTGGGTCAACTAACAATCCTAAAATGGCAAGTATTGGAGAATATTGGGATGAACAAACAATAGAAAGAATAACAAAGTTATTGTGCGAATACAATGACCTATTCCCAACGACCTTTATAGAGATGAAAGACATAGCAGGAGAGTTAGGAGAGATGAAAATACCTTTCACACCTGAGGCAAGAGCTGTCAGGTAGAGACCTTATAGAATGAAATCAATATATAAGCAGAAAGTGAAAGCATAAATTGACAGAATGTTGGAAGATGTTATTATAGAACCAATAGAGGAATCTGAATGGATAAGTCCTATGGTAGTCCAAGAAAAGAAACAAGGGGGGATAAGGATTTGTGTAGATTTGATAAAACTGAATGATGCCTGCTTACATAACCCTTTTTTGATTCAAGTGGATATCGGTGGCCACCTACCTATTACACTGGCTCGAAAAATAGTTTTCCACCTTGGCAGTTTTTCAGGTCCCAAACTTCTGGGGTCGTTTTGAGGCCCTAAACGATGTTTTTTGGGGATTTGGGGCCAAGACAAATGCTAAAGGAAATTTCCTAGGCCAGTCAAAAGTCATTCTTTTCGGTTATACCTTTCCAACAGTGTATCGAGCACCCAAAACAGAGGTCGTATGTAAACGTTACGCCCCCGAGAAGTTGACATATCAACTACCCCCATTGAGGCCCGCAAACCTTTTGGATTTTCATCTTCCGGGGTTAGGGTTTTGGATTTTATTTATGTTAAAAAGTTCTTTAGAGCCTCATTGTAAATCATCTTCTTGCAAATCCGAGTAGCTGTCACATCTCTCCTCAAAGGTAAGCTGCCACCATTCTAGCGAGTCTGTCACTCTGTATTTTTACAATCTCTATACATTTCTTTCATTAATATAAATCATGTATTACTGTATTTCTCTGTTTCTAGCAATATTTATGTGTATTTCATTGTAATATCTCTGCTTTCATTTCGTTCTAAAAAATAACAAAGATTAGTGGTATCAGAGTAGGCTGCTCTTGATCGTTTTTTAGTGCCTGTCCCCGACGAGGTTTGAGTATAACAAGTTGGGTCTCGAGCTTGTCTCTCTTGAGGACAATCGCTCTCGCACGCCCAAGAAATCCTCCATGGCAGAAGAAAAGAAAAATGACAGAGCATAAGATTCTATTAATCTGTTGCTTGAGCAAGCTCTCACGTGACAGAGGGATGAAATGATGGAGAATTCTTCCCACATCCTTCAACGCCTACCGATAACAACATGCACATCTTCATCAAGCGACCACTTTGGAGGCATCTCACCTTTCAAGGTAAAAGTTAATTTTGATATTCTCGTATTTGAAGGAAAAATAGATGCAAATGCCCTAGAAAAATGGTTAAATATGATAGAAGGTTATTTCTCTGTTCATAATTTCTCCGACAGGGAAAAGATCACCTTCGCACTCCTTAAGGCTCTCCCCCATGTCAAACATTGGTGGGAAACTTACTGGGAGAAAAGTTCCACAGAGGTGTCTGGAATATATGGGGTCGAGCTCACTTGGGATTTTTTTGTGAATGCGGTCAATGAACAATATTACCTTGTTGGAAACTATGACGACCAATACATGAGATGGACCACACTGCGGCAAGAGAGGGGCCAAGCAGTGCCGAAGTTCACCAATACCTTCTATACCTTGTGCACCAAGTTGGGTATAAAAGACTCCGAGCGACACATGGTTCTGAAATACCATGGGGCTCTACACATATACATCAAAACTGAAATGGATTTTCTGGACATCTCATCACTGGGTGCTGCTTATCGATATGTTGTTAAAATTGAGCGGAAATTTAAGCACTAGAACAAGCGAGAGTTTGGGTCTGCAAATCCGCAGCAAACAAAGTATGGTAAAGACGACCCTAACAACCATCCTTAAGAAAACCAGTCCAAGCCACAGGGAAAAAAGGGTAGCGGAAAGACGAAGAAGGACACTGGAAAATGTTGTGATTTCCACAAAATCCCCTAGCACAACACCGATGAATATCACTCAAAACACTCATTGGTGGCCAAGGTCAAAGGTAAGGAGTCGAACCATGATTCAAAAAATACTGTTAGAAGACGGATCATCGACGCAGACCTCACTGCTATTGTTGCGAGTGTAGCAATTCAACCAGAAGAACCAACAGATCCCGAGGAGGGGGGGTGCCTTTTTCATTCACAGATGTGAGTGAAGGGGACCCCACTGCATTTTATTGTTGATAGTGGAAGCCAGAAGAACCTCATCTCAACAGAGGTCGTCAAACAATTGGGATTGTTGAAAACACCACACCCACAACCATAAAGCATCGGGTGGCTTTGCCAGGGACACGATCTCTCTGTCAGCCAATAGTGTCGATTGTCATACAAAATCCATCCCTTCAAGGATGAGGTATTATGTGATGTTTCCCCACTATATTTCTGTGATGTTCTCTTAGGCCAACCATATATGTGGAAGTGCCATACTATTTATGAGTCTCAACCCCGTAGTGTCATTGTTACTCTGGGGGGTCATCTCTACAGGATACCAATGGTAGTTCCAAATAATGTCCCACCTAAACAGTGTCGAAAGGTAGTATCTCATACTACAAAATTTAGCTTCTTCACAATCTGTTCAAAAGGTGAACAAAAGGACACTGCAACCACTACATCCTCGACCCAAACACCTTCTATCCAACATAAGCAGGTCGACAAGATCAAAGCAAAGTGCAAGGATTCCTTCTGCACATAGTCATCTCATGTGGCCAGCTTGGTTAAAAAGGTCCATCCCTTTTAGCCACAGGTTCGTGACAACCTTCAACAAGCTAAGCAATGCAACTTCTCCAGCAAGGCAACTAGCTCATCAAGGTTCAGATTCAACAAACGCTTCCCCCTATCCCCTGGGAACTCAACACAATGGAGACCATTGCTTCCTAAGGAGGGAGGATTGATCCAGGTGGATATTGATGGCCACCCACCTATTAAACTAGCTCGAAAAATAGTTTTCCACCTTGGCAGTTTTTCAACAGTTTTTTCGGGTCCCAAACTTCCAGGGTTGTTTTGAGGCCCCAAATGACGTTTTTTTGGGGATTTGGGCCCCAAGAAATTACCAAATAATCTAGCTTAGGCTTGTCAAAATTCGTTCTTCTTAGTTATACCTTTCCAACGGTGTATCGAGTGCCCCAAACGAAGATCGTATGCAAAAGTTACGCCCCCAGGAAGTTGACGTATCAACTACCCCCATCGGGGACCACAAACTTTTTGGCTATTCATCTTCTGGGGTTAGGGTTTTGGATTTTATTTATGTTAAAAAGGTCTTTAGAGCCTCATTTTAAATCATCTTGTTGCAAATGTGAGTAGCTATCACATCTCTCCTTAGAGATAAGCTCCCACCATTCTAGCGAGTCTTTCACTCTGTATTTTTACAGTCTTTATACATTTCGCTCCTTAATAGAAATTGTGTATTATTGTATCTTTGTGTTTATGGTTTTATCTCTGATATACCTATGTTATATTATTGGATCTCTTGCAATATATTTGTATATTTCTATGTTATATCTCCGCTCTTATTTCGTGCCAAAAATAATTCAGATCATTTTCCTACCCCTTTTACAGATGAAGTCTTAGAGAATGTGGGAGGCCATGAAGCATATTTATTTACAGATGGATTCTCAGGTTACCATTAGATCAAAATAGCTCCAGAAGATAGATATAAGACTAATTTTTCTACAGAATGGGGATCCTACCAATACATAGTCATGCCTTTTGGGCTGAAGAATGCACCAACCATTTTTTCAAGAGTAGTCATAGCTGCTATTAAGGAATTCATACATTAGTTTCTAGAAGTTTATACAGATGACTGGACTGTATATAGTTTGTTAAAGGACCATGTATAAGTATGAAGGATAATTTTAGAAAGATGCACGATGTTAGTGACCAAAAAATAATGATATTTTTTTTAGAATGTCCTCATTACTCGCTACTTGAATTATCGTTCCCCTAGGTATTTTGGCCAGTATCAGAGTCTCAATTCTTCATCAAGCCTTTTATAATCTCCTATTAATATCTTTGCCTAAGATTGGTTTGATACCATACCTCTTAACCTGCAATACAAAAAGACACAAATAAATGTCATTCCATAGCTTTTATGTCTTTTATATTTTGAAATAAAATGTATATTTTTATTTCAAAAAATCCCCCAAAGCAAAAGTGGTGTGTGTTCAAAGTGTTTTTCCTAAGTCTAGTACCAAACTCCATGTCCACATGTCAAGCATAAGCTACACATTAACCATCATAAACCCAACGCATGTGCTAAGCCCTTTTCTTTACATGTCTCATTGATCATGCATAGTAGTATTGGCACATATGTGGTATTGAAGTTAACAAACACTACTATATATGGGATATAGTTATGCATTGGCAAGAAAAAATGCATAAAGGCACGACAGGTTATAAGAAAAAGTTTAAACGCTAAGTATGCCACAACACATAGCACCAAGCCCAATGCCATTATATCGTAGCTATCTCTTCGGGCTGGGTTCCACATAGCTGACCGAATGCCAAGTCACGAGGAGTAAGAACCTGTTCAATGTTGGGGGCCGAGTGGTTTTCTCCCACACATCAAATGTGCAGGCAACAAGCAATTATCACAAGCCAACGCATAACCAACACATAAATAACCCAAGCGCTAAGCTAATTGAAATATGTGCCAGATGCTTGATTTGCAGGATGAGAGCTTTATATCCGAGATTTATCTCTTCAAAAACAGATTGCAAGGATCTAGATGTCATGCAGGTGTCAAGGGAAAATGAAGATCGTGTCATTTTCCAAAGTTATGGAGATCGTTGGCATCGTAGCCTTGGATACCAGAATTGTTGAGTTGTTGAATGAATCGACAACTACAGTTTTGTAGTGACAATTTCTGAAGGCTTGCCACAATTCAATCTGGATTTTTAGATAGCAAAGGAAAAACCACAAACAGGTGCCATGCACAAATGTCATAGAGAAGCAGAGCTCAGTCTTTGGTTTTCAAGGTTTGAAGTGTCGAGGTTGATCCTTCACCTCTGTGTGCCTGATATTTTCACTTTTAATATGAATGTTGCTTTATGACAGCTGCAAGATATAATTTTTTTGTCTCTGCTATATTCGAAAGGTTCTCTTCTATACATCAAGTGCACAGGCAACGAGTAAATATCACCACACAACACATAGCGCCCAAGAAGGATGGTGTTCTCTTGCCAAATCTCATTGAGCATGCAAGGAATTGAGGGTGTTTTTAGTTTTACAGAGAACACACTTTCATTTCTCTGCTCTATGTTTTGCCATCATAGTGTTGCTTGCTTTACTTCTGTTATCATCAAACCCTAGATCTTTGATCCATATAAACAAAGCAGGGCACCATTTCTTTCTTCTCATCACCGCAACTACAGATGAGGAATATCATATTTTTTGCACTCCTACTGTTCCCTTCACTTCGATGCATTACATATAGTGTTGGATAATTAAAGTGTTCATATTGTTCTTGGCAAAACTGTCAGAGTTTCTTCTTCAAGTGATAATCAATTAGAACATAATCTGGGTGGTGGTTGCAATGAGTAACTAGGGAATAAAATTTGGGGAGTCAGGAGTTAATGCCAAGGATATTTCCCCATGGAAAGCACAATGTGCTTCATGAGATATTCTTCTCAATGAGATAAAGAGCATTTCAGAGAATTGATAATCTGGAAAATACAGAAGAAATATCAATAAAATCTATTGCAAGTAAACTTGGTAAGAGACCCCAGTCAAATATATTACCTTCATCTTCTGATTTATTATTGATTGACAAAGCTTTAGTGGATTCTATTCAGATGCAGAGGCCCCAAAGGATCAGCCTTAAATATCAGAAAGTTGAGACAAAAATGCATTTTTGCGATTTTGAAGACTGTTTTCAAAACAGAGCTTTTGGTGGCTTAGGCAGGCTTTCACAACTGTCTTTAGCCACATAATAGGTTAGAATTTTGGCTCACAAGCCACCGAAAGCACAAAGACAGGAAAAATGATGGTATTTTCTCTTAGATCAAATGTTTTTGCTGCCAAATCATTTGAGGAAGATTCTAAATGAATGATAAAATTAAAAGGGATAGAGATCACTCTCTCTTTTAAATTTTTGAAGTTGATGCAAAGGATATAAAGGTCGAAGAGCCTTTCTATTTTTAGTCAAGATATTGTCCAGCTGTCAAAGGAAGATTTTAAGTGTCTTGTAATCACCTTGAAGGTTTCTAAGCGTGTCAAAGATTGTTGCAGTTGTTGAAGATGTTGAAGATAACAGATTATAATTAGGATTTGATTCCTTTAAGTTAGGATCTAATCCTATGATTTGAAAATTGTTTTGACCTTGTTCTATTATTAGTATTTTAGATCCATTTTGATAGGATCTCATTGATATTGTAAAGGCTATAAAGCCAATCAGTCTTGAGGGGCTAAAGGAGGTTCGACTTTGGAGACTTTTTCACACTCTGTACTCAAGCTTCTCATTTGTAGATCATATTATACAAGCTTCTTTTGCAATTATCTGTCCAGACTTACATTTTCTTGTCTATTCTATATTTGCACATGGATGTTTAATTCATGTCTATTTTGTTTGTCTAAATCCTGATGGTTGTCATCCTATCATTGCTTTGATGAGTTGAATTGCAAATATCATTTTCTCATTGTGACTGGCCATTCATGTATCTTTATGTGTGAGTCTGTTGGCATAGTAAGAATTCTCCATACATTCACTTATTTACAAACCCTCTGAATAGTGATAGTTAAAAGCCTTGTCATCTGGTTATGTTTATGCATGTCTTGAGAGAGCAGGTCTGATTTATTTACCTAACTTGATCCAATTAAGAGAATATTATACACCATTGAGATATTAGT
Organism: Picea engelmannii; assembly: GCA_009831015.1. NCBI lineage: Eukaryota > Viridiplantae > Streptophyta > Pinopsida > Pinales > Pinaceae > Picea > Picea engelmannii. The sequence goes on from ML797394.1 coordinate 14,772, forward strand.
TAAGTTACCATGCTTCTTTGAGCTACAACCTAGAAGAACTCCTGGAGTGATAACACACACAATGTCAAATATCATTAAACATCAAGAAATGCATTTTTGGGACACATTTTGGAATATTGTTGGGACATATAGTGTGTAAACAAGGCTTACTAGTAGATCCTGCCAAGATTGCAGTCATTGTAAAATTACCACCACCAAAGTCAGTGCGCCAATTGAGAGAAACACTGGAACATACATGCTATTACGAGAAATTTATAAAGGCTTATGCACATATTACTGTACCAATGGAAAAAATGTTAAAGAAGGATACCATATTCTAGTGGAATGATGACTATCAACAAGGGTTGGACACCTTAAAAGAAAAGATGGTCACAACACCTATCCTAGTATTCCCAGATTGGGAAAAGACATTTCATGTGCGTGTAGATGCATCAACCATAACACTTGGAGCAATTATGGCACATCCAGGAGTAGGATACTTATACCACCCTATAGCCTTTGCAAGCATAAAATTGTCAGAATCAAAGCAGAATTACAATAGCACAGAAAGAGAAGGCCTAGCCATGGTATATGCACTGCAAAAGTTCAGGCACTACTTACCGGGTAAACAGTTTAAGATGTTCATAGAACATTCTTCCCTCAAATATCTAGTCAACAAGCCAGTGTTGGGAAGGAGAATCTATAGATGGATATTGTTATTTCAAGAATTTGATTTCAAAGCGATAGTCAAACCAGGGAAGTTGAATGCAGGACCTGATCACCTGTCAAGGGTAACTAATAGAGAAGAACCTACCAACTTTGAAGACAACTTCCCTGGTGCACAACTATTTTCAGTACATGTAGATGATGAATACTTTGTTGATATCATTGAATATTTAAGTATAGGGATTGTGCCAAAAGAGTTTAACATTGCGCAGAAGAACAATCTGGTTGTCAGAGCCACAAACTATCAACTTATTGCAGGACACTTATATAATATGGGTGCAGATAGCATTTTGAGAAGGTGTGTATTAGAGCATGAAAGGCCTAGAATTTTGGCAAAAGGTCATGAAGGTATTGTTGGAGGACATTATGTAGGAAAAGCTACCGCGCAGAAGGTATTACGCGTAGGATTATGGTGGCCAACAATCCATAGAGATGCTAAGGAATATTTCCATAAATGTGATGTCTGTCAGAGGGTTGGCAAACCCAATAGAAGGGATGAGATTCCTCTAAGACCACAAGTAAATTTGTAGGTATTTGAAAAATGGGCAATCGACTTTGTTGGACCAATCCATCCACTAGTAAAAATGTCAGGATCTAGATATATCATTACTGCAACTGAATACTTAATAATATGGGAAGAAGCAACATTAGTAAAATATTGCAGTGCAAAGACAACAACACAGTTCTTGTTTGAGCAAGTGATCACCATATTTGGATGTCCAAGGATTTTTATGAGTGACAAAGGAACTCACTTTATCAACAATACCATCAGGGCTATGACTGAGGAGCTTGAAGTCTATCACCAGAAGAGTACACCATACTATCCTTAGGAAAATGGAACAGTAGAATCCTTCAATAAGATCTTGGAAAATGCTTTGACAAATATCTACAATGTCAACAGGGATGATTGGGACTTGAAAATACCAATAGTACTATGGGCATATAAGACCACATGTAAGAAGTTGACAAGACATGCACCATTCAAATTGGTGTATGGGCAGGAAGTAGTGGCGCCATTAGAATTCCTGGTACCCAGTCTGCACATAGCAACAATTACCAACATGACAGAAAGAGGCACAGTACAAGAAAGGTTAAATAAACTAATGGAAATGGAAGACGACATGATGATGGAAAGATTTCACCAGGAAGTACAGAAAGCAAGAGATAAACCCTGGCATGACAAACATATTAAAAAGAAGAGTTTTAAGGAGGGAGACCTAGTCCTACTCTATGACAGTAAATGTTTTCAACATCCTGGTAAATTTAGAATGCAATGGCTAGAGCCATATGAAGTAAATATTGTCACAGATGGGGGATCTATGCAATTAAAAGACTTGGGAGGAACATAACTGAAAGGAATGATCAATAGGAGTCGACTGAAACTGTACAGGGAAAGTCGACCTCCTAACCCCTAAAAGTCATAACGCAGTAAGAAAATCATGTATATAGTGTAATATAGTAGAGATTAGGACATAAAAGTGATAAACATAAATACAAAGAAGAAAAAAAGAAAAGAAAAAGGAAATACAAAAGTAGAAAACGAGAGAAAAACACAAAAAGACACAGAAGTTAGTTGAACCATAAGAAAGTATGGGAAAAAAAATTGCATGTAGTAATTACCGCGACAAACATCAAAATATAACGCACAGGAAACATTACACTCGGCATGAATGCATGCAAAAAGTGGAAAATGAATATGACCGGGTCTATAAAAGGCGAAAAACACACATTTATTCAACACTAAGCGATTTTTGAGAACATAGCGAGAAACATAGTGCATTCCCTAGCTAGCATTTTATGTCGAAGAAAGAAAGTGAATGAATTTGAGAGAGAATGACCCCACCAAAGTTCGTTGCGCCAGGCCAGTACGTCTGGGTTACTTGGCAGGGCCAAAGGCATAAGGAAAGAATGCCACAACCCGAGAACATGGTCGTGTTGGAGGATGTTACCACCTCAGACAAATAATCAATCAGCCCGACACGGGTTGAGGAAGAGACATCAACAACGCAACAAGGAGAAATAGGGAAGAGCTCCATTGCTTGAAATGGTATTCCGAAACCTAACCCTGAGATGCCTGCAAATCTTGACGAAACAATGGGACCGCGACAATCCCATGAACACAAGGAAGTGTTGGTCGAAGACATCACCAACTGAATGAAGTATGAAAGGGAAGAAGAGGATGCAAACACAATAGAGGCAGGCCCATCTACTGTGGGCCAGAAAATAAAGGCGCTAGATGCCATGGAGGTTACACTCCCATATCTCCGAGATGAAGTGATTACTATGGAGGATATGTTGGGGAAGGTACCAAAACTCAGGTACGCATACCATGATGTGTGTGATGGGACCAAATTGCCATAATTGGTCGAGGACACTTATTTAATAAACACAGGGGAAGTTGGACCCCTCGCAAACCCATACTGGAGCTCGTGTAGTGGATAATGGGGCTCTATAACTCAAACATCATGAACCTGCTGGATATACCACATTTTGGGCGCAGTAAGAATGTTGAACTTTGCATAAAACAACTAGTCGCCCATGTACATGGAAGCATCCTTTGGATGGACAGGCCGGTGCATATATATGTGGCACTGATTTCCAAGATCACAAGACTCCCCACATTTGGTGAGTAGCCAGAGGAATACTTGGATAACAAGGCATGCAAGAAAGGAATCACAGAACTGGTTAAAGCGCAGTTCGACACCACTAAGGGAAATAGGGGCATTGTAATCAAGGATATCAACGACAATGCGACAAGGTTCACCGGCAAGCTTATGGCTTGCAAAATTTTGAGTAAATTCTGCAAAGAGGAAGCGCCAACAGGTGTTATTGCATTAGCCGCGAAGTGTGCGAAGGGAAACAAAACACAACAGGAAAACAACATGGTTTTTGCAATGTTGCTAGAAGAGATACAACAATGCACAACGAATGTGTGGCGCATATCAATGGAGGTAGTCTAGGAGACAGATGGGATAGCCAAGTTCAAGGTGTCCAGGCATCACATATGGATCCAAGCCACAAGGGATCCAAAGAAGGCATGCTAGAGATGCAATATTGTGTAACCAAAGAGGAAGTGGATTGGATAATTAAAGACTGGCCTACACAGTGGCAACAACCAATAGCAATATCATAAATAAGGAAAGTCACGGTGCAATCCTCTAGGCCTAAGTACAAGGCTGAAGCAGGATCTTTAGCGAGAACAAGTAGCCCGAGCGATAATACTAGAATGACTACAGTGCAAAATCAACCAACCGAGAGCAATGCAGTACCAAAATGACCAAGGAGAACAACAACAACAACAAAGAAAGGAAGCTAGCCATAGACTGGAAAGAAGGATACTTCATAGGCTAGAGAAGAATGAACCCAGGGTATAACAAGTGGGGCACAACCCTCACAAACACTAAGGAAGCCTACACAGGAAAAATAGGTGTGCAAGAAAATGAAATATGACACAAAGGACCCAGATATCACCCTGACATAGGATGATTTAGAGCTAGTCACAAACAAGGTCCAAGATAGGGGTGAAGAAGTGGTCTAAATTGCAAAGGAGCAACAGGAAGAGATCATGGCCAAGCTCATAGAGGTCCATGAGAACATACAACAACTATGGAGCCAAGCAGGATCATAGGCCACAACGCAACAACAAGAAAAGACACAGTGGCCACTTGCATAGAAAGAAGGAGAGGAGACAGTGCAGTTCGTAGTCCAGGGTAGGGAGACATTTACGGTAATGCATAAAATGATCAGATTGGACCAGGAGACTGCGTAGAAACCCCCAGGGGAGGTGGAACAATCGGAAATGGGCATGGAACAAATAACCACTAAGGCACTATACAATGTCCAGGCCAGTGTCATGTAAGAAGTACAGTCCAAGGCCTGCACGGATGCAACAAACTTGGAGGTGGGTAGAGTATTCGTTGAAATGCTGCAAATCACATGCGACCAACTGACCCTGGAGAAGGAGGAGAATAAATAATGCACAAATAAATTAGAACAAGGATTAATAACGGTTTATGATCACATCCCAGACAATGCACATGCACCGCAGAGAAGCGCAGAGGAGAAGATCAACCTGATCTCACAAACAATTGACCAATATAAGCATGAAATTGAGGAGCTCAAGGAAAGGCTCAACCCTACGACTCCTCTAGAGGTCTGGGAACAGAGAGAACAAAAATATGCACTCTAGATTGCTGAGATGGAGAAAGAAGCCATGGAAATAAAGGAGTTGTTCAACATAACAACGAAGATATGAACTATCCTCGAAGAAGACGAAAAGGTCCAACAGTGGGACCGGGAAGAGGAAAGATTCAGCGCTGCCATACAAGAGATCAAGCAACGGAAAAAAACAATGAGCATCACAGAGAGCTTGAAAGGCACCCAAGAAATGAAGACTCTTCATATAGAGTTGAAAGCAGCGCAAACATAGAAGAAATAAAGACAAGTTGAATTTGAACCCCTCAAAGAACAAGCAACACAGATGATTGTGTAGTTGGAGGAAGAGAAGACAAGTAGAGAACATGCACAAGCAGAGATCACATCATTAATGTAGGAGGAGATAACAACGCAGACAGTAGAGGTGCTAACAAGCAAAGTCGCGCAGATGAAAGAAAAAGGAAAGGAGCCAGCAGGAAATTTCCATAGTCTGGATAGGGTAGTTTAGGGAGCGCGCACCACCTGAGTGGCTCGAGACGAGCTACAAGTCAGTTTTGGGGGCTTGTTGGGCATAGACCTATTTTGAGAAGAAAGCTTATTTTTGGCACATGCATATTTTTGGAGAAAAGGTGTATTTTGGGAAAGACCTAATTTTGGAAAGAAGACCTAATTTTGGAGCGTGCACAATCGATGGTAAGAAAACAACATGCAGAAAAAGAAGGAAAAGCAACATGCAAGAAGAAAAGCAACATGGCGCACAGGAAGGTAAACCTAACTATGATAGGGTTAGGTTTTTTTATAAGGATGGTAACAGCTATAAGCCTGAAAAATAGTATAAATAAGAACCTAGGAGATCTAGGTTACATGTTCAATTGTTTTTCAGCAATGTAAGTTCATTGTTGAGGTTCAATGGTTAGTATTATTGTAATAAGGTAACAGAAGAGTCAAGTAAGCCAAAATTTGAGGGTTAGGTCACAAGCCGAGGAGCATGGTGTGATCTAGTCCACCTCACAGAGGTTCCTTAACCTCTTCATGATTGTATGATGGAAGATGTAATGCGCGCAACACCATATTTTGCAGCAGACTAAATAAAAGAGCAGAGAAGACAAATATTTGTGATCGTAGCCCAGGAGGGGGTCAACCACGGTAAAACATGGGTTATATGTGATGTTTACTTTCTGTCAATAATTAGTTTATGAATGAATGGTTAAGCTATATATATTAGAATGCATGCATGGGCCTAAAGGTGAATGAATCCTGGAAATACTTGAATGAATAACAAGATTAATGCATGAAGAAAATAGAATACACCCCTAGACCCCCACTCACTCCTAGACTGCAAGCACTTGAGCATTGCATTCACCCATAAATTTATCTCGGGTGAGACTGCGCAGTGCACTCTATGTGTTGTGTTTCCTTCTGGTTTACTAGGAGGGCCAATAGTTTTAGAGGGTTTTGCGGGAAACCCGTTGAGATACGAACCTGGGTCAGCCCAAGAAGTAGAAGTAAGAGATCGAAACCAACATGTGCACTAAAAATTATTTTCTATGTTGTGTATTACAAGATCCAAACAAGGCCATGGAAACAGATCATGTCATATGAAATGAGGACACAACTGATGGCGCAGGACATCAGATACTCAAATTTTGACTTAACTTAGGAAAATTTGATCTGATGGAATTTTTTGATACGTCCATATTTTTTCAAAATATTATTAAAATTTATAGTGTATTATCCAATCTTGACAAAAATTAATGCATGTTGTTGATTATTTTAGATGGATATTGGAGCCAATGTAGAGCCCGAGCATTCAAATAGCAAAAGAAAAAGATATGTATGTGGACATGGACCTACAATTGTTAAATCATGTAGAGGACAATGGGTGGAAGAGGTTATGACAATGGATCCTGCAGACACAACAAATGATTGCACTGAACAAGAGGTTGGTCATGACTATAGTACATGGGATGAATACTTTGAGAAAATTGTTGTTTGTGGATGTTTTGTATGTCATGGAAAGAAACAATTCAAACGAGCGATTGTACAAAAACATTACATAGATGATGAGCTTCTAGTGGGTAGTATGCCTCGTACAGTCGATTCAAATCCAATAGGAATTGTGTTGAGGAATTTTCCAATTTGATATAAATAATATGTATACTTCTTTTAAACATTGTTTTATATTATTTAAATAATTAATTTTTTTCTTAATGAATACTTGTAGGATAAAGTTCTTGGTTAAAAATTTTCTGCAGCACCAACTTCTATCCTAGAGGGAGATGATCATTTATCGTATGATACATCTAACACACATATGTGCACATATACCATCTCCAAAGATGAGGATTTGATGAAAACAAGTAACAGAACAAGAACCACTTTAAAGATGCATAATTTGCTTAAATACAAGGGGATGGTGGACTACATACCTGTTGGTAGCCACCAATTCTATCGATTTTTATCATAATTAAAAGTCATCACGAAGGGATAAAATCTTTCTGTAGCTGCCTCCTCCTTATATTTATAAATGTTTCCGTCTTTTGGTTTCGAGGAGATTCATTGGGCTAGTTGAGTATATGAGTTTTTTGTTTAAATTTTCATTTGTTTTGTTTAATTTCATGACTGCAAGCATGAAATTGAAACATAAGTTTTGCTTGGGTAATCATTTTGCAGCTTGTGGTTTCTTATTTTCTTGTGCTAAAGAGATTATACCTCAAGGGGACCTATATGTTTATAAGTCTTAAGGTTTTGTAAGCTTATTGATTAATCCATTGCCACAATTTTATCCATTATGGGAACTATGACTTGATCATATCTATGGTTGATTTTATGATTTTAATATTTGATATGCCTAATCACGCAGAACCTTGGATTAACATTTGAAATGTGCTCCAGAGCTCTTACCAGTCATATCACTTTCATATCACCCTGGTACAGGACTGATGTACTCACAATTACACACTGATGTCCTGTACATTTAATGACTCTCATTCATTATTTGAATAGGCAGCAGATAATGGTTTGGGTTTAATGTTCATTGTGCACAGTGGTTCACAATCCTGCATGTCCTCTGGTTCTTTGTCATTCAAATATCAAACTACCAAGAATGACAACTTCCCACGTCCGTAGGTATCGGGCCTCTTCCGATTTTACAGACCTCTCCCTATTATTTGTCTATTAGAAAATGAAACCTCCCTCTCATTACCTTTACTGTGTCTGTATGATAACGCCCATGGCTCTCGTAGTTAGAATATAACCTAATGGATCTCAATCCCTTCTCGCCCACGATGATGCCATAAGAGATTTACAGGCCCATGGCTAAAACATTTTCATCTGAAAGTTTAAGGGTTATAACTTGGCAATCACACATGCTTTTTCTCAATCGTTTGATGGATTTAGAGCCAAAATTGAGGATCTGCAACTCGAAGTAACAAAGGATTCTATAACACGAGCTACATGACTGTCACATGAGGGCGAAAAATGGTTCAAAAACGCCAAGTTAGAAGGTGTGCCTTGGAGTCTGTTCATGGTCTCTAATAAAATGACATGCTGCCCTAAATGTACACTTATTACTCTCTTAAAACCTAGATGGCACGACCTGCTTCTAATTATTAAACAATTTATAACTTGTGAGGGTAGGTATGGCTTAGTGTTTTTATATCACATCAGCCTATTGATGATTTTCCTAGGGTTCAAACTAAATATGCCTTTCTATCTATTGTTGAGCCTGCATAAAATGTCTAAATGTTATCAGAAACAAAGTTTAAACCCTCTATCTAGCCTCTTCAACCATGGGCTTATTCAAATTCTACTGCTATCGCATTTAGCTCAGATTGGGGATACTTGGGAAGATTTCCTATGTAGGAATAACTTCACCCTACCTGAGAACACAATTGAAACACCTTTGCATTTAAATACGAACCCTAGTCCCTGTAACCCTACCACTAAAAGTCAAGATGTTGATCCACTTGGAGACCATGCGTCCTCTGAACCAAACTCTGTTGCTATGCAAAACCCTTTGGGTGAAAAACCGAGATATAATTTTGTGCCCAGAAAATCATTAAATAAGGTAATAGATGTATTAAAGGAGAAGGTTTCTCCTACTCCTGCTATTGAGCCGAATCAGGGTTTTAGTGACAAACCAACTATTAAGAAAGATCGTAAGAAGAAGAAACAGGGTAACTCAGATTTGAGTTTTGTAAACAAAAGACCAGGCAAGTTAATATCCAGGAGTCTGAGAAATCGACAATAGGATCATCTGAGCTCGATCTCAGTGATCGAGGTCGATGATCACTTGAACGATGATGAGATCAATGATTTCCTTGCTCGAGAAGATGTGGATAACCAGTGTCTCGAAAATGAAACCATTAGTGAAGCTATACAATACGATTTTGTTTCTAAACTACCTTTGTTTCTAAAAAATCAAGAATGCTTCACTGGTATAGGCCATGATTTGAAACAAGCTACAGGAAAGACCGAAGCACCCATTGCTGAGTACACTCAATATCTTCCTGCGATAGCACCTGTACACTGCGAGAATTGTCTTGATTGGGTAGAACTATACTATAGAGACATACCATATTTACAGGCACAGTTAAAACAATTGGCAACTTGAAATTCCTTGCTTGAAAGAGAAAATTAAGAATTAAAGGCATGTGTTCAGTCTAATGCAGATCGAGCGAGTAAAAGGCCCAAACGAACCAGTAGTGTGATTATCAAGAACGCAACCAACTTCAATGCTATCATTAACTCAGAATTATCAGACCCTTCATTGTCTAATCTCTAAAATGGTAAAAAAATGGTTTTGATTTGCTTTGATTTGATTATGTTGTAAAAGTCAAATAGATAGATTTATTTCGATTTTCTTTGTTAATATAAGACTAGCTACAGAATGTCACGATTCTGTAGCCAATCTATTTTTGAATGTTAGTTTGTATTGTTTTCTAAAATGTAATTTCGTTTTGTCATTTCGAGAAAAATAACATTTATGATGCTATTCACAAGGAGAAGTAATCATGGATCAAGCGTTGCATAGATTAGTAATTTCCCTTTTTGTTGATAAAACTATGACATTTATGTAATTAATTTTGATAAACAAACTCCTACAGGAGGGTTTCTTGTTATTCTTTTTTTGTATGGCAATATATTTTTTGGGATTACCCTCTATCTTGCATGATAAGAGGTTGTTAATCCAAGACAAGTTTAAATAGTTGTTGTTGTTTGGTAGTAAAAACAACTTTTGCTGGAATACAATATGGACATGTGCTTTTGAGAATGGATATGGGAAAGCAATTCACCGTTGGCTTTAGACCCATGTGATGCTTATTCCATTGTGTTCTTCTATTACCTCTGTATTGTGAGATATCATTATGGTTGATTTAGCTTTAACCTTGTCATCATATGGTGTTTCATATTGTTAAATATTTAGATGTTGTCCATAATTCGTCATTCTGTTTTGTATGTGTGATCAATCTATCATTTGATTATTATTGAATTTATTCCTAATGTTAAATGATGGAGAATATAAATACTCAGAATTGAGTTTTCTCTCGCTCTTAAATATTGATCATCTTAAGATCACATGATTTTAATTTGTATTTCTGTTGTTATTAATTTACTCCAAATATCAGACACTTCTTTGAATTTATTCCGGAAGTACTAGTATTGTTCAGTTATAGGTTTCCCTTAAAAGCAGGATGGGCTGGAGCCCAAAAAACACAGAAAGATAAGCTCAGTTTCACTGGTTAGCTACAGGTTAGTCTGTGTGTTATTTAATTAAATTATTCATTAATGAAACAATGATTGCATTAATTAGCTTTGACTGCTTATGTGTCGTTGTTTCAATTGTTTGTACTTAGTATTTATACGTTTTAAAATCTTTAAACATCGAAAAAAATAATATTTTTGTACTTTGTTTATCTTAGTTAGAAACACTACTATGAGCATTCATTTCACAAGATTTCAAGTAAACCTTGCAAACTGTATATAGATTGTTTATAATCATTTGTATATATTCATGTTTCTATTTGAACACTAGTAATTAGTATACAGATTGTTAGAATCATAGCTTTAGATCAGTTTATTTCTCTTATTATTTTTAGGACCTTAGTTGGCTAACGGAGCCATTAAACCCATCGGGTCATTTCATTCCAAACGGCTTGGGTTAATTAGACAACCCCGGTTCGAATTGGACCTTCCAGTTGACGGTGTGTCATTTATGCTCGTCAACAATACCCTATGAGAATGAATGTGATGGAGATGATGACTTGCCCCTGAGTTTGAGATCAATTTATAAAGAGACATTTGATCGCCAACTATTTTGCGCTTGGCCCAGTGATCAACATCTACCTAGAGTGTATGAGGTGTTTCAATTTTGGGGATACACCTACAAGATACAACACTCCAATATTCATGGAGAAAATCTAGGCCTCTTTATTGTCCAAAATGTCCATGTGGGATCTAAACATAGAAACAATTCACAACAAACCACTAGGAGATTAATGCCATATTATGGTTCGTCATATTGCAATGGTGGATGGAGAAGGCTAGCAGAATATAAGCCTAGCATGTCAACATATGGTCTAAATTCGAATATGTATACACATCATCTCCAATTGGAAAGTGGAAAAGAAATGAATAGAGGTCATATTATGTATATAGATGGACGTGCATACACACACACAAAATATTGTAGGTTTTATAAATAGTAGAAAGTGAAGGGACCCTACTATAAGACCAAATTGTCAATTTGTTGAAGTTATAAATGATAAAGATGGAGATATGGAAAGAGGTTGATATATTGATAATGGTTGAGGCTATTATGGACCTTACCATTGGGGATGGGTTATTTATTAATTACCCCTTCTTAAAACACACTCCTGCACGAAAGAAAAGGGAAGAACAAGGTCTCCCTAAGGATGTTCTTAAGGGCAAAAAACCAAAGAATAATCAATGAGTGTGGATTGAAATTTTATAAACTATGTTTTCAAAATTGTGTTTTATTTGAAATTATTGTATAAAAAAGTAGTCTATGAAATAATGTTTCGTTATTCAATTGATGTATATATGTTCATACATTCTATATTTTTATTGGTTAAGACATATTTGATTATATTACCTTGAAATTGATACAATTATGATGTATCCAATTGTTGCCAAACATTAAATAATGCTTGTGTTTGTTGATAGGTAGAATATATTGATGATACACCTACTAATACCCAAGATCAAACTGGGTTATTAATATTTGGATGGGATGATCCAAAGCATCCTTTAAACCATACCAGGGTGAAAAGAGCAACATTGAAGAGAATACTACCAGCTGATAAATTTGAAGAGTTGATGAGATTATAATACATTGATGACATGCCACATAGCTTTAATGATGATGATGATATTGAAAATGCAGTGCATGAAGAAGGATTGAATGAAATGATTACAAGTTTCTTTGGGGATGGAAACAATGATGACGATAATGATCATATGGTTGACAATAACGATGATAGTAGGGGTAATTACCACCAACATAATCTTGATGATAACAAGCTGAAAGAATCAATCAAGTAAGCTACGAAGACACCTGTGTTTAGATCGAGTGCAAGTAGAACCTAAACATTTGCATGCACATTGATATTATTAGAAATCAAGTCACTATTTGGTTGGTTAGACAAAGGATTCACTACCCTACTGAACCGAGTTGAAATGTATTTCTTACTTTGCATTTCCAATTGGTGTAGGTAATTAGTAAACATTCATCAACTTCATTTATATTTATTTAAGGGGATTTTAAAACCATATATTGTATATAAACAATCCTAGTATAGATTAGCATATCAAACATGTTCATAATAAGTCAAACATTCAATTGATTTAATCTCCGACAATTTTACAGAGCACTAAAAACTAAAATATTCCTTGAAGAGAATGTGTTGCCATCAACTTGCAGAGAAGCACGTCAGTTGTTGGTTGAGTTGGGGATTGAATATAAGAAAATTTATTCATGTAAAAAATATTTCATTTTATATATAGATGAATATCAAAACAAGGTAGAATGCCCTGTATGCAAAGAAAAGAGATATTGTATAGATGTACAAGGTCCTACAGTTCCAAAGAAGGTTTTACGTCACGTGCCAATTATACCTAGACTTCAACGAATGTTTCGTTGCAAGTCACTTGTGCAATTGATGGACTGGAATGAAAAGAAAAGGAGTAAAGATGGATTCATGTGAATTCCGACCAACTCCAAAGCAATAAAACACATAGAGGAAAAATGGCCAAGTAAATTCAAAGATGAACCACGTAGTATTAGGTTTGGTCTTTCAATTGATGGAGTGTGCCCATTCTCTTTCATGAGCTCAAATTATAGTGTTTGGCCAGTCATATTGATATTATATAATATTCCCCCATGGATGAGTGTTAGAAAGGAGAACCTTATGCTGACTCTCATTGTTATAGGAAAACATCAAGTTAAAAACATGGATGTTTATATTGCGCCTTTTATTGATGATATGCAACTGCTATGGAAAGGAATAAGAATGTATGACATATCACGTCCTCCATCAAATAAGTCCTTCATTTCTTATGGGGTGCTATGTTGGACTATTCATGATTTCCCAGAACTTGGTGTATGTTTTGGTAAGATAAAATATGTATGTATTCACACTCATAATTTATTTTCATCCCAACTTTCATACTTAATTTTATACTATTATTTTTATGCTATTAACATTACTTATTGAATTGCAGGGCTTCAAACAAAGGGGATATTTTCATGTCCACTATGTGCAGATCAATTTAAATGGTGGTATTCTAAATATTTACATAAATTTATTAACGCAAACAACATGGTTTTTATACCACCAGACCATAAGTTTAGAAATCGCCCGAAGAATCAATTTGATGGAAAAGTTGAGAATTGAGGCCCTTCCATTAAGGGTCCAGGTGATTGGATTAAGAAGTATGAAGATGTTGAATTGAAAGCTTGGGAAGATTAATATCTCACCTATTAGATCGTATGCACATCTTCAAAAATGTCCCAGATTCTATATTTTGACATATATCAGGCAAAGAGAAGGACACCTTGTCTTTGAGGAGATATGTTTCTCTTTCGCCTACCAAAATTGATAGAATACATTTGTGGCCAAATAGGGAAAATGAAACATATACAGAAGCTCCATGGATTTTGAAAAAAAGAGAGATAGACCAACTAAAAAATGTCATTCGTTCAATAAGGATGCATATTGGCTATGGGTCATCATTGGATAAATCTTTTACAGTTGATGGACATATCAAAAGATTTAAAACACATGACTTTCATAATTTTATGAAGGTATTATATATCATCATTTAAGTTTTATTGGTAACATTGATTAAGTACTAAATATATTTTGATATTTTGTTGTGTGAGAAAAAATACTAATGACCTTTGATAAATGTGTTTGATATCATATTATGCCATTGGAAATTAAGGGGGATTCATGTCTTACCTTTGACTTAAGGAATTCCATAAGTTGATTGTCAACATTTACAAGGTATGTGGTATGAAATGTTCATGTGTGAAAGACATAGAGATATTATATTCCATTTTAATTTTTCAGTAAAGGTTCATACTAATTTACTATTCTTACATTAGGTGGGTAACCTCCAAGGATATCCACGAATGTGAAGTACCAAAATGGAAGAAGGAAATTTCATAAATTATATGTGTATTTGATAAGGAGCTCCCTACAAGTTTCATGGACCTACAAGTCCATTTACTTATAAACTTAGTTAATGACATTGAATTGGCAGGTGTCGTATCAACGAGGTGGATGTTTTTCTTTGAGAGGTATATGAAAACTCTAAAAAGATATGTCTGACAAAAGGCACATCCATAGGGTTGTATGGTTTAAGGGTATGCATTGAATTAAGAATTTGTCTTCCTATGTGAATTCCTTGGTAAGGATTTTGAAGATGGGCCATGCTTCTGGGATGAAGAATGAGCACC
>ML797394.1:29716-67508 GCA_009831015.1 Picea engelmannii
AAAAGATATGTCTGACAAAAGGCACATCCATAGGGTTGTATGGTTTAAGGGTATGCATTGAATTAAGAATTTGTCTTCCTATGTGAATTCCTTGGTAAGGATTTTGAAGATGGGCCATGCTTCTGGGATGAAGAATGAGCACCGGATATTATTGATGGAGAAAAACCACAATATAATGGTGTTCAAGTAGAAATTAGTAAGTAAATTCATGATCATTGTGGTTGTTTTTATTGCAATCATAATTTTCTCTGTAATTTATTTGTCAAATTAACATCATAACATTTAGAGTTTCAAATAAACATGTTGACATGTACTTGGTGTAGACGTAAGTGCTATACTCGACAAGTTCATTCTATACCACATGGATTTTATGAACAAATAGATTGATTTGTATGATAAAAAGAGAGAAGAAGTGTTAGAATCAAGGAGATAGTTTAAGAGATCCAACCCAAGGAATATTCCACTTCCCACTGATCTGCTTGGGGAATGGGGTAAATATTGCACACTATAATGGGTTATTGAACAAATTAAAAATCAAATAGAAGATGCAGGTATAGATTCAAACATAACAGAAGATGAAATCAACATGTGTAGAGGATGTGAAAGAAAGGTACAGTTGGAATTTTACAAAATGTTGTTTCCTTACAATTTTGACACTATTAACTATTTTAATATTCGTCATTATATTTCTTTTCACTGAAATAAATGGTCTTTCACAGGCGAGGAAATATCCTCCAATGTGGGCATATGGATGACATGACCGTGTAGAAAGTGTAGATGTATAGAGATGATTCTTTGATTGTGGCATCATGGTTTATTTCAAGCAATCTAGTCAAGCAAGCTCAAAATATAATAATATTATTGAACAAAATCTACAATATGTTGGGAAAATCCAAGAAATTATTGAGTTGGATTACCTCTCTTTTAATTGTTGTATTTTCAAGTGTAGATGGTATGAATCATTTGAGAGGAAATGATACCCATTGTGGATTGTTTTCTGTAGATTCCTCGAGGTTCCTACCAGAGGATAAGGAGCCTTATGTTCTACCAATTCATTGTGAGTGGGTATTTCTTTAACTCAAATAAGAAGCGGTAATGGTCATTTATATATGAATTCATATTTTATTGCGATAATATACGTGTTTATTAATCAATAAAATTGGCATAACATACGTCTAATATATGTATGTCGTTCATGTGCAGGTATTTTTATATGAAGATCTTTTGGATCTGAAATGGATATGTGTCATACAATATGATCCAAGATTAAGGCATGTATTTGACGATGCATTAGTGGATACTGAGCAAAACAATGATGGCCAACAAAATGAGAGAGATAGATTAGATAACATCAAAGAAATTGACATCCATGATGTTAATGACCAAGACTTCTAAATTTTTATAATTATTTGTAATCCATTTTTTAAAAATGTTGATTCTTATGGCCCAAAATTTGAAACGCTTCAGTATTATTTGTGTCGATAAAAATTATCTATTGCAACATCCTTAAAGTGTTCAATCTTTTCTATGAATTGTTGGAAAAAAAAAATTAGGATTACTTGGATAATATTTAACATTATTAGTGGTAATTTATTGGTTGATAATGGTTTACATGTGTTGTCAGGTTATTGGTTAGACTTGGACTGAACTAGGATGAAGAACCTACTCAGTAACAATACATTAAATATGCAATTGTTAAAAAATATAATTACAAATATCGTATATGTAAAACAATGTAAATCCAAACCATTAGGCTAAATGTATCCAAAGTTTGTCCATCAATTTATATTTTGAAACAAATTGAAATATTTCATTAAGCCTAAACCTAAGACATTAACCTTTATACCATCTAACCCCTAACCCCCTAACCTCTAACCCCTTGAAACATGGACAATATCGAATATTATGTGGGGACATCATACATCCTTGAGTCTTGAAACCCTCCCATACCATCAAGGCATGTGTCTAGTATAACCATGTCAAATTTCGATGAATACATGAACAATTTGGAGAAATTTCAACACTGACCTCATTCACTGCTAACCATGTAGGGTCGATGGATGTCATTAATCCCTTCACCCAATATAATCCCTAACCCATTAACCACTAAACCACTTGCATGTTGGACCCTATAAAATTATTTTGGGATGTCTCAACTTAATAGAATCATGGTTTAATCATCCTGAAGAATGCCTCAAGAAAAAGACAAATAAATGGAAATTGGCATCTTCATCAGGTTTCGTTGTAAATATGGGTATGTTGGGTTTGATCTTTGTTGGCATGGATGGAAAAATTGGGTCATGATGAATATGATGATGATGATGATGGAAATAAAAACCATGATGATGGCGATGATGAAGATAATGATGTTCTCGAGTCTTAAAACCCTCCCATACCGTCAAGGCATGCACCTAGTCTAAACATGTAAAATTTCAACGCATACAGTCACATTTTGAAGAAATTTCAACATTGGCACCATTCATTGCTCATTGTGTGGGGTTGGTGGATAAAATTGGTGATGGGCATGTTGGAAGTTCCAAGAAATTTCAGCATTGGCCCCATTCATTGCTCACTGTGTGGGGTTGGTGGATAAAATTGGTGATGGGCATGTTGGAAGTTCCAAGAAATTTCAAGAGAGTTATGACAAAGATTCTATAGAATGGAATGACGAATGATGACAAGGAGATCGACGTGCATGATGGACATTGATGAAAATGTGGATGATCTCGAAGAGTATGTGGGGACATCAGACATACTTGAGTCTTGAAACCCTCCCATACCATCTATGCATGTTTCTAGTCTAACCATGTCAAATTTCGATGCATACAGTCACATTTCAAAGAAATTTCAACATTGGCCCCATTCACTGCTCACTGTGTGGGGTTGGTGGATGACAATGGTGAAGGGCATGTTGGAAGTTCCAAGAAATTTTAGGAGAGTTCCGAAAAATATTATATAGAAGGGAATGGTGAATAATGACAATGAGATCGACGTGCATGATGAACATTGATGCAAATGTGGATGATCTATAAGGTTATGTGGGGACATCAAACATACTTGAGTCTTGAAACCCTCCCATACTGTCAATGCATGTGTCTAGTCTAACCATGTCGAATTTTGATGCATACAAGAACAAATTGAAGAAATTTCAATGTTGGTCCCATTCACTTCTCATTGTGTGGGGTCAGTGGAAGACATTTGTGATGGGTGTATTGGAAGTTCCATGACATTTCAAGAGAGTTCCAATAAATATTCTACAAATGGAAATGACGAATGAGGACAATGATACGTCCATGATCAAAGTTGATGAAAACGTATTGGGCGATCTCAAATATTATGTGGGGACATCATACATCCTTGAGTATTGAAACTCTCCCATACTGTCAACGCATGTGTCTAGTCTAACCACATCAAATTTAGACGCATACAAGCACAGTTTGAAGAAATTTCAACGTTGGCCCCATTCACTGCTCACTATGTGGGGTTGGTAGATGACATTTGTGATAGATGTATTGGAAGTTCCATGACATTTCAAGAGAGTTTCGACAAATATTCTACAAATGGAAATGGCGAATGATGACAATGATATGTCAATGCAAACGTGGATGATCTCAAAGATTATGTGGGGACATTAGACATCCTCGAGTCTTGAAATCACCCCATAATGTCATGGCATGTGTCTATTCCAAGTACATCAAATTTCGACGCCTACAGGAATAATTTGAAGAAATTTCAACATTGGCTCAATTCATTCCTCACTATGTGGGATTGGTGGATGTCATTTGTGATGGGTGTATTGGAAGTTCCATGACATTTCAAGAGAGTTCCGACAAATATTCTATAGATGGAAATGACAAATGATGACAATGAGACGTGCATGATGAACATTGATGCAAATTTGGACGATCTCAAAGATTATGTGGGGACATCAGACATCCTTGAGTCTTGAAACCCTCCCATATCGTCAAGGCATGTGTCTAGTCTAACCATGTCAAATTTCAACCCATATAGGAACAATTTGAAGAAATTTCAATGTTAGCCCCATTCACTGCTCACTATGAGAGGTCAGTGCAGGATGACATTTGTGATGGGTGCATTGGAAGTGCCATGACATTTCAAGAGAGTTCTGACAAATATTTTATCGATGCAAATGACGAATGATGACAATGAGACGTCCATTATGAATGTTGATGCAAACATGGACGATCTCAAATATTATGTGGGGACATCAAACATCCTTACGTCTTGAAACCATCCCATACTGTCAAGGCATCTATCTAGTCTAACTATGTCAAATTTCGATGGATACAGACATAGATTGAAGAAATTTCAACGTTGGTCCCATTCACTACTCATTGTGCAGGGTCGGTGGAAGAAATTTGTCATGGGTGTATTGGAAGTTCCATGACATTTCAAGAGAGTTCCGACAAAGATTCTATAGAAGGGAATGACAAATGATAACAATGAGGCATGCATGATGAATGTTGATGCAAATGTGGACGATCTCAAATATTATGTGGGGACATCATACATCCTTAAGTCTCAAAACCCTCCCATACCTTCAAGGCATGTGTCTAGTCTAGCCATGTCAAATTTCGACGCATACAGGCACATATTGAAGAAATTTCAACCTTGGACCCATTAACTGCTCACTATGCAGGGTCGGTGGATGATATTTGTGATCGGTGTGTTGGAAGTTCCATGAAATTTCAAGAGAGTTCCAACAAATATTTTACAGATGGAAATGACGAATGATGACAATGACATGTCCATTATGAACATGTTGGCAGCCAAATATTTGTGTCGTTTTCATCTATATTTAAAACATAGTTTTGACAAAAGAATTTTTTTAACAGCTGCCTCTTTGTGTTTGCGCAGACTTCAATTATTATTTATGTTTGAAAAAATCGCTTGATTAGTTGTTGTGTGTTTTTGAGTTCATTTTGTTCAATAAATCTCTCGCTTATTCTTGTTCAATTTCATGAATGTTTAAGCATGAAATTGAAACAAGCTTGGTCTAAACACATCATAAAAATTCTAAAACTTCTCCTTGTGAAATTGGATGAGACTTTAAAAAAACCTAATGATCTTAAGAACCTTAAAGGGTATTGAGCATATCGTTTTGTGAATTACCATTAGTATATGAGTTGATCACCTCTGGGTTATGCCTTAATCATTTTTTCATTTGGAGTTTTGATTGTCACCTACCACCTCCATGATCATTTTTTGAAACTAAACTTTGATATAATTTTAAAATTTGAATGCTATCCCCTATTGTCATATTGCTGTCTAATCACTATTGTACAGGACTGTTAGCCATGCTCTAAAACAATTACACCCTTGTCATGCTGGCTTGAGCTTGCATTCATTGCATCGTCAGTGGTGCTTCATTTTTGGGGTTAGGTTATCAATAGAGGAGGTGGTTTTCGATTACGTGTGTCCTCTGGTTCAGTTTTCAATCAACAACCAAAGTGGTAGTCATGGTGGCGTTCTCTTGAAATCTTAGTTATCGGGCCACCTTCGAAAATGCAAAACTTATCATTCATATTGGGTGGTTTCAAACACAGGCCCCTCCTTGCTACACCTGCTGGTATATTGTGACCAAGTCCATGGCCCCTGTGGTAAGGATAGAGTCGAATGGCTCACAAGCCTTACTCACCCACGACGATGTTGTGGATGATCTCACAGTCTTTGGGTGGGTTAAGTTTATACATTCATTCGATGGATTTAACCGTGAGATCGCCCAAGCTTTCGCCCATACCTTCGACAGTACTAGGGCCAAAATAGGGGATTTACAGTTGCAATTCAATGAGGAATCAATTGCAGAAGCCACATGCCTGTCACGAGAAGGAGATCGCTGGTTCAAGAATCTCAAAATCGAAGGTATTCTGTGGCACCTGTTAATGATTTCCAAGAAGTCACGCTACGATGTCAAAGGTACACCCATAAATCTGTTCAAACCTCGATGGCACGGTTTATTATTAATTATCAAGCAATTCGTCACCTGCGAGGGATGATATGGATTAGTATTCATGTTTCATATATGTCTGTTAATGGTTTTCTTAGGGTTTGGTTTGAACATGCTGTTTTACCTGCTTAAAAGACTTCAAAAGATGGCTAGATTTTACCAGAGGCAAAACCCTAATGTACAGTCCAGTCTCTTTCATCATGGCTTGCTTCAAGTCTTAGTCATTTCCCAATTGTCAAAGGCTGGAGATAAGTGAAAAATTTCATGGATAGGGATGGTTTTGTTCCAGTCACACCTAAAACAATTAGCGATTCACCCCTGTGTTTAGATGAGCCTACTAGCCCTTGCCCATCGACTCACTCTCTGCAAGACCTTCATATCGAATTGCAAGAAGAGCTTGTGTTATTTACTGAAACCCCTGTTGATTTTCATCAATCAACCGGAGACGCACACTAGAGGCACAAATTCATTACTAAAAAGTCTTTAGAGGAGGTGTTGGATAAATTGAAGGGAAAGATCTCTATTACTCCTAATCTTGGGCAAGACGTGGTTGATATAAATGAAATTAAAACCAAGAAGTTGGGAAAACATAAAACACAAAGGGTTCAAGATATTGACTTCAAGAACAACAGGAACGGTCGACTCCTTTCCAGAATGGTTAGGAATCAATGTCACAACCACGAGAAGCCTATCCCCACCATTGATATTGAAGACCCGATCTCTGTTGATGATACCAGTGTTGATTCAACTAAGGTAGATTCACCCCAATATGATTTCGTGTCTAATTTGCCTCCTTTTTTAAAGGAACAAGAAGGTTTCTCAGGTATTCAGTATGACCTTCGAAATATTATGGAACATGTTAAACCTCTTACTTCAAACCGAATTCGTCCATTGCCAAATCTATAACAGGTGTACTGTGAAAGTTGTTTTGACTGGATCCAAAGATACTATCGAGACATCCCTTACCTACAGACTCAACTGAATCAAGTAAGGACTCTTAACTCAGTTCTAGAAAAGGAAAATGATGATCTCAGAGCTAGCATCCGATCAAATTCGCTCAGGGCGAACAAACGTTTAAAGAGATCGAGAGATGTGATTATAAAAAACTCCACCAGTTTCAATGCTATTTTAAATTCAGATTTGTCTTATGTTTCCCTTTCAAATTTCTAATTGGTAAATACTTTTCTTGTAATTCACGATTGGATTTTGTTTGGATAATAACTGATTTTGTTTTTATTTAGACCAGCTACAGAATCAAAGATTTTGTAGCTTGTATTTGAAATTTATTTATTTAATTGTTTTCTAATTTAGATTTCATTTTTCTCTATCTCAGGTGAACATCGGGTCAATGTGCAAAGATTTAAAAGAATGAGTCAAAATTTGGGAATACAATGGACTTGTAATTTTGTTTTTGAAAAATAACGTTTTAATAATGTAACGTTTTTTTGATTAATGGTTCCGACAGACTTATCTTTATGGTTGTTTTTTTTTAGTAAATGATTTTTAAAGTAGATGTGTCACTATCTTGCATGATATGAGGAACAAACTAGGAACTTGTTTTAAATAACATTGCTTGCTCAGGAATAAGGACAATTCCTCTTGGACCATATGATGGACTTATTATTCTGAAACTATATGGGAGACAATTTACTTTTTGGATTTCGTCCTTTTGTAGACTGTGCAATGTCATTATTGTTTCTCATATAATTTCTGGGCATGAAACTTTATTTGTATTGAACTATCTTTAGACTATTTTGCATGTAACTTTTCATGTTGTGTTTTTCTTCACATGGTTCATTATATTTTGGTTCTTTTAATATCTATGACTGATCGCCTATCTATACATCCTGAGTTTACATCTAATGTTGGGTAGTTGGTAATACCATTTTATGAGAGTTGGAGTTTATTTCACTTTCAGTTATTGGACATTTTAAAGTCACATGAGAGAAAGTCTATTTGTTTTTCTGTTATCATAGATCTGTTCCAAGAAATGAAAGATTTCCTTGAGTTGTTTAAGGAAGTATCGTCTTGCTTTTGTCATAGATTTATACTTGACATAGGTTAAGTGGAGCTTATACAAATACAAAAAGACAAATCTATCTTAGTACTACTGATCAACATCAGGTTAGTTAGTTTATATTTTATTTGATTTGTTAATTCGCGAATGAATAATGATTACATCATTTAAACATTAAATGCTTTGTCCATTGTCATTATATCATTTATAATCTTATTCACTCATTGTTTATTATTCTGTCATTCATAGTACAAAAACAATTTCCTTTATTTTTGCATCCTATTTTGATCCATTAAGTTGAAAACAATCATTTTCACGAGGATTTATTTAAACCTTGTAATTGTATATATCTACTGTATATAATATTACTATCAATTAAGTAATTGTATTAGTGCATTGATTAATAGGATTGTACATTTAGTTAGTTTTACATCTTTTAAATTTACTAGAATCCTAGTTGGCTAACAGAGCCATAAAACCCATTAGGGTAGATAATTCCAAACGACTTGAGTTAAATAGGCAATCCCGGTCCAGATTTTCCCTTCTCGTTGTCGACGTGTCATAAATGCCCGTCAACAGAGCGTGGATGCAAACATGGATGATCTCAAAGATTATGTGGGGACATCGGACATCCTTGAGTCTTGAAACCCTCCCATACCATCAAGACATGTGTCTATTCTAACCATGTCAAATTTTGATGCATACAGTCACAGATTGAAGAAATTTCAATGTTGGCCCCATTCACTTCTCACTGTGTGGGGTCGGTGGAAGACATTTGTGATGGGTGTATTGGAAGTTCCATGAAATTTAAAGAGAGTTCCGAAAAGTATTATACTTATGTCAATGGTGAATGATGACAATGATACATGGATGATCTAAAATATTGTGCGTGGGATCGATGGATGCCATTAATCCCTTGACCAGATATAATCCCTAAGCAATTAACCATTAAACTACCTAACCCCTAAGCCACAAATCCCTTATCCCTTGACCCTTAATCCTTTAATATGTAACCCATAATCCCTTAACCCTTAATCCTTAGACCCCAAATCCCTAAATACCTTAATCCCCAAAGCCCCTATCCACTAAACCAAAAACAACTCCACAATTTAACTATTTAGGCACAATAGGCGTTAAATTGGAAGCCAAATAGGAAGACAAACTAGAAGAAAAAAAGGAAGCTAAGATGGATGCTAACCAAGAAGCTAAACTGGAAGATAGAGTAGAAGCTAAACTCGACTCTAAACATGAAGCTAAATTGGGTGCTAAATAAGGCACAAAATTGGGCTTTAAAGTAGGTGCTAAAGCAGGCAATAAATCAAGCGCTTAGTTAGGCGCTAAGTTAGGAGTTAATAACACCTAATTGAGCACCGACTTATGTTTCTCGGTGCAAATAACGTCCAAAATAGTGCCATCCCGATAAATAGCACTGAATTTTGCAAAAAAATGAAGAAAAATACATTAAAACAGACAATGGAAGCAAAAAAGGAAGCTAAAAAGGAAGCTCATCACAAGGATTTGTTGTAGTGAAAATTCAGAAATGTGGGTGGAATCAATAGAAATGGGTAATTCCCTGTGGGGCCCCTCTCTTAGACATTTTCCTAGACCTTCCCCTCTCTTGTGGATTAATTCAACACCCATCTATGTCCATGTTCCCTTAGCGGCTGACATCACATTTAATTAGTAAAAATCAGAAATACATTTCACATATACGTCGTTTTGTTGCAACCACATATTATATCTACACTAATCATTAATTAAACTAGGGATTATAGTGGGGATATTACACTAATAACTCACAAGCGCTTTAGGAATGAGCACATTATTTTCATTTCAATTTTTTAGGAACGTGTGCATGTTCCTGAACATGTGTTTCTTAGGAATGCACGTGTGTTCATAAATAATCCAAGTTTGCAAGTGTGTGTGGCGGTTTGGTGAGTACCATTGTGTTGTAGGATTAAGGACGTGTGCACATTTCTAGGAACAAGCACACATTCTTGCATGCGTGCATTCCTTTGCACCCTGTTATCACACAAATTGTAGGTTGGGGAAAGCCTGACACAATACACAAGATGGGGATAACTATGGGAATACCTATCCATTGTCACCTTAGGTAAGTACTCCCCTTATTTTAGTGAAGGAGAAATCCTACACAAGGGGGGTATCCCAAGTGACCCCGGGGGGAAATGAGGTGGAAAGTGTAGTAATGGAGGTGTTAGAAAAACAGGATCGCGGAGCATTAAAATAAAACAAACGTGGGAAATAAAACACATAAGATACACAATACTATAGAGACACAAATATACGTGGTTCACCTAGTGTGGGCTACATCCACCAAAGAAATTGCCAGGTCCTTCCTGTTGATGTTTGTACAACATCAAGAAGACATTTTCTCTCTCTCTCTCTCTCTCTCTCTCTCTCTCTCTCTCTCTCTCTCTCTCTATATATATATATATATATATATATATATATATATATATATGACATGATATTTATAATATAAAGTATAAATATATATAATAAATAAGTAGTTATTTATTATTCAAGGGACGCATTTTTTTTATGGATGGTCACCATATGTTCTCTATATATGGAACACTCATTATTGTAATAATATATTCATATACAATATTATCTCATATGAAAAATCAATATGGTATCGAAGTGAGACTTGGCTTGACTCCCTCGCGGGAGGGCCTAGGAAAATGAGTCTTGTGTGAAGATTTCCATCTCATAAAAATTTAACACACTGTAGGATTATCAGAGCACTTATGGAATCTGATCGAGAGCATTGATAATTATGATAATAAATCGTTGGTGGTACAGTGTATCCAAGTTTGCAACATGATTGATTATTCAAATTCCCCAATGGATATTGTATTCGTTGCATCAATGCTGGACTCGGATTTAGAAATACAACAGATAAGAGGCATTTATCTGTTAAGGCTGGGATTCTTACATTCTCTGCTATATCTTTCTACCTATGAAGGTTCAATATCGAGGGTGATCGACTTATTGAAATTTGGATCAACCACCGTGCTCGAGGAGCCCATAGAGGTGCTTTATATGCTCTCCATGCTCGAGGAAAATGAGGTGAGAATAACTTCCAATCACATCACCATTCAAAGGCTCGCAACACTTGTTGAATATCCAGATTCATGGAGTGTTAGAGAAAATGCTGTTAAGGTCCTGGAGAGTCTATCATTCAACCCAATTAATAGAGAGAGAATATTGAAAGAGTAGAGATCAATGGAGAAAGTTGCAACATTTCTCTTCCATGAACCATTTGCTGCACAGTCCAACGCTTCGAGTTTTCTTTGGAATCTGTCGACAGGCAACATGGCCAACAAAATCAAGATTGCTTTCATCTATGGACTCCCGTAGAGTTTGTCGGATTTTCTGCTCTCAGATTCTCCTCTTGTTTAGGAGAGAGTGGTGGGAACCATCATGAGTCTTTCCTATAATGGGTGAAGTAGGAAGATGATTTCTTCCATAGCTTGCACATTTGAATGATTGATCAAACTTTTGGACTCGAAGTTGACTTAGTCCATCAATTCAAAGAGATGGAGCGTGACTGTATGCTTGCAAATGAGGTGAATGCCAATCTATTGGAAATATTGTTCTATTTGAGTAACTTCTCTGGTATGCATATGTGCAGACAGTGTCTCATGCATGCAATATTGGTCCTAAGGGATGGTGCAAGAGGTCCATACTTCCCATTTTGTAGAAACTTGTAAACAAGTTGAGGCCGGAGAAAGGAAACTCGTGGGATGATGTGCAAAGGCTTGTCGACAGTGATATCGACCAGTTGGAAATTTTGTTGCCATTGTATATCAAGGACATATTGGTGAGATGTGGAAGAGTAGACCCGAATTTCATTATATTGGCCTTTGTCAGATGTGTATTTCCATCAATTGGAAATCGACTATCATAGGTTCAACTTGGTATAAGTCGACTAGTGGTAAAATAAAAATTTTCCCATTAATTTATATTCACCGAATACCTAGCAATTGGTTTGACTTCATATATCATATTTATTGGTGTTTTGACTAGAAGCTACATTTCTATTTAGACCTAAAACAAGACAAAGGACCTATATCCTTGAGATTTATTGTTTTCTAGTGTATTAAAGATTTGACTATGTATTGTTTGACCTAATCAGAGATCGACTAGTTATTCTCTGAAATTTGGAAGAATTTTGAGAGAAGAAGGTTCACAGAAAGAGGGAGTAGCCAGTGAGGAAAACTGGAAAAACAAAGTTTGCTACAGTGGCAGAGGGAGTTGGCCTCAGAGTTAGAGATAAAGGATCTTGGTTGTTGGGAGCATGCCTATTTTGAGAAGGAAGTCTATTTTGGGTGCAGGCCTATTTTTGGAGAAAGATATGTTTTGGGGAAACACCTATTTTTTGAAAGAAAGCCCTAATTTTGGAGTGCGCGCAATAGGTGGAAATAAAGAAGCATGCGGAAAATAAGGAAAAGCAGCATGCAGGAGGAAAAGCAACATTGCATGTAGACATACAAGCCTAACCGTGATAGGGTTAGGGTTTTTGACAAACATTGTAACGACTATAAGCCTATAAAGTAGTATAAATAAGGACCTAGGAGGTCTAGGTCAAAGAGAGAAAAAAACAAGAAAAGAAGAAGGAAAAAGAGAGGAGAGCTTGTATTAAGGAAGGAATGTCAGTTAAGTATTGAGAGTCAATTGGTTGGGAAAGCTACTAATTGTAATAAGTCTTATAGGAGAGTCGAATAAGTTAGTCTTTGAAGGTTAGGTCAGAGGATGAGGAGCCTGGTGTGATCTAGTCAGTGTCACAGAGGGTTCTTACCCTCATTTTGATTGTATTACTGAAGATGTAATGCACACAATGCAAGATTTTGTAGCAAAATCAATAAAAGAGAAGAGAATCCAGATATTTATGGACGTAGCCCTCGGAGGGGGTGAACCATGGTAAAACCTAGAGTTCTATGTGATTATTTATGAATTCTTTACTTTTTTGTTGATCATTAGCTTAAGAATGAATGGTTAAAGTAGCTATATCAGCATGCATGCATAGGTATAAAGATGAATGAATCATAGAAGTAGATGAAAAATTAACAAGGGTATTTCATAAGGAAGAAATAACCCAATCACAATCCCCACTCATTCCTAGACTGCAAACACCCGAGTATTGCAGTCCCCCATAAAAACTATCTCGAGTGAGACTGCGTTGTGGCCCATGTGCACAACATTGCTTCTAGTTTACCAGGAGGGTCGATAATTTTGAGGGTTTTGTAGGAAACCTATTGAGATCAGAACCTGGGTAAGCCCAAGAAGAAGTTAACCAACAAATGGTTTTGTTTTTGGCTAGAACTGCACAGGATTGAGTGGACAGGATCCGTGAAAGTAACGTGCGGAGAATGCAATTATAGAAGGGAATGTTCAGGCCATGGAATCTAATGAAGGAGGATATTGAAATATGGTTGAAAACAAAG
Organism: Picea engelmannii; assembly: GCA_009831015.1. Classification (NCBI taxonomy): domain Eukaryota; kingdom Viridiplantae; phylum Streptophyta; class Pinopsida; order Pinales; family Pinaceae; genus Picea; species Picea engelmannii. The sequence continues at coordinate 43,173 of ML797394.1, forward strand.
GAACTTGAGTTTGCGCAGAAGGACAATAAAAAGCCTAAGTTAACACCACACAAATATCTCGACAAATATGTGTTTAGTGACTTGCATGAGGTATTTTTCTGTGATTTCCCACATTTGTTGCAGGAGTGGTTATTGAGGTTAAAGGACAACCACCCTACAAATATAATCAAACAACTAGAGTGGAATCATGTGGAGATCATGCAATTACAACAAGTTAATGAAAAATTTACACGCACATTATATTTTTGGTTTGACATTATTGTTGCAGGGTTTATCACTGAATTTACAATAGATACTATGAAGTGCTACACCGCAACAAAACAAGATGTTCTAAAAGGACCCAGAGGTAGGTACATCAGATCGTTGTATACTTCAATTAATATTTTATTGTATGACAACAGTGTGATCACTATGGACTCAGACAACTAAACTTCCTTGCGTGCATGGGGGAAGGGGGGAAGCACTAACAAGAGGTTGAGATATGGACTGGGAGATGGATAAGGGAAATAAGAAAGAGGCCATGGACCCAATAATGATGGAAGAGGACCAAATAAAGAAGACACTGGAAAAATTTGGAAAGACGCACAACGAAATACCCTACCAATATAAAATGAATAACAAGAAGAGAGCCATAGCCGACAAAGAGGGCTTGGTGAGCGATGGAGAAGAGGTAGATGATATTTGGGATGTGGAGCATATTGAGGAAATCCCGTGCACAACATATGAAAGGAAAATAGGAGGTTCAGGGTCAGGAACATAAGGAAAAAATCTAATCCAGATCACCGTTACTGTGGAACCTACAACCCCATGTGCGACTAATACACTAGAAAGAACATCGACGTTTAGACAACCAAATTTTAGTGGAAGAAGAAGAATAGGATAGGGATCCAATCAAGGAAAACCGAATGGGGGGGATATTTCAGAAAGTAATAGTATTATCTACACCATGCAGAGGAAAGAGTTCAACACAATTCAAAATGGCGGGACATTATGCCACGATTAGATTACCAAAATTTCGAGGAGAGTTATCAGAGGACCCTGAAAATCAATTATTCATTTTTGAGAAGATATGGTAAGCAAAGCATATCACATATGAGGATACAAAGATCACGCAGTTAGCTATCACACTAAGAGACCGTGCATTGGACTGGTACATGAACTTGGATGTAAACAATCCACAGGGAGTACCAAAGACTATTGTAGATGTGAAAAAACTACTGGTAAACAAATTTCAAAAGCCAATCTCAAAAGACCAGTACATGAATGAAATGATCGAAATCAGGCAGAAACTAGGCGAGTTTGTTTGGGAGATATATTAGAGGTTAAAATGTTTGTTGACATGCAACATAGGCACTTATTTGTGAACTCACTGTTACCACACTTGAAATATCTATTAATACAATAGAAGTTCCAAACTCAGGCAACCTTACAATTGGAAGAGAACCAATATCAACAGACAGATCCAACAATAGAGGAGATGAAGGAGGATTTGAAGAATCTAACATTTCAACTTAACCAGAATAAGGGAAAGGAGAAAATAGAAGTTGTTTGGTGTACGATATGCAGGATAGAAGGACAACATAAGAACAAATGTCAAACTTTTGCACAATATATGGAAACAGGAGTGCCAAACCCATTTACAACAAGAGGACTATGGTGTGAGATTTATAAGATGCATGGGCATGATCCATATCATTTTCCAATGATGCAGAAGTATAAGACAGTACCAAAAAGTTCATATTTCATTTTTTGCAAATCAGTGGGTCATGATGATAAGGAGCGTAGAACGATGGCGCTGATGAGAGAAAGAACTTCAGACACTTATAGGGTGAAAAAAGAAATGATTATAGGACAAGTTGCACCTCATTTCATACAGGTACCACTATCATATAATAATGAAAATCCGTAGTACAATAATGTGCAGCCATAGTATAACCTCGTGCAATATAACTAGGTACCCTAGTACAATGCACCACGAGGAGATCGACGTGGATACATAGGTGGAGGATGCGGCATAGGAGAATTTGGATGAGGCAGAGGACCAATAGTGTTCCACAACTTCCAACAACCAGGAATTTATGCAAGGGATTGTCCACTTCCACTAGCAACATGTATGTACTGTCGCGCAACATACCATGGCACATAAGACTACCCAACACTCTTGGGAAAGATCTAGGAAAAAAGGAACTAGAACAACCAGAATGTCCAATGGATTTTTGTAGAAGCCAGGGACGATGGGAGAAAAATCAATATAGTCACTCGAGGAGGAGCCAAGACAGGAGTTGATGCAGAAAAACAAGATCCATTTCAACACCAATGGGTTAAGAAGAATATTGAGCCACATAAGTAATTTGACGTGCAGAAAGAAAAGGAAACATTTAAGGAGGCCATACAAGATTTTCTCAAGCATAATGTTTCATCTACATTAATCGCGCAACAAACCTAGAACCCACCAATGTATGATATGCCATCCTTAATGGACCATACCAGTAAGGACAATGTTTAGAGAAAGCAAGTACCATAAATACGTTTCTCCAATCTTGTGTTAAATTATTGAATGATCCATCATCTATTAAGGTCTTACAAAATCTGCTAGAAATATGCAACACAGAGGTAGACGGGAAGTTAGAGTAGAAAACAATCAATCATCTCCATACAAGAATAAGGAAAATCATATAATTCAGACTGAACGCTAACATTGGGGATTTCAACATGGGAGATATTATACTGGCTTTAGGCTCTGAAGTAAATGTCTTGCCTAAGAAGACATGGCAGTGTATGGGGGAACCCACATTAGGCTATTCACCTATCCAGTTGAAACTAGAAAATCAAAACAAAGTGTTACCAATTGGAAGGCTTAAAGGTGTGACCGTAGATTTGGATGGAGTGCACACTATGGAAAATTTTTAAGTGATAGAGATAGTAGATGGCATAAAACCTTACCCAACATTACTTGGATTGGATTGGGCAATTGATAACCAGGCTATAATCAACCCGAAGAAAAGAAAAATGACTTTTGAATTGGGAGAATATAGAGTCACTGCACCATTGGATCCTTCAGAAGGAGAAAGGTTTGTAGAAGCCACTTGTTTGGATATGTAGGAAATAAACCAGTTGTACAAAACCACTGCACGAGAAGAGGATTATGTTAACCCAACTATAGATGGGGTACTCAGTTGGAGAAGCATTACATCATGTGCTTCCGAATCAGACATAGGTTTGGAGAATTGGCAACATCGATTACATGAAGTTTCCACAAGGAGGTGTGAAATAATTGACTGCGCAGTAAGATGGGTTGGTACAAAGATAAAAGAACCTCCCAGTTTTCATGGGATAAATGACTTAGAGAAATTCTTGAAAAAATATGAAGAGGAAGTGTTAGAAAATCATAGTCTCTTAGCCCTAGATATTTCACTCAAGGAAACACCTACAAGATTGTGGGGTGCACACAAAGAAACAATTCAAGACTGGTATCAGTGTAAATGACTACTGCGCATTAGATTTGGCACAGAACAGGGGAGCAATAAAATGCATAATTACGATGGGAAAGGAACACCAGGGGAATGCTTGGAGAGGTGCATAACACAATGGAGGATGACATCGCCAGAGGAATGGCCTCATCACTTTATTCATACATTGGAAGGGATCCCAGGGAACTGGTACATAGACCAGGAGATGCCTAGAGGCACTGCGGAATGGACAAGATTATAGTAGAATTTTGTAGTAACCTTGTCATTCGAAAATGAGAACCCCAACATTGATTCAACACTAAAGTTGATATGGGGAGTGATATGTTTTTATGAGCTAGAGGTTGAAACCATAACAAAATATCAACAACAGAACAAAAATACAGTCAAAGAGTTACTCTCATGTTATCATGTCAAAGAGGAAGCACTAGATGAAGATGATTCACACAACATTTAGATAATAAATATTGAGGGAGAGAGAGAGGTCGAAGGCTAATATATGGAGTCAGAAGTATTTTCTGAAGCAATCAAAGTTAATAAAGTCAACATTGGGACGAGTGAAAATCCTAAAATGGCAAGTATTGGAGACTATTGGGATGAGCAAACATTCAAAAGAATAATAGAGTTACTGCACGAATACAGTGACCTGTTTCCAACAACCTTTACAGAGATGAAAGGCATAACAGGGGAGCTAGGTGAGATGAAGATACCTCTCAAACCAGAGGATGGACCTGTCAGATAGAGACCTTACAGATTGAATCCAGTGTATAAGCAGAAATTGACCGAATGTTGGAAGCTGTCATTATAGAATCAGTAGAGGAATCTGAATATATCATCCCCATGTTAGTCCAGGAAAAGAAGCAAGGGGGGATAAGGATTTGTGTAGATTTGAGGAAAATCAATTATGCTTTCTTACATGACCCTTTCCCTACACCTTTTACATATGAGGTCTTAGAGAATGTGGGAGGCCAAGAAGCATATTCATTCATAGATGGATTCTCAGGATACCATCAGATTAAGATAGCTACAGAGGACATGTATAAGACTACTTTTGCTACAAAATGGGGATCCTACCAATATACATTCATGCCATTTGGATTGAATAATGCACCATCTTTTCAAGGGTAGTCATAGTTACTTTTAAGGAATTCATACATAAGTTTCTAGAAGTATATCTAGATGATTGGACTATGCATAGTCTTTTGAAGGACCATGTAGAAGTGTTAAGACTAATGTTGTAAAGATGAAGTCAATGTCAGATAAAATTAATCATCAAGAAATGCATTTTTGGTACACCTTTTGGGATATTGTTGGGACATATAGTGTGTAAACAAGGTTTATTGGTTGACTCTGCTAAGATTGCAATCATTGTGAATTTACCACCACCAAAGTCAGTGCGCCAGTTAAGAGCAACATTGGGACATACAGGCTACTATAGGAAGTTTATAAAGGGGTATGCGCAAATTATTGCACCAATGGAAAAACTGTTAAACAAGGACACCGGATTTCAGTGGAATGAGGACTGTCAACAAGGATTGGACACTCTAAAGGAAAAGATGGTGACAACACCTATATTAGTATTTCCATATTGGGAAAATACATTTCATGTGCACGTAGATGCATCAACCATAACACTTGGAGCAATTCTAGCGCAACTAGGAGAAGGGTACTTAGACCATCCTATAGCCTTTGGAAGCAAGAATTTTTCAGAATCAGAGCAGAACTACAACACCACAAAATTATAAGGCTTAGCCATGGTATACACACTTCAGAAAGTCATGCACTATTTACTGGGCAAACAATTTAAAATGTTCACAGACCATTTTTCCCTCAAATATCTAGTCAATGAACCAGTGTTGGGGGGGCGGATCTGTAGATGGTTGTTATTATTCCAAGAATTCAATTTTGAAGTAATAGTCAAACCAGGGAAGCTGAATGCAAGACCTGATCACCTTTCAAGGGTAACCAATGGAGAAGAACCTACTAACATGGAAGACAACTTCCCCGATGCACAATTATTTTTAATATAGGTAGTTGATGAATACTTTGTTGATATTATTGAATACTTAAGTACAGGAGTGGCGCCATAGGACTTTAGTACTACGTAGAAGAAAAACCTAGTAGTCAGAGTTGCGGACTATCAACTCATTGCAATTCATTTATACAAGATGGGCACATATAACATTTTGATAAGGTGTGTATTGGAACATGAACTACCCAAGATTTTAGCAGAAGCTCATGAAGGTATATTTGGAGGACACTATGCAGGAAATGATACCCCACAAAAGGTATTGCATGCATGATTATGGTGGCCAACAGTTCATAAATATGCCAAGGAATATTTCCAGAGTTGTGATGTCTGTTAGAGGGTTGGCAAACCCAACAGAAGAGACGAGATGACCCTAGGACCACAAGTAACTCTACAAGTATTTGACAAATGGGAAATAGACTTTGTTGGAACTATTAATACACCAAAAAAAAGGTCAGGAGCAAGATATATCATTACTGCGACTGAATACTTAATGAGACGGGCAAAAGAAACACCAGTCAAAGATTGTAGCGCAGAGACAACAACATACTTCTTATTTGAGCAAGTGATCACCAGATTTGGATGTCCTAGGATTTTGATGAGTGACCAAGGCACTCATTTTATTAATAATACCATCAGGGCTACGACTGAGGATTTTGAAGTCTATCACCAGAAGAGTACACCATATCATCCTCAGGAAAATGGAACAGTATAAGATTTCAATACGATTTTGGAAAATGCATTGACTAAGATCTGCAATTTTAACAAGGATGATTAGGACTTGAAAATACCAGCAGTACTATGGGCATACAAGACCACATGCAATAAGTTAATAGGACATACACCATTCAAATTGGTTTATGGACAAGAAGATGTGGTTCCATTAGAATTTCTGGTACCCAGTCTGCGCATAACAATAATTACCAACATGATAGAAAGAGGCGCGGTACAGGAGAGGTTAAGTCAATTAATGGAAATGGAAGAGGATAGGATTATGGAAGGATTTCACCAAGAAGTACAGAAATCAAGAGACAAAGCCTGACATGACAGACATATTAAAAAGAAGAGATTTAAGGAGGGAGACCTAGTTCTTCTTTATGACAACAAATTTTTGCAACATGTTGGTCAGTTTAGATTGCATTGGCTAGGGCCATATGAAGTAAAGACTGTCACGAATGGGGGATCTGTGCAGCTAAAGGACTTGGGAGGGACATAACTGAAAGGAATGATAAACGGTAGTCGACTGAACCTGTACAGGGATAGTCAACCTACTAACTCTTAAAAGTTATAATGTAGTAAGAAAGTCATGTATATAGTGTACTGTAGTAGATATTAGGAAAGACAACTGATAAAAATAAATAAAAATGGGAAAAAGACAAAAAATGAATACAAAAATAGAAAAAGAACGACAACACAAAAGAGGCAGAAGTTGACTAGACAACAGGAAAGTGGGAAAAAATTCACGCACAACAATTACTGCGACACCATAGAAAGACAACACACAGGAAAAATTTCAGTCGGCACAAATGCACGGGAAAAGTGAAAAAAATTATGACCGGGTTTATAAAGTGCGAAAATCATGCATTAGTTCAAAACTTAGTGATTTTTTAGCACATAGCAAGATACAAGTGTGTGCAGTAGCTATAATTGTGCGAAGAAGCGAGCAAGTGTTCGAATTGGATAAAATATGACACCACTAAATTTTGGTGTTGCAGGCCAATACATATGGGTTACTTGACATGGCCAAAGGCAGAAGGAAAGGATGAGGGAGCCCGAGAACATCGTCGAGCTAGAAGATGTCACTACTTCTGAGATAGAGTCTATCAATCTGAAAAGGGTTGAGGAGTAAACATCGACAACGACACAAGGGGAAGTAGGGAAGAGTTTCTGGACCTGATATGACATTCCAAACCCTAATCCTGAAACGCCGACTAAATTTGATGAAATGAAGGGTCAACAACATGGATGCAACAAAGCAGACGTGTTGGTCGAGGACATCACCAACCAGCCGGTCTCCAAAGGGGAAGAGGATGATGCAGAAATAGAAGAGGCAAACCCATCTACTATCGGGCAGAAAATAAAGGCGCAGGACACCACAAACATCATCGTTCCCTACTTCCTAAACACAGTGGTCATTGTGGATGATATGCTCAGAAAATTACCAAAACTTAGGTACTCGGACCATGATGTGTGAGATGCGATCAAATTCCCATATTTGTCCAAGGAAGCTTACCTAGAAAACACAGGGGAAATTGGACCCCTAGGAAAACCAATAATGGAGCCTATGTAGCGGATAACAGGGTTGTACAACTCCGAGATAATGAACCTCCTGGACATACCGCAGTTCAGGCGTGGTAAAAATGCAGGGCTTTGCATCAAATAGTTTCTAGCCCGGGTACATGGCGACATCCTTTGGATGGATAGGTCGGTACAACTTGACATGGCGTTGATCACCAATATTACAGGATTACCTATAGTAGGCTCACAACCAAAGGAGTACTTGGACAACAAGACACGTGAGAAGGAGATCGTCGAGTTGGTAAAAGCAAAATTTGGCACCAGCAGGGGAAAACAGGGCATTGTGCTCAAATATATTAATGACAATGCGACAAGGTTCACCAACAAGCTCATGGCTTGCAAGTTGTTGAGGAAATGCAGGATAGAAGAGGCTCCAGCAGGAGTCATTGCAGTATTCGCACAGTGTGCGAAAGGAGTAATGTTCAATTGGCAACTGTACCTCTTGAACCAGTTTTTTATTGATTGCAGAGATGCGCAGGATAATGGAATTGAGTTCCATTATTATTGGCTCATCATTTTGATAGATTTGGGAAGATGGCAGTAGCCAAAGTTTTCATCCTTTTTGGACAGGAAAGGAAAATGCTATGCGGCCATATATGAGTCCCTCTGGTAGGCCAAGGACAACAAAAATCACCAGGAAAATAACACAGTATTTGCGATGCTGCTTGAAGAAATACAAAAGCGCATAACAAATGTGTGGCACATTCCTATGGAGGTAGTCCATGAAACTGAAGGGATAGCCAGGTTCAAGGAATTTAGGCACCACATGTGGATCCAGGCCGCAAGGTATCCAAAGAAGGCATGGATGGAGATGCAATACTATGTCACGAGGGAAGAAATTGACTAGATACTCAAAGACTAGCCAACGCAGTGGAAGATGCCAATAGAAAAACCAACAACAAAGCCAACCAAAACACAATCCACCAACCCCAAGGGGCAGACTGAAGCATGTCCCTCAACAAAAATAGACAACCCAGCTGATAACACTAGAAATGTTGCCGCACAAAATCAGGCGTTGGGAAGCATCACAGTGCCAAAAAGACCAAGGAGGATAGAAACAGTGACTAGGACAAACAATCATCAGGATGACAGAAAGGGGGACACATCACACGCTGACGAGGAAAGGGTATAGGTCATAATAGGGGGGTGCATCCCCTACAGGAAAAAAGGAAGACATTGCAGGTAGAGGGGACATGCACGAAGAGGAAGTATACCACGAAAGACCCAATGATCACCTTAACAAAGGATGATGCCGATTTCATAGCAGACAATGTCTGGGACAAGGGGGAAGATATGGTCCATGTTGCAGAGGCACAAAGAGAAGAGATCATGGATAAAATCATAGAAGTCCATGAAACTCTACAAAAATTACAAAGTCATGCAGTACCATAGGCTACAATGCAAAAACATGAAAATACACAGTGACCCCCTGCGAAGAAAGAAGGAGAGGTTATAGTTCATCTAGTAGTGTAAGGCAGGGACACATTCATAGTCACACGACAAATGGTTAGAATGCATCAAGAGACTATGTAGAAACCCATGGGGGAAATTGACCTTTTTGAGGTAGTCATGGAGCGGATACTGTTGGTTTTTAACCACTCTCTTCTACTCTCTGAGTTATTGACCCAGGGTTCATGTATTTCGAGTTTCCAACAAAGCCTCTAAAACTATTGGCCCTCTTGGTAAACCAGAAGGCAACACAATACACATAATGTACTGCACAGTCTCACCCGAGATAACTTTAAATGGGTGGCTGTAAGACTCATGTGTTTACAACCTAGGATTGAGTATGAGATAGGGGTTTATTAACCAGATCCATGATCTAAAAACTGTGAATGTAATCTACTTATTCCTCACGGGTGCACGTTTCCATTTCGCAGTTTAATTCCCGAACAACATAATCGTAATTCATAACAATATATTAACTCATTTATTATGCATAACAATGAACTGCTGAAAGAAGAAAAGAGGTACATGCATTCATCACATTACATAGATATTACCGTGGTTCACCCCCTCCTGGGCTACATCCACAATGATTTGGCTCTTGGCTCTTTTATTATGATAGTTCTGCATCTCCAGCACAGCATGCTTACAATTCCCTCTGATGGGTAAGATCCGTATGAGGCGAACTAGATCGCACCAGGCTCCACAACTTGCGATCTAATCCTCAGATCTTCCTCCTCTCCTCTGTTTTAGCTCAACAACATACAAACTTGGTCCATGACCATATTACATAACACATCAACTCGTATCTAGCTACGATAGAGTATTGTAAAAACTGAACTAATACAAAAGCGAAACAACCTCTCTATGATACCTGTGTATCTCTATTTATATATATCGGGCTCTTTAGCTGTTTCCAATGTATTACCAAAACCCTAACCCTACTGACATTAGGTCTTCCTCCCTTGCATGTGTGCGTGTTGTGTTTCCTTCAAGCTGTTACTTCCGTTTTTGTACGCTTTCTTTCTCACGATCATCCTTCTTTCCACTTCGGCCTGGTGCCAACAGGCCCCCAACACTGACATGTGACTCTTCTCAAGTCACCTAATCCTTATGAGCTTCTTCAATCTCCTTGGTGATCGTCTATAACTTTTCCTTGAGCTCTACTGCTTTTGTCAGTGCCTGCATGGTCTTCTCCTTGATGGTGTCTACTACTTGAGTTGCCACTTCGTCGCTCAACAATCCTGCACATTCGATCTAGGTCTATGCTATCTGTGTTTTATCTCCTTCTACTTGTGCGAGGATTTCTGCTACCCATTCCTGTAGTGGTTCTATTTGAGCCTTGCGCTCCTGTTTCTGTGCTTGCGCAGTGATAAGTTTTACCTGCATCTTCTTTATCTCCTGCATCCCTTTGACTTGTTATGGAATTGGTATGGTCTTCTGCCTCTGTTTGAGTTCTTGGATCATTGCATTGATCCTTTCCTCTTCCTTGTCCCAGTGTTGGACCTGTGGATCCTCCTCCAACCTTGTCCAAAGTTGTGTTGCTTTATCGAGCAATTCGACTGCTGTGCTAACCTGTTGTTCCATCTCCTACAGCTACGCTATTGCTTCCTACTTCCTTTGCTCCTTCACTACTGGTGGAGTGGTTGGTGTGAGATATTCGCGGAGATTTATGATCTCCTTTTGATATTCATCAATTGCCTATGCAATCTGGTCAATATTTCCTGCTACCGAGAGTTCATTCCCTTGCGCAGTGCTTGGGAGTTTTTCAAAAACTCCTCCCACTCTTCATTCTAGCTCATTTCTGCGTTCTTTTTCCTTATGAGTTTCGAGCTTGGCCTGTTCACAGGCTTTTTCCAGTGCCTCGCGCTTTTTTGTTGCTTGTTGTAGCTCGACTAAGTTTTTATATGCATGAGACTGTACCTCGTGGTCGATGTTAACCTGCAATTTGTGTAGTACTTTTGATGGCATCCGTGTCAAGACTAACCGGATGTGGTCCAAATCCTTCAGGGGTATATGCCCCACAATTTCATCCATGCGCAACATGTTAGGTTTGATGTAGATCGTTGCGCTTGCGTGTGGCATGGGGTGGACTGGGTGTCGTTCTTCTACTTCCACTCTTTCTTTGGTCTGTATTGTCAGTGGCTCTATGCCTCTGCTGCTACTTGCTATCTGTGCTTCCCTGAATTTCTTGAGGAACTGTCCCATTTATTCCCTCTCTTTTTGCAGTTTATCCTTGTGATGCTCTGCATGATTGAAATCCTCCGCTAAGTAATCCTGTACCATTCTGGCAATCATTTCCCCGTCGTCCTCCGTGATCGTATAGTCTGGCGATCCTCATTGCACCTTTGATTTCTTATGCGTGCCTCCTTCCTGCATGACTGGTCTCTTATTTCCCCCTGGTTCTTGTGTGATGGGGTTTGGGGCGGTCTCCCTTGCTCCCTTATCTTGTTTCGACTGTCCATTGGTCGACTGTGTAGTCTCTTTCTGCCCCTTCTGGGTCCCTATCTGCTTTGACCCTTCGTCTGCCTGAGTCGGCTTGTTTTGGCTCATCCTTGGTTTCTTGGGCACTGGGACTTCTGGAAGCTATGTTTCCGCTTGCGTTGCCTCTCCTTATGTTGTTCTTTCTGGTACTTCCTGGGTAATGGCTGGGATCCTCCATTCATCAGGACATTCGTTGATGACCATGTCTATATCACCTTCTGTGATGCAGTAGCGCATTAGTAGCCACTGTTTATCTGGATCATGCCTTGGTTGTTCCACATTATCTATCTTGCGGCCCAGAAATTGGCGATGTCCACATATCGCACGACAGCCTCTGGTGTTATTCTCCATGATCGACTGATGGCTTCTTGTATGTCCCATAGGTATGCTTCGAATATGACCCTGTTCTCCCTCTTATGCCTGGAATATGACCTAGATCTCAGTAATAGGTATCTCACTCCTGCTGGTTGCGATCTAGTGCAAAAAATTACATACTTTGGTTCCCGCCATCCCATGAAGGCTATTAGGGTGATCAACCATGAGTAATGGAATTATGTGCCTAGATCATGCGCATCCTTGCAGTCCACCTGAAAAAAATTCAATAGATATGGTGCCCAACTCATAAAGGTGCCTTCTGTGCACTGAGCTACAACTGTAATGACTCCTGATGGTACTTCCTCTTTGCGGCATTTTCTAAGCAATTTTCAAGCTAAGATCTTTGCGCCCAGTTGTGTAGCTGATCCAGATTATTTTTGGCACGAAATGAGATCGGAGATATAATAAAGAAATGCATAGAGATATCGCAGATGTTCAATAATATAACATAAATGTATCATAGATGCAACCATAAACAAAGATATACAATAATACACGATTTCTATTAATGAAAGAAATGTACAGAGACTGTAAAAATATAGAGTGAAAGACTCGCTAGAATGGTGACAACTTATCTCTGAGAAGAGATGTGACAGCTACTCGCATTCGCAAGAAGATGATTACAATGAGGCTCTTGAGGCCTTTTCACAATAAACAGGAATTCCAAAAGTCCTAGACATCCAAAAATCTAACCCCAGGAGATGAAGTGCCAAAAGTCATGTGGGCCCCATTTGAGTAAGTGAGTACATCAACTTCCCGGGATCGTAATTTTTGCATACAATCTCTGTTTTAGGCATGTGATAGCTCGTTGGAAAGGTGTCGTCGAGGAGATTCATTTTGTGGGATCCATTATTACTTCAAATATCACTGAGAACCTTGATCTCGAAAAACCTTCATTTGGGCCCTCAAAATGGCCCCGGAAGTTAAAACCTGCTAAAAATAGTAAATTGCCAAAATTGCCAGAAAGTTGTTTTGAGCCAGTCGGAAAAGGTGGGTGGCCACTGATATCCACCTGGATAAATCCTCCCTCTTTAGGAAGTAATGGTCTCCATTGCGTTGAGTTCCCAGGGGAGAAGGAAAAACGTTTGTTGAATTTGCATCTTGGTGAGCTGCTTGTCTTGCTGGAGATGTCGCACTGCTCAGTTTGTGGAAGTCTGTCACGAACCTTTTGAGGTTGAGGTTGTTCAACAAGTCAGGCTACATGAGAGGACGATGTGTAGAAGGAATCTTTTCACTTTGCTGCAACCTTGTTGACTTACTTCTGTTTGATAGAAGGTGCTTGGGGCAAGGCTGTAGTGGTTGCAGTGTCCTTCTGTTCTCCTTTTGAACAGATTGTGAAGAAGCTAAATTTTGCAGTATGAGATACTACCTTGCGACACTTTTTAGGTGGAATAGTAGTCGGAACTACCTCTGGTACTTTGTAGAGATGACCCCCTAGAGAAATAATGACACTGCGGGGTCGAGACTCATAAACAACATGGCGCTTCCACATATATGGTTGGCCCAAGAGAACATCACAGACATCCAGTGGGGCAACATCACATAATACCTCATCCTTGAAGGGTTGGATGTTGTATGACAATTGACAGTGTTGGTTGACACGGAGATCTCGTCCTTGTCGAAGCCACCCGATGTTGTATGGTTGTGGGTGTGGTGTTGTCGACAATCCCAACTATTTGACGACCTCTGCTGAGATGAGGTTTTTCTGGATTCTGCTATCAACAATAAAATGCAACGGGGTCCCCTTCACCCACATTTGTGAATGAAAAAGGCGCTCCCCCTCTTCAGGATCTGTTGGTTCTTCTGGTTGAATTGCTGCGGTTGCGACAATAGCAGTGGGGTCTGCGTCAATGATCTGTCCTTTACCAATATTTTCAGAATTATATTCTGAATCAGGGTTCGGCTCCTTGTCTTTGATCTCAACCACCAATGACTGTTTTGAACGACATTCATCAGTGTTGTGCCAGGGGCTTTTGTGGAAATCACACCATTTTCTGGTGTCCTTCTTTGTCTTCCTGTGACCCTTCTTTTCCTGTGTCTTGGACTGGTTTTCGGGGAATTGTTTGTTAGGGTCGTCTTTTTCATGCTTTGGTTGTTGCGGATTTGCAGACTCGAACTCCCATTTGTTCTTGTGCTTAAATTGCTGCTCAATTTTAACAGCATATCGATAAGCAACACTGAGTGATGAGATGTCCAGAAAATCCATTTTAGTCTGGATGTATCTGTGTAGAGCCCCACGATATTTTAGAACCAAATGTCACTCAGAGTCTTACCTAGCTTGGTGCGCAAGGTATGGAAGGTATTGGTGAACTCCAGAACTTCTTGGCCCCTCTCTTGCCGCAGTGTGGTCCATCTCATGTACTGGTCCTCATAGTTGCCAATAGGCTAATACTGTTCCTTTACCGCATCCACAAAAAAATCCCAAGTGGGATCGGCCCCATATATTCCAGACTCCTCTGTGGAAATTTTCTCCCATTATGTTTCCCACCAATGTTTGACATGAGGGAGAGCTTTAAGGAGTGCGAAGGTGATCTTTTCTTTGTCGGAAAAATTGTGAACAGAGAAATAACCTTCTAGCAGAGTTAACCATTTTTCTAGGGCTTCTGCATCTATTTGTCCTTCAAATATAGGAATATCAAAGTTAACTTGTACCTTGAAAGGCGAGGTGCCTCCAAAGTGGCCACTTGATGAAGATGCACCTGATGCTATCGGCAGGCATTGAAGGATGTGGGCAAAAATCTCCATCATTTCATCCCTCTGTCGTGTGAGAGCTTGCTCAAGCAACATATTGATAGGATCGTCTACTCCGTCGTTTTTCTTTTCTTCCGCCATTGAGGGTTTCTTGGGTGTGCAAGAGTGATTTTCTTCAAGAGAGACAAGCTTGAGACCCAACTTGCTATACTTGGACCTCGTTGGAGACATGCACTGAAAAACAATCAAGAGCAGCCTGCTCTGATACCACTGATCCAGATTATTTTTGGCACGAAATGAGATCGGAGATATAATAAAGAAATGCACAGAGATATCACAGATGTTCAATAATATAACAGAAATGTATCAGAGATGCAACCATAAACAAAGATATACAGTAATACATGATTTCTATTAATGAAA
The DNA here is from genome assembly GCA_009831015.1 of Picea engelmannii. NCBI lineage: Eukaryota > Viridiplantae > Streptophyta > Pinopsida > Pinales > Pinaceae > Picea > Picea engelmannii. Next base: position 58,386 of record ML797394.1, read on the forward strand.
GAAATGTACAGAGACTGTAAAAATACAGAGTGAAAGATTCACTAGAATGGTGGCAGCTTATCTATGAGAAGAGATGTGACAGCTACTCGCATTCGCAAGAAGATGATTACAATGAGGCTCTGGAGGCCTTTTTACAATAAACAGGAATGCCAAAAGTCCTAGACATCCAAAAATATAACCCTAGGAGATGAAGCGCCAAAAGTCATGTGGGCCCCGTTTGATTAAGTGAGTACATCAACTTCCCGGGGTCGTAACTTTTGCATACGATCTCCATTTTAGGCGTGTGATAGCTCCTTGGAAAGGTATCATTGAGGAGATTCATTTTGGGGGCTCAATCATGCCTTTGGCTATCATTGAGAACCTCGATCTCGAAAAACCTTCATTTGGGCCCTCAAAATGGCCCCGGAAGTTAAAACCTGCTAAAAATAGTAAATTGCCAAAATTGCCAAAAAGTTGTTTTGAGCCAGTTGGAAAAGGTGGGTGGCCATCGATATTCACCTGGATCAGTAGCTGCGTTGTGGATTCATTTGATTATGATGCCCCTCGTTTCTTTGGTGGTGCCATATTTCTTCTTCATCTCTTCTGCCAACATTTTCTCCTTGGATTTGTTGTCCAGAATCAACGCGGGATCCATACCTCGAATGGGTAGTTCTGTTATCTGCGTGATAAAATCAATAGTTATGGGGATAGGTTTATCCATCCATATATCCCCTCCATGCATGACTACAAACAACTTCTTGACGCATGTTGTCGCATACCGGCCTCTGCCAAAATGTGGTAGCTTCAACAAACCTAAGATTCCTATTCTGTCCAGCCCAACTGCCCATTGGTGTGGCTGGCTGATCGTTTCTCCAAGTTGGTTTATGGTTATGCTCTGCATGAAGACCCTCTGTGCAAGTTCTCAGAACTTGGTTTCGTTTGATACGTCATGGTCATAATACTTGAGCTTCCCAACCTGACCAAGTAGCTGCGGTTCTACCTGTACTCCCTCTAGTATGCGTGGTAGCATAATTTCCGCTGTAGGTTTCTTGCGAGGTGAGCTCGGTATCTAAACTTTGTCTTCCTACTATGGTGGCTGGTTAGAAGTTCTAGCAACTTTTGATTGTTCCCCCATCATCCATTCTAGCCAAGCTGAGGTAGTTACAGTGGTCTCCTCTGTTGGTTGACCTAGGCTAGGTGCTTGGGACTCGTTTGGTTGCACTGTTTCTCCCAGATTCTATTCCATTCCGTTGACTTCCACGACTGCTTGAGTGCTTTCTAGTTGCACTTACTATTGGGTTTCTGCTTTCTCATTCTGAGGTTCCTGTGCCGCTGCTAGTGCATCCTCTTTCATGTCCTCTCCTTGTGGCTGTTGAATCTCTTCGAGTATCGGTGTAGGGTTTATTGGTATCGCCTCTGGGGATGGGTTCTTGTTGATATCGACGATCTCTGACTGCTGCTGCTCATTTTCCTCTAGCGGTCCTCGTGACCTAGTTTGAATCCTGGTCGGTCTTGCTGTCTGGCCTAGTTTTGCTGGCTTCAATGGTGCCATAGTGGTGACTGTTTAACATTTTCTGAGTTTGAATGACTTTGGTGATCTCTGTGGTCTCTCTTTGTTCGTTCTGGCTAGTATTTCTCTCTCTCTGTTCTCCTTTCATGAATAGACCAGTTGCTCCTGTGCTCACATGTTGTATGGGCTTGTCATGAAGCTTGTTGATGACGCTTCCTCCATGATGTGATTAATGCACCATAACTGTGGATTCAATGCATCTGTGGCGGTTTTGTACTGTCCATTACGCTTGCTTTACCGTCTCCAGTTAGCGCTTTTAATGTGATGTTCCCTCAGTCCTTACTGTGATTTGATTCCGCTTAGTGATGTCTTGTCATACTGCTTTTGCCGACTTTCTGTTTCCCGCTCATTTTTCTTTGGTATGTAACCGTTGTCCTTGCATTTTCTAGATTTATGTTTTGAACGTTATGTGGTCTTTCTCTCTCTGGCGTGCTGCACACTTTTTAGTCTTGTTTCCTTTTTGTTCTCTCTCCCTTTTATTTATTTATTGCGCGGTGGGTGGTAGACTGTCCTTGTACAGCTTCAGTCATCTCCCGTTGATCATTCCTCTCAGGTCTACACTTGCTAAATCTCTTAACTATACAACTCCTCCGTCTGTTATAGATTGTACCTCGTATGGTCCTAGCCAATGCATTCTAAGCTTCCCCGGGTGCTGAAACGATTTGCTGTCATAGAGCAATACTAGATATCCTTCCTTGAATGTCTTCTTCTTGATGTGTCGATCATGCCAAGCTTTGTCTCTAGCTTTCTGCACTTGTTGATGGAATCCTTCTAGGATTTGGTCTTCTTCCATTGAAAATAACTGATTTATTCTTTCCTATACTGCACCCCATTTTGTCATTTGTGTGATAGCTGCTATGCATAAGCTGGGTACTAAAAATTCTAATGGCACTACTGCTTCTTGGCCATAGACTAGCTTGAATGGTTTGTGCTCTGTCAACTTTTTGCATGTAGTCCTATACGCCCATAATACTACTGGTACTTTGAGGTCCTAGTCGTCTCTGTTGATGTTACAGATCTTTGTTAGTACATTCTTGAGAATTTTGTTGAAGGCTTCTTAATCTAATGGTAGCCTGATAATCCATCAGTGAATGAGTAAGCTTCATGTCCCCCCACATTCTCTAACACTTCATCTGTGAACAGTGTAGGGAATGGGTCATGTAGGCATGCATCGTTTAAATTCCTCAAGTCGACGCATATCCTAATCCCTCTTCCTTGTTTCTTGTCCTGTACTACCATCAGATTGATCCATTTTGATTCTTCAACTGGTTCGATGATGCCGGCTTCGAACATTTTATCAATCTCATATTTCGCTTTCTGTTTATATATGGGGTTCAGTCTATAGGGTCACTGTCTTATAGGTCTCGCTTCAGGTCTGAGTGGCATCTTCATTTCTCCAAGTTCTCCTGCTATACCTTTCATTTCTGTAAATGTTCTGGGAAAAGGTCACTATATTTGTGCAACAATTATGTGATGCTTTCTACTGTTTTCTCATCCTAGTAGTCTCCAATGCTGGCCATTTTGGGCTGCTCAGCTGTCTCGATGTTAACTTTCTTTACCTTGATTGGCACGACAATGAATTCTAATTCTATGGATGGTCCTTCCACATCTCTTTCGCCTTCTACTTCTTCAATTTGAATGTCGCGTGGGTCATCTTCATCTGGTGCTTTCTCCTGTACATGATAACATGACAATAGTTCCTTGACTGTCTATTTATTCCGTTGTTGCTCTTCTGTGATCAATTCTATTTCTAGTTCTTCAATGAATATTACTCCTTTGATTCATTTGAGAACTGCATTTATGTTGGGGTTTTCATGCTTGAATGAGAAAGTGATTGTGAAGTTCTGTTGTAGCGTCCTCCATATTGTAGTTCCTTTGCGAAATTCTTGGTTGGTGTACCAATTTTCTGGTATGCCCTCTAAAGTATGTATGAAGTGATGAGGCCATTCCTCTGGTGGCGTCATTTTCCACAACGTTTTGCACTTCACCAAGTGTTCTGCTGGTGACTCTTGTCCTTGGTATTGCTGTTGTTTGTTGTATTCCTTTTCTGCGTCGAACCTTATGCGTAGTAAGCACTTACATTGATACCAGTCTATGGTGGTCTCTTTATGTATGCCCACCATTTTGCGGGTGTGGCCTTGAATGCTAAGTCAAGTGCTAACAGTCATTGGTTCTCTAATACTTTGTCTTCGTATTGTGTCAAGAATGTTTCCAAATCATTTAGCCCGTGGAAACTGGGTGGTTCTCTGATTTCCGTGCTTACCCATCTTACTGCGCAACCTATTCTTGCACATCTTCACGTGGATACTTCGTGTAATCTCTGCTGCCAGTTTTCTAACCCCATCTGCAGTTGGGTTTACATAATCCTTATCGCGCACAGTTGTTCTGTACAACTGGCAGATCTCCTCTAAGTCCAGGCAAGTGGGTTCTATGAACCTCTCCCCTTCCGATGGATCTAGTGGTGCTATGACCCTGTATTCTCCAGATTCAAATGTCATTTTCTTGGTTTTCAAATTGATTATGGTCTGGTTGTCAAACGCCCAATCTAGACCAAGTAGTGCAAGGTAAGGTGTTGTGTCATCCACTATTTCAATGACTTCAAAGTCTGCTTTAGTGCGCACTCCATCGAGGTCTATTGTTACTCCTTTCAGTCTACCTATTGGTAGGACTCTATGCTAGTTTGCTAGTTTTAATTGGACATTTGAGTATCCCAGTGTTGGCTCTCCCAAGCATTACCAAGTCTTCTTGGGTAACACATTCACTTCAGATCCTAGGTCTAGTATAATGTCTCCCATATTGAAATCCCCAATGTTAGCATTTAGTCTAAATTCCCTACTTGTTCTTCTTCTGGTGTGTAGGTGATTGACAATTTTTGGTTCTAGCCTCTCTTCTGTCTCACTGCTACATTTCTCTAGTATGTTTTGCAATATTTTCACAGATGAAGGATCACTTAATACTTTTACACATGATTGCAAAAAGCCTTTGATTGTACTTACTTGTCCCTTCGACTGCATTTCATTGGTATGATCCAATGATGGCGGCATCTCATATTCCAGGGCTTCCTTGAATGGTTGTGCAGTTGAAGTCAACGCTGTGTCCTCCTTCTGAAATTCTTGTCTGGCTTCCTTAAAAGTCTCCTTTTCTTTTGGCGCATCGAACTACTTTCGTGGTTCAATGTTCTTCTTTATCCATTGGTTATGTGTTGGTTCTTGTCGAACTACGTCACTTCCTATTTTTGTTCCTCCACGAGTGACTATATTGATGTTTTGTCTGTCGTCCCTAGCTTCGGCTGAAATCCAATGGACATTCTGATTGTTCTAATTCCTCTTTTCCTGGATCTTTACTAGTAGTGTCATACATTCCTCTGTATCATGGTTCGATGCATGACAATACATACAAGTTGCTGGTGGAAGTGGACATTCTCGTGCATAATGTCTCGATTGTTGACAATTGTGACATGTGATGGGTTCTCTACCACATCCGAAACCTCCTCTGGCTCGTCCTCCTCCTCGGTATCCTACTCGTTCACTTCTTAGTGTTTTATACTGTGGTGCCTGATTATACTGCGCGATATTGTACTGGGGCTGTGTCGGGTTATACTGCGGCTGCGCGTTATTGTATGGTTGCTGCATAATATTATACTGCTATTGCGCTATGTTGTATGGAGCTGGGGTTTGATTGAACTGTGGCGTTGCTTGCCCAATCATCATTTCTTCCTGTACCCTGTATGCATCTGATGTTCTTTCCCACATCAGCTTCATAGTTTTGCAATATTTTTTGTCATGGCCTACTGACTTACAAAAGGTGCAATATGAATTCTTCAAAACTGTCTGGTATTTCTGCATCATTGTGCAGCGATAAGGGTCATGACCCGGTTTCTTGCATATCTCGCACCATAAGCCTCCTTGTGGTAGTGGATTTGGCATACCTGTTGATTTGAAAAATAGGGGGCTGACTTGTTTTTCTATGCAAGCACCCTCTACTCCATTAAAATAAACTTTTCAGGACCTTGCTCAATGTCTTAGTTATGCAAGATAAATTATGTGCCAAGTTTATGCATCTTCTTGTGTTTATGTGTGAGGTTTTTTAAAGGTTGAATATGTTGTTTACATAAATAAAACAACAAAAATAACTTGCAGCAAATAATAACCAGCAAACACTCACAATAAGAACAACATGATAAAGGAGTTCACCCCCAATTGGGCTACATCTCCTTGAGCCTCCATCAATGGACTAGGCTCTCTGGGATTAGTTTGTCAAAGATTCTTTTACAAGCTGTTGCTCAACTCCAATGGATTTACTGACTATACCATTGGGTTCAAAATACATAAAAACCCCAAAAATGACTATTAGATCTCTGAAAACGGACCATGACTCATCCGGGCATGACCTCTTCTACATGTGGCCTTGAGCTTCCTCGAGCTTCCTTGTGGAAAAAAAACTTGTAAAAGTCCTCAAATGGATTTGAAACCTGTCCCAATGTGTTCAAAGCATAATAATTAGTCAAAAATGACTATTTAGTCACATAAAATAGACTTGGGCTCATTTTAGCATGACCTCCTTCAATGGTGGTCCTAAGCTCCCTGAAGCTTCAAAGTAGCAAAACCAACAAAAGAAGTCTTCAAATGCCTTTTAAAACTGTGCCAATGGATTAAGAACATCCAAAAACCTCTAGTTGGGCTTTTTTGGCACCTCATTTGGCCAAAAGATGAAGAAGTTAGCCTCCTGCCATTTTCCTCCTTCAAGTTTGTTGTCTCTGGTTCGCCAAAACACACCTCATGTATGAGTAACCTGGCTTTTGGGCGTTTCCTGTGCCTAAACCCAACGCTCGCACGTATTCCGAAATTGGTGCCAAAATGTCGCACCGTTTACGGATTTTGAGCCCCCAAGGATGAAAGTGTTGGGCGTATGGGGGACCATATGGCCACATTCGAGTGCAATTTCAGGGCTCAGTTATAAAGTGGAACGAGAGCTTGACAATTGTCCAGCTGTGTGGGTGTTAAATGTTGAGTAGTTTTTGAATCCGTGCGCAAAAACATGTGAGGTAAGGTCATATGCACGCATATATGAACCCCACTCCAAATATAACATGGCGCACATTTAAATAAAGTTTTAAACACATATGTGTTAAGAACTATCCATGGGAACACCGGTTTGGGAGGCCTTTGCCAAGACTCTGCCATATGTGGAGGTCCAGGGTTTGAACCCCATGAACTCCATATTTAATTTTTAAACACCACCATGATATTAATTTAAATAAAATATCAAAGGAATATGGTTAAGATTTAATATTGTGGGGCGTTGGTTGTTCAGACTTTGCCAAAGCATTGCACTTTGGGGGGAGGTCTAGGGTTTGATCTCCATGGACTCCATAAACTTTTAACACCCAAACTTAACATGGTGCCACGTGGCAACACCCTATTTGACAAAAAAGGATGCCGCATGTTGGAATCTAATTCAACCACTCATTTGCCCAAACTACCAACTCAGGATTGACACCTCAGCACTTGCCACGTCAGTGGTCATACCCCTGCCACATCAGCCTGTACAATCAACATTTTTTTTGCTTGTTTAACAAATCAAGCAGATCGCGATATCTCACTCATCCGATGTCCGTTTGACCCCATTCAAAGTGCGTTGGGTTCGTGACGACGAGGGCTACACACCTGCTCGTTTTGAAGCGATTATGAACACTTTCATTTTGGGCTAAATTTTGACCCCTGGTCCAGATTCTGATCATGCCTTCCCACTGAAAGGATTTTGGACCCACAAAAGCTGATGATTATCTGCTTGAGCTTCAATACTCTTCTACTTCCAAGTTCTATCAACTGATTCTACTTGAAAAATCTTTTTGGCAATCATCTGGGTACCTTGACATGCCTTGCATTGCAACTGGCTATGTCCCTCAACCACTATCCTTTGGCTGCTGCTGACCCACTGTTCTCTTTGTGCTTGGAAGACTGACAACCTTCCCACTGAGAATCAAGTCCCTCTTGTGAACTCTTTGACATCAACACAATTCACCCTACAATGGTTGCAAAATACTTTCCTGCGACATCTTATCACAAACCAAGAAAACCATCAATCTTGAAAAAAAACTTTATACAAGACTGAAAATGATGCCAACAAAGTCTTTTTTCTCTTCAAGAAAATGGTCGCATCTTGTACTTCATCAAAGTACATGCATTTTCCTGCATCTTGGTGTACTCAAAATCGACTTACAAGCCGACAAACATCATCGACTAAACATAAGTCGAAAAACATGATCGACCCAACATAGTCATCAAGACAAAATCGACACAAGTCGAGACTCATTTGAAACATATCGACATTCCAAAAGTTGACATGCATGATACACAATCATGTTACAATCATGAGTCATTCATATTGAACTATCACCAAGTTCACTGTTTACACACATACAAAATCACATGCATGTGCATAGCTCTTCAACTCTCTTTCAAGTACAAACATAAGTACATAAACCCAAAAACATGTGGGTACATAAGAGCTGCAATGAAAAGCTATGAAGGGCTACAACAAGTGAGTATCATACCCCTCTTTTACACCCTCCTGATGAAGTTGTGCAACAACAAGAATGCTTTTAAATGAATTTCATTCACATGCAAACTTGCATCATACAAGTTGTGATAACTGCTACAAATTGTCATACTTTCAACAAAACTGCATACATAAGGCTGAAAATTGCATCTACAAACAAAGAAATTCAAGCTTTACTTGTTCAAGAAATCTAACCATTTCTTACCAAGCCAATTCAAAGGTGATTTTTTCTCCTGAACATCGTCTTCTTGTGAATCATATTGACTCACATTGATGATGGAATCTCCTCTTCCATTCTTGCCAGTCTCTTTATCCATCTGCCTCTTGTGATGTGGATGAGTGGTTGGATGCAATGTCCAACATTGGGCAATGAGATGACCCCTCTTTTGGCAGTGAGTGAAAATCTTTTGCATCCTCTTTTCAAGTTGCCTTTGCTTGGAAAGATCCCTAAATGTGGTCAATCTTTTCCAACATCTTGAAACATGATGGTTATACAAACCACAATATGTACATGGACTTTTTCTTTCATTTTTACATGCAAATTTACAATGCTTAACATAATCAAAAGCAACTGAATGATAGGCAGAAATATACCTTGAACATTCACCTTTATCGCCTTCTTGAGGAGGTGAGTTGGAAGAGTTACCAACTCTCTTTTGAAGACCAAGAAAGATGTTCTTGTCTTCATGGCTATCACAACTCTCTTGTTTCATACATTTGCATTCATCTTGAACACAAACTTTGCATGCTTGAGGGATTGAACTTGAAACAAAAGTTGTTCTTGGAACTGTTTCCCTTGTCTCCTCAACTTTGAAATTTGCTCCATCAAGTTTCTGTTCATATCCAAGACCACAATACTTGGTCCTCTTATCAACAACAATAGGCTCAACAATGCCTTGTGCATGCTTGCCTAACCCTCTACCTTCATAGCCCATTTTTAACAATAACTTGGACCCTATTCCTCTTGTATGATTTTCAAAAACACCAAAGCATTCATCTTGAGAGGAATTTGA
>ML797394.1:77829-90897 GCA_009831015.1 Picea engelmannii
ACCACGAGATGTCTAGTATGGGTATAGTTCATGAGTGAGACATTGGTTTCATGAGGGAACCTCGATATGTCAAGTATGGTCCAAGATGACTTAGCTTGATCATCCCCAAAGGATTGGCCACCCCTTGTAGGATGAGCTAGCTCAAGTCTTGTGGATACCAACTACATGAAATGTATAAACACAAGTGAATTTCCCTAGTAAGCATTCGACGAACCTTCTTCTATATTAGGTTGCAGACCAATGGAGATAGGATACATTTATCACAAGGGTGTACTTGTGATAAATGGGCCAAAGCGTAGTCCTTCCTTGATCATGACAAGGAGTGATATGGACTTGAGGTGCTTTCCATGTATCAAATAACATTGGGATGACATTCACTCACAGGGGTGTACCTGTGGTAAATGGCATTGGTTTGATATTTGTTCTTAGTCATGGTGATTTGACTTGGAATGATAAAGACTCAAAGATGTTAGATGCTATCACATGCAGACCCAAAGTGAGCCTGATCTCAGAGAGAGTCAATTGGCTCAGAGGGAGAGCCTCAGAAGGAGTTTCCCCTCAGTTCAGGTGGGAGAGAGACATCTCCCAAGACTTACATGTGTCATGAGTCTAGAGTGAAGTTTTTATACTCCAGAGACAAGTTTTGGCATGATGAAGAATGTCTCCCTCATTGAGAGGGAGTGTTGATGTTTGAACAACATCGAGAAGACATTCTTCTCTCTCTCTCTCTCTCTCTCTCTATATATATATATATGACATGATATTTATAATATAAAGTATAAATATATATAATAAATAAGTAGTTATTTATTATTTAAGGGACACATCCTTTCATGGATGGTCACCATATGTTCTCTATATATGGAACACTCATCATTGTAATAATATATTCATATACAATATTATCTCATATGAAAAAACAACACTTCCTTTATTATTATCCCGCAAATGAAGGGATACAACCTACAATACACCCATTGTAAATTCCTCTTCTTTCCCTCACAATTTCCTCTCTCATAATACAATATTCACTCTCATACATAGCCACAATACAATGCCCTCATACAAAAAGAAGGTTTCCTTCTAGGGGAAAAATCCCTAAATAACTTCTATTATCAGATCTGCGACCTTATAATGAATTTTTGGACCCCCCTGATGAAAATAGTGGGGGGGAAAACCCCCCCACACCCCCCGTCAAGAAATGGGATCCAAACACGGCTGAAACAAACCTCTGAGTCAAGAAGATAATCATGCTCCACAACCAACGTGAATATGATTCCCCTATCAAGTTAAGAAGTGGAATATGGCTTGGGAATGAGTCTTGGTGATGGAAAATGGTTTCCAGATGCTTGAGTAGCTGCAGAAGAAAGTTGCACCTGCTTGAGACAAGAGAAAAGACAAGTATACAAGCCCGATATTCAAATGGAAAAGCAAGTGAAGCTTGTTGTCCTATACAACAACAATAAACATTGATATAAATTAGCAAGTAAATGATAATAGAAGTTTCTAGATATGTCACTGAAATTCAAGTAAAGATGCAAGAGATTAAGCTAGCAATGACTAGTATAACTCAAGTAAGATACAAATAGACTAAATAGTGATAAAATAAGGTTGTTAAGAAATGTTATTGAAGAGATATTATGACATCCTTATGGCTATATCAAAATGTTTCTATAGAATCAAAATTCAACCACCAAAAATCACAAATAAACCACCCAAAAGATGCGCTTAGATTAATAGATTATTATGACATCCTTTTAGCAATTTCTAAAGGTTGAAAAGTGAGTAAGATAAAGAAGTTTAGATGATTTTGCTGCAGACCTAATGGATGTAGCATAAAGTTTATAATGACAATAAGATGTGCTTGACCAATCAAAATACCCCAGTGGCTCAAGCAAGCTATTAAGGGAAATAATTGATTCCACTTTAAACAATTTGAATATCTCGTAAAATCACGTATTCCAATGCAGTAATTTATTTATTCAATGCAATTTCTAGATTAGTTCTTTGTATATATTGGGAAAATGGAATATTGGATGTAAGAGTTAGATCCACAATATCACTAGGGATGTAGTCTCTTCTACTACCTAGAGCATGTAAAACCAACTAAGGTAAGGCTAGGAGGGTGTAAGCCCTTTTACTCCTCCTAGAAACCTTGTAAAAAATTGCTATTCAACTAGAAAAATAATATGAACCTTGGTGGAGGGTGTATGCTATGATACTCCTCCAAGGGTTTGAGACAATATTATCAATGAAACTATAAGAAAACACCAACAAAACGCAAAAAACCAATTCCAAAATAGCAAGATCAAACCCTAGTTTACCAGGCAATGTCCATCCATAAGAAAAAGAACAAGCCTCCAAGAGGTGCGCACCACCTTAGCTCCACAATATACCAAGAGAAAACACCATAAGAAATTTGCACAAGAGAGAGATGATCCAAATTTCCCAAGTAGGGAAAAAATTTCAGCCAAGTAGTTTTCTCTAATGAGAGAGCTATATCCAAATGAAATAAAATTGATCCTTATTTATACAAAAATCCTAAAAAGTGTTTCTCGACATAAAGTTAGGGTAAATGACAAAGTAAGGAGGCAAACCTCCTTTACATTTCCCCCTTACAAAATAATTTTAAGTTTGCACATGAAGAAAAACCTAAAACATGACGTCAACCCTTTCTAGGGCGACATCTTGGTCACTTTGGCAAGTCGTTGAGCTTGAGGATGAAATCATTGGGCTTTCAAAGGCATTCCCTTCATGCATTGGGGTCTTCTCTCCAAGTTACAAGGGATATTCCTCATCAAAAGTGTCAAGTTTCCATCAAACATCACATCACTACCAAAACCTTAGCCCTAGGGTGATGTCAAGCCCTCCAAGGTGACGTTTTAGCCTCCAAAGAAAAAATGTTGGGCTTAGAAGGGCTAGGTGAGGTCCTCCAAGGTCTCTTCCTTTGCCTCCAAAGGCAACACTCATGTAATGATCCCAAGCCATTATTCCAGGACCATCAAGGTTATGGTGTCTTTTTAAACTTTTATGGTTGTGGTATTTTGTCAAACACTTTGCTGATCTACTTGTTTACATGTGTTTACTTGCAGGATGGCCTCTTGATTTCGGCATTAGGGTTTTACTGATGTGTTTATATGTGTTTTGCAACAATAAACAACAATATACAATCAAGGAACATACCTCAACCATATGCAATATGATAGACAAGACAAAACATCTCAAATCTGCTTTTATTCATGAAATAGAGAAACCTGCTACAATGTGAGGCTGATATGGAATGCTCAACAGATGGCTAAGAAGATAGACAATACAATATAATAGGAGCTGCTACAAAATGCTCCAATGGAATATTCCACAAGCCTCCAAAGGCTGGATAAGAGATAAAGACCAATGCCAAGATAGATCTGGGCCATATGAAGTGTCAAACCCACACTGGAAGATGCCACATCCTGCTGGAATGCTGAAGCTCCTCAACAATTCATCCCTGCTACCAAATGTGTCTAATCACCTCAAGAACGATGCCAAACAATAGATCGGGTGATGGCAAGAACAACCCAGGTGCTCGAATCTCCAAGATCTCTCTCAAATCCTATGGATCTGAACCTCCTCCAAGATATGGTGCACCCCCCTGGATGCCTGAAACCCTAGATAAATTGGCCTCACTCCTAGATGCCTTAAAATGCTCCACAAAACCTCTAGAATGATAGATCGGGGCTTAGTTACCTCCCTGGTGAAGTCCCAAGCGAAATGGTGAACATCTGAGCTAGCAAATGACTGAAACCACTTTCTGAACTTTGCTCCTCTCCTCCAATTCATCCCATGCATCTAATAAATCAAATGGCACCTGAAACTCTTCCTGAATGGACTATATCTGATGTCCAAGGCCCTGCAATGAAAACCCAGGTGATAGAATCTCCAAAATCCCTGCCAATCACCTGCAATGAATCTCTCTCTAAGAATGGTGCACCCCCCTTGCTGGAAACCCCAAATGGTGTGCCCTCCTTCTCTTCCTGTGCCTATGGCTAGTGTAAAACCCTCCTGCACTGATGTAGAATCGAACTAGAATGGCGTGGGAGAGTATTGCATCTCCGAGACCAAGCTTGGGACAAGCTAGGTGGAATCTTTCACCACCGAATCATCCTCTAGGGTTTGTTAAGTCAAAACCCTCAAAACTCCCAATGCTGGGCTCACTAGCTAGAAGCCAGATATCAAAATATGATCATCCATGAATGAATGAGTAGAGGCGCTTGACTTTCCTTTATACTTTTTGGCTCACCTTGTCCCTTCAAAGTGAATTTCATTTTATTAATAATTAATTAATTAATTAAATCAGTTTAATTAATTAATTAACTTTTTAACCTCTGAAAAACACCTTATCTCTCCTTGTGGCTTCCCTGGCAACTGAAATTCACTTCTCACTATCCCATCCTATAGTGTTTCTCCTCCCGATTCCAATGAGATATTACACTGAGAGGTTCCTCCAAGTAATGTGCCCAAAATGACCTCTTCAATGAATTTAATTAACTTATAGCCCAAAAATAGTCAAAATCATGGAAATCGTCAGAATGCAACGGAACCAAAGCCAACCTGTGTGGAATGGCTCATAATGATTAAATATGATGAGAAATGCAAGTTGGACCCCACAATGCCTCTCAATAACCCTGTACTCGCTATAACATCCATCTGGCTACTCTGGTCATCATAAACCTCTGCACTGTGTTGATGTCCCAAAGTGGGGACATTACAATCCTCCTTGCTAGAAAATTGCTTGTCCTCAAGAAATAACCAAATCCACTCAAATAAAATACCAGGATCCCATGTCCACCTGTGGGATACACAGTAGAACCCATCCAAGGATGAACACCCATACACTCTGCCCCCTGGGTCCCATGTCAAGTCATGAACTGCTAGCCCCTGGGAAGTATAACCCTGAAATATACCAACTCTGGGAGTCTCTTGCATATGACACATGGCATCATCTGTGAGATAACCGCAAGCGATGCACTCCTCTCAACACTGAAGATCAATGGAAAGTTAGAATAAAATTCCCTTGCGATGGTACACTCTCCCTTATCATTCAGTGAAATGCTCAATCCTACAATCCCTGGGTCCCATGCTAACCTCTGTCGAAGATCCCCCTGCTGGCCGTGTACTACTCTGACCATGATTGTCTGCCCCCTGCATACATCATGAATCCTCCTCTCCTGGATCCTCCAACTGAAATGCCTGTGACCATTGGACCTGTTGTCCAGAAACTGTATCAATGAAGATACCTCTGTAGAAGAAGTACCTATCCAAAAATCTCCATGCCCTATCATGATGATCAAGCAGAAGAAAAGGTCTCGCCCTATAGGACAAGTACCTGTAGGCCCACTCCAAACCAAACCAAGGTGGAGTGTGTGGCTCTCTGGCGCAACCTGGGTCAACAGGAACATCCTGCTAACAAAATGGACTCCCAGATCCCATGGCACACTTGGAAGTTTATCACTTCCAATCCCCTCTAACTACTTCTGTGTGAGATTGATCACTGTCAGGAACCCTCCATGCTCATCTACTATCATCTAGCCCATGATGCTCTCTATTACACACCAAGTCTCAACTGGCTGCCTATGACGGTCCATCTCTATCTGGCTGGATGCCGTAAGGATACTCATGTTAGATAGCCTTGGCCTAGGCACTCCCCATGCCCTCTGCCACTGTCTATCTCTCCTCATGCTGCTGTCCATGATAAAAGTGTCAGGAAAAGGTAACACAGACATCTGTAGCTAACTGTAGGGATGAAAAATAACACCTCCCTTGGTCAACCCCAAGGACTCGAGCAAGATCATGTCTACCTGTACCCTTGATAACTGCTCGCCTGTAGCCCTCACTAAACCCCAATCATAAGGTACAACCAGAAGTAACTCCTGCAACTGCTGGTAAACCAATCTCCATCTCCCATCACCCGCACAATTGTTGAAACGGTGAAGGTGATATCTCATAACCATATGCTGCTGCAAAGGAGTGGCCTTTACATGCTCCCCTAAGTGTGTCTCCCCCCTGTAAAGCAGTACATCCCTCTGAATCCCACCATACATCTCAGCATGTACCTGTGAGCTATCACTAATCACTATATGCTCCGACATACTCATTTCATCTCCTGTAGACTCATGCTGCATCATCGATCTTGGGAATACTGCTGGATCAACCTCTACATGGACGTCAACCGCTCTCGGAACACAAAGGGAAGTGTACTCCATCAACTGGTGCTCCTATGCTGGATCACTAACATCCTCTATCAATGTGACTGACTGATACATCTGAATGTCCACTAAGACAGATGAAGTGGATCTCTGATGAATCTCCTCAAGAGGCTCGTCTGACCTAGACTCCAATTCTTGAAGGGCTGTTTGTGTGCCTCTCAAGAATCCTTGAGTGCTCTCCAATGCTTGAGTAAGTATGTCTACCTCTAGCTCATTCTCCCTCAAAGCTTCATGATGAATCTCACCAAACCTCAATAGGTAGTCCCTGTCAGTCAATAACTACTGGTAGTTGATCCTCATCATCGATACTCTTCCTTTGAGAGTATGAAAGTCCTCAATGGAAAATCCCTCATCTGAACTACCATGTGCCACTGATGCTCTCCAACAGTAATCTGCCAATAATGCATGCATGCCATCCATACGTCTAGTGGCTGCCATGATCATAGCCTCACTAACTCTCAACTGTGATGCTAAGTGGTGTGACTCCTGATCATGGTCATGCTGAAGTGCCACCTCATATCCCTCACTGCTAGTGTCAACTCTTGAGTCCCCAGAGACACTCTCTGCATAAGATAACATGCTGAACTGCCCACTATCTATGGTGCTACTGGGTCTGCCCATATGTGACTGCACATCATCCTCAAATGCTAGCTCCCTATGAATCATACTGTATCCAGTGTGAGCAGCGGTATCCTCCCGTGCACTCAACCTGCTACTATCATCTGCGCTTGGATCCCATACAGATGTATCCAAATACGTGCTATGGTCATCCTGAATGCTAAAGAGTGCATCCTCATCCATGCATGCCGATCCTAGAATTAAGTGCTCCATCAACCTATTAGCATTCACAATCTTCTCAACTAATGGAGTCTCCAAAACCTATGGCTCAATCTCCTTTGGCTGATCTATATGTGTAAGGTCCCTTGTCTATACTCCCTGTATCTCCTCCTGGATTGGTGGATCTACATGTTCGTGGTGTGCATCCCTCACACAAAGATCATCAACCCTATCTGACATGCCACTGACCTCCTCATGTGACGTGGCTATCAGGGGTGTCTAGAAGGATGACATATGCGTCATGACCATCATAGGAGGCTGGTCATTTGTAGGTTCTAACACGTGTGAGTCCTCACTAGTGTCACTCTGTTGGGGTGTAAGGTCATCAATGGTATGTGATATGTCTTCTGAGACACTGGTACTATCGTCCTGTCCATCCAATTGTTCCTCCAATGTGCAAGGGTCACTATCCTCCTCAAGCGTGTCAGAATCATCAACCTCTGTGCAAGAGTCACTATCACTAGCCTCTATGCAAGAGTCACTATCATCATCAGACTGTCCCAAATCATCATCTAGCGCTCCATCCTCACACATCTCATCATCACTATCATAGTGTGCCTCAATAGTGTGCTTCTGGTTGTTACCCCTGCACCTATGATCTGGTTCCCACGACCCCTTGCAACTGTAGCAAGGTTGCGTGCTCCTACTAGGCGTTGGGTTTCTCTGTTCTTCCATCCATCTATCTGCTTATTTTTTCTTTTTATCTGCTATGATGATCCCATGTAAAATATCCCATTTTCTCCAACCAGGCTTTCTAAAGGCTACATACCGAGGAAAGGTTATGAGAGCCTTATTTTCCTTGCTAAGGCCGAGATACATTATCTCCAAGCATGTCATCTCAAAGGATATCTTATCCATTTCTTCCCAACTATCCATTTACCCCTATGAGAGATCCCTTAGGTTTGGCAAGATTTAAGCTCTGATACCACTGTAATGATCCCAAGCCATTATGCCAGGACCATCACAGTTACGGTGTCTTTTTAAACTTTTCTGGTTGTGGTATTTTGTCAAACACTTTTTTGATCTACTTGTTTACATGTGTTTACTTGCATGATGGCCTCTTGATTTCGGCCTTAGGGTTTTACTGATGTGTTTATATGTGTTTTGCAACAATAAACAAGAAGATACAATCAAGGAACATACCTAAACCATATACAATATGATAGACAAGCCAAAACATCTCAAATATGCTTTTCTTCATGAAATAGAGAAACCTGCTACAATGTGAGGCCGATCTGGAATGTTCAACAGATGGCTAAGAAGATATACAATACAATATAATAGGAGCTGCTACAAAATGCTCCAATGGAAGATGCCACAAGCCTCCAAAGGCTGGATAAGAGATAAAGACCAATGCCAAGATAGATCTGGTCTGTATGAAGTGTCAAACCCCCACTAGAAGATGCCATGTCTTGCTGGAATGCTGAAGCTCCTCAACAATTCGGCCCTACTACCAAATGTGTCCAATCACCTCAAGAATGATGCCAAACAATAGATAGGGTGATGGCAAGAACAACCCAGGTGCCCGAATCTCCAAGATCTCTCTCAAACCTTATGGATATGAACCTCCTCCAAGATATGGTGTGCCCCCCTGGATGCCTGAAACCCTAGATAGATCGACCTCACTCCTAGATGCCTCCAAATGCTCCACAAATCCTCTAGAATGATAGATCGGGGCTTGGTTACCTCCCTGGTGAAGTCCCAAGTGAAATGGTGAAGATCTGAACTAGCAAATGACTGAAACCACTTTCTCAAGTTTGCTCCTCTCCTCCAATTCATCCCATGCATCTAATAAATCAAATGGCACCTGAAACTCTTCCTGAATGGACTAGATCTGATGTCCAAGGCCCTACAATGAAAACCCACGTGATAGAATCTCCAAAAGCCTTGCCAATCACCTACAATGAATCTCTCTCCAAGAATGGTGCACCTCCATTGTTGGAAACCCCTAATGGTGCACCCTCCTTCTCTTCCTATGTCTGTGGATGGTGTAGAACCCTTTTGCACTGATGTAGAACCGAGCTAGAATGGTGTGGGAGAGTATTGCATCTCCGAGACCAATCTTGGGACAAGCTAGGTGGAATATTTCACCATCGAATCGTCCTCTAGGGTTTGTTAAGTCAAAACCCTCAAAACCCCCAACGCTGGGCTCATTAGCTAGAAGCCAGATATCAAAATATGATCATCCATGAATGAATGAGTTGAGGCCCTTTCCTTTCCTTTATAATTTTTGGCTCACCTTGTCCCTCCAAAGTGACTTTCATTTTATTAATAATTAATTAATTAATTAAATCACTTTAATTAATTAATTAACCTTTTTACCTCTGAAAACCACCTTATCTCTCCTTGTGGCTTCCCTGGCCACTGAAAGTCACTTCTCACTATCCCATCCTGTAGTGTTGCTCCTCCTGATTCCAATGAGATATTACACTGAGAGGTTCCTCCAAGTAATGTGCCCAAAATGACCTCTTTAGTGAATTTAATTGACTTATATCCCAAAATAGTCAAAATCATGGAAATCGTCGGAATGTAACGGAACCAAAGCCAACCTCATGCAATGACTCATAATGATGAAATATGATTAGCAATGCAAGCTAGACCCCGCAATGCCTCTCAATAAGCCTGTACTCGCTATAACATCCATCTGGTTACTTTGGTCATCATAAACCTCTGCATTGTGATGATGTCCCAAAGTGGGGACATTACAACTCATCTTCTTTATTGCCCCAAGTTTTGGGCCATGGTATCCAATCGGTGGGCTTCCTTCCCCAATGAAGGCCCAGGCTGGGCTTGTTCCTCCAAAATGTCCACCAACAAGGTCCTGCAAAGACAGACAAGTGCATCCTCCAAGGATCGCAAGTTAAAGCATCATGGAAATTAAAATCACTTTTAACACAAGAGCCATCTAAGCATGTACATCAAAAAATACCTAATCAAATTAAGCAAGTGCTCAAAGACCCTATGCAATTTGCCAAATTTAGGTATGGGTCCTTAAGTCAAGGAGTGTTTCCTAGGTGGAGGCCTCTCTAAGTCATGTGGAGAAGATGAAGTGGATGGGGGTAAGACTTCTTGGGCATGGGGTTCATGACATACAAGGGTTAGTATTATATCATTTATGGGTGCCTTTGTAGAGGGTTTGTTGCACCTTCATTTTCAATGCATCCTTTTTCCAAGCCCATTTATTGCCATTAATTATTTAGAATGTTTCCAGGTTGAATCCAAGGTGGGACTTATACCTAAGCATGAAAAACATTGCCCACCTTGACTCTACCCTGGTCACACTATGCTTCCCCAAGTTGAAGACAATGTGTGGAACTTCTACCCAAGCATGAAAAATATTTCCCACACAAGCTCTACCTTGGTTGGCATTTTTATATTGTTATTTTTCACGGGTCCCATTAGTTTCTTATGAGAGACATTTCATTATCCTCGATATCCCTGGGAGAGCATCTAGAAGGTTTATGATTGGATTTTATCTTTTTCTAGCTACAAACCTCTGGGCCTTCAACCCCTTCTTCCCATGAAATGAGGTACAATCCCTTCTTGGGTCAGTACATCCAAAAATCCCAAAATATAAGGAGACAAAAAAGGGGTGAAGTGTGAAAAATGGTAAGTATGATCATGAATGGCATGATGACTCATCAAGGAGACCTCCCAATAATAAACCCATCCTTAAGGGTGACCACTTACTAGGGCGCAATGTCAACCACCAAGGTGAAACAGGGCAAATAGCATAATTTCCAAGCAAATGTTCTACAATAAAAAACAACTTTAAATGCAACATACTCAAATGCCTCAAATATCAAAGTGACCCTTACCACAATACCTGACTTGTATGTCATGGAGCAAGACCCATCGTCTTCCGGAAGCAAGCTAATGTGGTTGATGCCATCGTCATGAATCCAGGAAATGTGCAGTGGTGAAGTGGGGTCTATGCTTGTGCATGTGGACGTTGTCATTCATCTATCTCTCGGTACTCCATGTCTGCAACCTTAGGGCCTCAAGACATCATCTCCTTAGTTATCCGTAGAAAATGGGGATAACACACCCCATTGACACTTTTTGTCCATCAACTTCACACATTCCCATTTAACCCCAAACTCTATGTCTTCTAAAGACAAAACTTCTTACTTTATAAAAACGGTTTGAATTTTGTCCATGACATCGAGGGATTCATAAATATTTTTAAGTTAGGAGTTCCAATCCCAGAAGGAAATCATATGTTTTCTTTAGTTTTACGAATTAGAATCTACCTCCAAGATTTCTTAGGATCAAGCTTAGAGAGGTGTAAAGGCTTCTTCTGCTTTCTATTTATATAATATTGCTTTTTTTTTTCTTTTAATTAGGGCTTTGTACCTATTTATTTGTGATATTTTAGGGACTCATTAGAAGCATCCCTAATGGATCTTCTAGAAATATTACACTCTTTATCATACCAAGGGTCGTCCATTCTATTTTCCTTTCTACATGACACCTCATACCAAGGGTTGGACATTCTATTTTCCTTTTTACACAACGCCTCTATAAATAACTTGTTGATGGAAGTAGAAAGGGTTGTTGTAAAATTATGATAGGAATCTTCGATGTTGTCATTATTCAATAGGATATTTAATTCATTATTTAAATCCTTATAAAAAAATGAGCTTTAGTTTTGTCAAAGATCGAGTACTTTTGATTAATATAATTCTCTTCTATTAGGCTTTTTTGTGCATGACAAAGTTTAGAGTTATAGTTAAAAGTCTATGATTTGAGTATATCACATAATCTACGACACTATTTCCAAGCCCATGGATACATGTCACTAGTTGGATCTAGGCCAATTCATTAAACCATTGCAAATTACAAAGCTAGCAAATGGATACAAATCATCCAATTAGATTTTGGCCACTTCATTAGAACATTGCAAATTATTAAATCTAGAGAACTATAGAACTTGATGGATCCAAACAAATTTTCAACCAAATCTTCAGGACTTCATTTATATATGTTAGCTTCAAAAAAAGTCGTCTTCTAACCATAGAAAATTAAAGTTGGAATCATTACATAAAATAATACCTTGATCAATTGTTATTTTACCATTAAAATCTCATAACACATAGATATTATGTTCATTTCTCAAACTATATATACCCTATTCTAAATCATTATAAAAACAATTTTTATTTAATCTTATATTTTTTAAAAATTAATTTTAAGGAAAAATACATTGAAAAAACCTTAAACATGGTGTAAAATAGAAGGAGGAATCCACGCTTTATATAAACATGGTGTAAAATAGAAGGAGGAATTAAAATAGGAGGAATTAAACATGGTGTAAATAGGAGGAATCCACGCAAGGAAACTAAGAATTATTAACTTACTATTAGAGGATTAAGCTTAGAATCATTATTTAAGATAATAATTTGGTACTTTGGGAAAAATAAAAATAAAATAAGTTGGTAAATTGTTATTTTAATAGTATTTATTTCTTAAACTATTAATAACTTATTCTAAATAATGGTAAAAACCCAATTTTTTAAAAATTAATTTAAAAATAAAATACAATGAAAAACCTTAAAACGAAAATTAAAACGCGGAATTGGGAATCCACGCTTTATATAAAGTTAAAGAAATAGCCTTAAAACACGGAATTGGGAATCCACGCTTTATATAAAGTTAAAGAAATAGCCTTAAAACACGGAATTGGGAATCCACGCTTTATATAAAGTTAAAGAAACAAGAAACAAACGAATGAATTAATGAATTTGATAAGGTCCATAAAACCCCAAGAATCGACGACAATATATATCCAGCGAATACTATCGCGAATTATTAATCTACCACGAAGAAAATCCAATATACGAAGAAAAGTGTGCCCAAATAGTGAGCCGGCATCAAACGGGCAGCTTGCTCTCGCTGGATTTACGTGCGAAGCACATCCGCTGCACAAGCGTTGCCTGCAGATAGAATGAACAAATTAATATTTTTATTTCCATTCGATAAAAAT
>ML797394.1:184141-201241 GCA_009831015.1 Picea engelmannii
CCCAACTTGCTTTCGGAGTTTTACAATCAACTATGTGGAACAACAAGCTATCTGACACATGTAAACCGATGAGGCCCATGGCTTCATCAAGTTTATTTTGATAGGCGAACCTCTCGATTTCCTTAGTGAACACAGGTTGAGCCCCGACCAACATCTGCCAGAGCCCTTTTGATTGCAACAACTCTTGCATTTTAAGTTTCCATGTATGATAATTATGGGGAGTTAGGAGCTCAATAATCCTTAACTCTGCCATTTACAATAAAGAGTACAATAAAACACCAGATCTAGGTGTGGTATCTCAAAAGAGAATACAAAAAGAACACAGATTTGTGTCTGTGTAACTTCTAAATTATGTTGCAAATATAAAGAATGGAAGCTTGGGCTCAAAACAAAGAGCTCTAAAACAAAATTTACAACAATTTTTTTTATGGATCACGACCCACAGTCTTTCCAGCTTCTGGATTCAATCTAAGCACATATCCACGATTTGATTTGAACTCACGGTTGTGCTCTGAAAGAATGGAACCCCACACCTTCCTCAATTTATTTCAGCGGACATTAATGAAGGAAGATTTCAACATCAAAGAATGCTTAGATATGTTCTTTGGTCAAACTTTACCAACATCTGTATTCACCACTTGACCTCCACGTTGCCTCACTGGTCACCAAGTACAAGCATTATGTGGAAGAAAATGGGATTGAGACTAAATATATGTATATTTGTCACTCCAACTTGCAGAGGAGACTCAAACAAGCCCAATCAAATCAATACGCACCAAAATACTCATGCTACGATGAAGAGTAGCGATTGGAAGACCCCGTAACTACAATTCGAAGAGAAAATCTCCAATAGAAGTCGATCTGATCAGTTTCCTTCCATTAAACAAAACTTCGAGTAATTAAAATTAAAAATAAAACAACATATTAACTATTGCGGTCCAGGCCTGACACGGTACGCTAAGCTTTCATGTTGTGAGTATTAGTACATAGCAGACGAAGATTAAGCAAAAGCTTTTAGAAAAGAATCATACCACGCCTTCTGGACTCAAGGCCAAATTATTACCAGTAGCAGCACCTGAGAAATGGCATCACAGGAGAGCTCGAAAATGCAAGAGGAAGGGAGTGGACGGCAAGTGCTAGAGGGGCCCATCCACTGCTTGAACAACTGTGGCTTCTTCGGGAGCACGACCACCATGAACTTTTGCTCCAAGTGCTACAGAGAGATCAACGCCAAACATTCTCCGACAACACGGTGATCAAGCGCAGAACAAATGGCGCCTCCCTCAGATCACTTTAATCAATATTGGGCAAGTATGATCTTGATCTCAGAAAACTTGCAAATCTCTCAAAAGAAAGGAGAAGGGGTTTGCAGAGCAGCTCTGATACCATGTAGATATTGAGAAAATACAATATAACAGGCACAACAAGATAACTGCAAAGACCAATAACCTTCTACAAAGGAGAGAATGATCTATTAGATCTGCTTGCTGATTACATTGAAGAGCTTCTCTATTTATAATAGGCTGAGAGGAGACACCATTGATGAAAGTAGATGGATAACTCTCTCATGAAGTAATGAGACAAGTAGATGGATGGGATAAGTCAAAGAAGCACATGGTGATTATCCATAAACAACCAAAAAAGGATGACATGACATACCTATCTAAGTAAACTTATACATCAACACATAAAAACTCAGTCATCCTATGCACACATAAAGATCTTTCTTTATATATTTTATAAATTAAAATTTAAGTTGTTTAAAATGTTTTTATTTAATTCTGTAGGTTGTGTTTTGAAAAAAAATATTTAAATATTTGGTATTAGTTTAATTTTATATTAATTTGATATTTTTAACTATTTAATATATATTTATTTAATTTTTTATATTTTTAAAATATATAAATTTATAAAAAAATATTTTTTCTTGTTTTTATTAAAATAATCTATATTAATTGATTATTAATGGTTTTACAAAAGGTTGAAAGAGATCAAATTTCTTGAGGTATAAATATTTTTGAGATGAAACTTCTATATATATATTTTAATTTCATTTATTTAATATTGTTTGGAACAAAAATAAATCTATAAATCCAAAAATAATTCATATTAATTAATTATTAACCAATATAAACCCATCAAACTATGACACAAACAAACACATCCCTCCACTGGGACTGTAAAAAAAACTAGTCTAATAATATTTAATATATTTTAAATTTTTATCATTTAATATAATTATTAAATAAAATAATTTATATTATTTTTTAATAACATTGTATTAAAAATCTCATTACACTCATATATTTAAATTAGATTTCAATTTAGATTTCAATTTCAATGTCATAATAAGAACTTCCTAAAGTTTTAAATCATCAGTCAAATGTAACAACCATCATCAAACTTTCGTAAAAACGATTTTTTTTTAATTTTTTAAGTTTTAAAGTTACGAAAAACCTCAGGTTTTATTAATTTAACTTTATTTTAAATTTCAAATTAAAAAAACAAATTTAACAACCATCATCAAACTTTCGTATATTTTTTTTTTTAAGTTTTAAAGTTACGAAAAACCTCAGGTTTTATTAATTTAACTTTATTTTAAATTTCAAATTAAAAAAACTTATTTAAAGAGAAAGAACGTGTATTCAGTATTTTCATAATTTGTTTTTATTAATTGTTTAAGTTCAAAATTTACGAAAAAAATAGGTTTAATTACACCGAAGGCTTTCTTTTAAGGGGAAGGTATCTTGAAATTTTTCGTCGTCTGTCCGCAGCTAATAAAACACTGCCACCTGTTAGCACATTTAAAATCGCTGACTTAATATCTCTGTCACGTCCTGTGGCATATTCCTCCTTCCTGTTGTGTACGGTTGTTTCTCTGCTATTAAATTTCGGAATGAATTCATACCGTGATAACAAAGACGCAGAAATATCATTAAGACTTGCGAGTCGGCGTCCTCCAACGTGAATTATAAAGTTTTTTCACCAGTTTAGCCGCGGCACTCCTACAAATTTAAGCTCCAGTTCTGGATTGCTTGATAGTTGCATTAATATTTATTATTTCCTGAAATGTTCACCCATTCGTTTATTTCATTTCCATTGGAATGAGACTATTTACAGCATGCATGCTTTCTTCTTGTTTTGGAAGCTAGGTCGATTATAAAATAAGGTCTCAGCGCTCTTCCTAGTGGTTTCGCCATATCAAAGCCCGAAATCTGGAGGCTTGGACATTTATGGCAACTGCTGTTAAATAGTATACGAGAGGGCTTGAATATTCTAACCATCGCTCTAAAAATGTATACCGTGTTTTAATAAAGTCATGATCGTAAGATCTTTCTATGGCATTCAAAGACTTAAAAAACCCACTCTAAAGTATTATAATAAAAAAAAATTATATAATCAATTTTTAAAATACCAAATAACTCATTTTGTTATATAATCATTTTTTATAAGAAAAAACAAACTCATTTTTTTATATAATTAATTTTTAAATGATAAATGAACTACTTTTCTAATGTCATTCTTGCTAAGTATAGTGGTTGGACTAAGTTAAGTATAGTGGTTGGACTAAGTTGGAGTTTCTTACAATATCTAGAAATGAACTGAGAGGAAGGTTTCCCAGAGAACTGGGAAATCTTCAAGACCTTTATGTGGCCTATTACAATGAATTTGATGGTGGAATACCTCTTATAGTGGGGGAGTTGACACATCTTATAGTTGGGGAACCTCAAGAGCTTGGATTCTATGGACCTTGAATTAGGTCATCCTTGGAAGGTAGAGCATGTGGGAATATTTATCGAACTCAATCTGATACAAAATCCAAGATAAGGATTTGAACTTAATACTGACCCTTGCCAGCTCCTCCACATTGTATGCTTTCATGAGAATTTGTCCCTTGGATGAGTGCACCAAAAAAAAATCAAAATTTCCCAATTATGTATCTAGAAAGATGGAATTTTTTTACAATATAGTTGATTTTTATAAGTTATCTTAAGCTTTGTTTCATTATGGTTCTTATCTTAACAATGTTAACTTCTTCTTATACTATTTGCCTTAAAAAGGTATTAAAAAAAAATATTAAAAAAATAAAAATTATAATGATTTTTTATAATATATTTTCTTTTATTTTTTTATATTTTAATAATCTTTGGGAGAGTAGAAACACCAATTGAAGTTGATTTGGTTGTGAATGGGTATTTCACAACCTTTGACACCACATCCTCCCATCATATGTCCACTCACATTTTCCCTTGCTAGGAGGCCTTTTGAAGTATTCATTTTCCATCCAAAAAAATATCTTCTAATTTTTTAACAACATAACCACCTTGATTTATTTAGGCGTTTCCATTCTCGGCTTTGGAGTATGCTTGTCTTAATCAAAATCATTGTCATTTCTTCATTACAAAGGAGCTCTATATCATACCTTTATGATTAGTATGAGTTATATTTATTTTGGATTCTCCTTTACTCACAAATATTACAAGTTGGTAGCAAGCTATTTTATTCAAACTTTATTATGTTTTTTATTATGATGGTTCAACTACTCCTTACATGTTCCAAAAATTGGAGTTATAATACAACTCTTAATCTTACACAATTAATTGTGTTCAATTGATTAATTGGTCTCCTTTGTTATTGATTTAAATCTTTTGTACTTTCTAGGTGTGTTTTCAGGGTAATTATAAACTCGTGTTAGAAAAATGCATAAACACCAATGATTATACACGTGAACTTCGAAGTGAAGAAAACTTCTCAAGGAAGGAGAACTTCAGAGTATATTAATTATGCAATAATTTTCAAAACATTAAGCATCTGTATGTTAAGTTTGCTACTTTGTCATGTGTCTTGTTCTTACAGAATATAAATACGTGAATTCCCTTTTTATCTCAAAGCACAATTATTTTTCCCCTTTTGTCTCAAGGAAAATGTCTAATGTATATTTTTCTGGGCAAAACAGAAAACATGTCTCATTTCTGTTTTAGTTTGCAAACTTATTTATTTCTTTCCAACAACTGTCTCCTTTTCCTGTTGTCTAATTTGTTGGCTAATTGATTAGATTTAGTTGTTCTCAATAAGTCGTAGTCTAAACATGCTACAAATTGAATCTTCAGGCTGTTCAAAATAACATGAAGGGAAACTGGGATTTTTGGCTGAAATCTAGCAAGAATCATTTTGGATTGATGGAATTACAGATATCAGATGTTAACATCGCACAATCTGGTTGCACTAGGGGTATTCGAGAATGTTGAATCCAATTCTGCATTAAACTAAAATTTCATTATAATCCAAAATCACAATTTGACAAAGATTGCTTGACTGGATTACAGTGATGGCAAACCTGAAAAGGTCAAAAACATAGAAAATTTAGCCTTCTTCTTCCCAGTGATAATGAATATCACATTGTTGTTCATGGGATTAATAATGTATTTTGACATAACATAGATTCATAATTTATCATTCAATTAATGGTTTATTTTGTCATCTCATGGTAGGTCTAGTAGTGTTATTTTACTTTGAAAATATTTATGGAATATATACAGTCAAACGTCCCCGTTTGTGAAGTTTTTGGTCCCAAATTAACACATTAATTTTGAAGAAGATGATGATATTTTTTTTGTCACTTCCTCCACTAATACGACTTTGCTTTACTTATAATTTCAGCTTTTAAACCAATCTGTAGGTATTCTTTTTGCCACTTCTTGTAAGTGTGAACCTTTATTTGCAATATTGTATCCTATACAAGTTAATTTTGTATATCAAGTATGAAATCCACATCTGCTAGAACTTCAAATAATTTCAAGTTTTCATCATTCACTAGGGAATATATGTTCATGTATGATGGTAGGTTCAACTTGAACGAATTGCTTCTAGTGTGTTGTAAGATCTTTAAAGTGCCATACCAATCAGGTTTCAACTTCTTTCCTTCTCCTTGGGAACTCTCATTGCTTAAATGCAACCACAAAAGATCTCCGACCTAGAAATTATGAACAATTCTAGTCCGAAGTCCGATCATTCCTTGTTTTATGCTTCAGTTGAGATGTCTGAAGTTGTTATTGTAGCTTATGGTGGATTTGTTATATTCTTTCGATGAATAGGAGTGCTTTTCTTAAGTCCACATCTGCACTTTTTGTTGCATCAATAATTTTTTCAAGAATGTCAAAAGGAGTTTGAGGTAGAAAGCCTAAACATGTTTTAAAATGGGACTGATTGGTTGAGCAGTGAATCTCTCTATTGTAATTTGTAACAACATTCAATAGAGAGTAGGCATACATCCCAACTTTTTAGGATTTTCTAACTATATTGTATTGGAGTTTGTACCATCGTCCCATTCACTACTTTAGTTTGTACTGGCTCTATGTATGGAATGTTGTAGACTTCTTCAACTTGGTGTCCAATGTTTCCCAAAGTGTGGTTCAAGGGTTACAAAAGAATTGTTGAAATACATGGCTCTATGGATGGAATGTTGTAGACCTCTTCAACTGGGTGTCCAACTTTTCGCAAAATGTAGTTCAAGGGTTACAAAAGAATCGTTGAAATCATGATAAGAGATAATAGATTTAGATGAGTCCAAAAATATTCATAGAATTTATGTGCTTGTCCCATTCATCAAATGGTCTTGGTCAAACCAACATTGAAATTCATAGAAATGCTTTACCATTTTCTACTAATTACCAGTAATGGCATTTACAATCCAATAAACGCTTCAAACACATTGAAGGTCTCTATGATAGAGGCCTGATGGGCACTGTACATAAATGGTTTGCTGGGAAAGACCATACATACTACTGTATACTTAGCACAAGATCATTTTTCAAGGCATTCACATATTGTATTTGGAATCTGCTTATAGGTGTCGAGAATTTTCAACTTTTGTACTTATGATCTCCTTCATGCCTAGACTCTCTTCTTTGATATTTATGAGAAGTGTCGCAATGTAGAAGACTTGTTTTTAGAAATGGATTGGATCCTTTGGCCAACGATCTTCTTTCTCATTAACCGTCTGTCATGTTTACTCCTAGCCTCAACAACCCATTATCAAATGTAGGAAAAGCTATTAAAACAATAACAAATTCCACGAATTTCTACTTTGAATTTTATAGTCACACCCAACGTTTGAGAAATTGAGTAGTCAGTCTACACCCACAACTTGAAATTAAGAGTGGAAATTTAGAGACCAATCGGGGGTTTCTCTCTCTACTTCCACTCCCATGTAGTGGAGTCTAGTCATGTGAAGAAACCAATAGAATAAAGATGAAGAAACCTAGAAGTTTCCACTATTGAGCAACAGTTCGGTGGTGAAGGAGAAGAGACGTGAAGTCGGTGAGTTTGGAGTCAGTGGTGAAGGGGAAGAGACATGGAGATAGAATATTGGTCTATTGCCGTGAACATATGGAAACTTAGTATTGGCTTTGGATAGACAATGAAAGTCCCTAGAGGAACCTCCTCTTAAACAATGGAATTGAGTCTCTGATATTAGTGGGAAAGGTAGTACCATTAAGAGCTACCAGAGGAGGATTTGATTGGATACAATGCTCTAAATTGAGGTATTTGAAGTTGTACCGTGCCTTCATCCCCCTCGTAACTCTTGCAATGGAATCATAAGCATATGTTGCTTCCATGCCCTCATTCCCGTTGATAAGAAATACCAGGACAACAACCCATCAACAGAACCTTACACAAGTTGTTAACTTTAGATAGCTTTTTACTGCTTCTTCCCAGCTTTTATAAGGACGTCGATAACTCCCGGTGTAAAATTCTAAAGGCTAGAGGAGGATTCTCGCGACTTAATAGGGAAGGAGGGGAGCTTATCTAACAATAACAAAATACTCTGTCGATTTTTAGTCTCAGTGGATGCCTTTTTCTTCCTTAAACCATGAATACAACTGAAATTTCTTCAGATGAAGTCTTCTTCTAAGGCTTTGGATCTATATTTAGTTGATTGAATCCATTGATTGGATCTATATTATCCGCCTTTGTCTTGCATTTCAAGTGAAAATGAGGTGCTGGAATTTTGACAAAGCATATCTCTATATGAATTCTTTTGGAGACTGAAATGTGTTAATTGTTCGCAATATTGTTATCAGAAGCCGAGCAGGAAAAAATCACAGAATTTGGGGTTTGTGTTTCAACACCGCACAAAAAACATAGAATTTGTAGGAAGTTTAGTTAGCCAAAATCTAAAAAGAGTCAACGAATTCAGATTACTGCTACAAATCCTTTACTAGATGTTGGTGCTCATAAGGTTATATGTTCAAACTCAGAGAAGATTTTAACTGCTCGTGCTAAAACCAAGGCTGCAACTCGAAACATTGGAGCGACTCGGGTTCAACAACAACATACCTCCTTTGATTTTCATGGTAATTCAAAGGTTGACCTAGAAAATAGTTGTTGTAATGGTTTTGATATGGTATAATGGTTTTTATGTATGATTTGTTTTTTCTTTCGAATTTCTAAAATATATTGCAGGGTTCCATATTTTGAGTGCAATTCTTGAATTGTTTTCCATATTTCTTTTCAAGCTTATCATTTTGTTTCAAGGATTTAGAAGTAAGTCCAATAAGCGATTTGCATGGCTCATTAACTTCATGAAAGCCTTCTGTGGATAAATGTATTTAATAATTCATTTCTTACAGACATGATCTGTCTCTTTCTTGCTAAACTCAGTCTAAGAAGGCATTCAATCAATCTACTCTTTTTATAATACTGAATCGTCCCTCCATCCAAGATTTCAGCCTTTTGTGGATTAATGTATTTAATAATTCATTTCTTACAGACATGCTTTGTCTCTTGCTAAACTCAATCAAAGAGGACGTTCAATTAGTATACTATTTTTATAATACTGAATAGTCCCCTCATTCAAGTATTTTGCACTTGTTTTCAGTACAGACTAAGATGTAAGAAGAATTTTTTTAGGATATAATGACATTAGTTTGGATTCAGAGAGAATGTGGTCTCAAAGATAACGAGAGTGCTTTCAGGTAGAGCTTTGTGGGTAAGCAGGGTGGGGAGAGGATAACTTCGATGGTGACTAGGGGAAACATGATGTCCTTGACAAGGAAGGATATGCAGGGGATTGAAATCTGGGAGAGTACACAATTGTAAAGGACCTTATTTTCATGGGATTGGCCTTAAATGACCAACTCTGTGTTAATCAGGGCTTTTTTGGGTTGACCCTTCTGTCAAGACCTTATAAGACTTTTATAAATTATGGTGTTTCAAAGATGCCCTTAGATGCAAACAATTGAGCTTCAATGAACCATGCATTTTTAAACAAAAATCACTCTCGGAGAGGCTTCATAAATTACAAGGTGCTCTTTTCTGTAATTTTAGGTTAGACCTACACTTAAACATGATTTTTCAAAATGATAACTCCAAATTGTTACCATTTTTCCTTAACTATGTTGACAAAAACAATTGGTAGGTTTTGATGAAAACATGGACTAGCCTTAGCTCCATGTATGTTCATGAATAGTGTTATACTTGTTTTACATGTTTGATCACTTAGTGTTTTATGGTTACCTTAAGGTACCGAGTGAATAAGATTTTTAGGAGAACATGGAAGTAGACTCTCATTTACTTATGTATGTGCATGTAGTGTTATGCATATATCGCATGTTTGACCATTATTTTTGGAGGCTTCCATGACTACATTAAACCCTCATGAATATTGGTTTCAATGGTGAAAACTCCTCAGTCCTTGTCATTAGTTCCAACCCACTCAGAGATATGTACTTAATTAAATGGAGAAAAGGAATACAAAATGAAGTGGACATGAATTATTGCTCTAATTACAAATTATTAACTTGTTGGACACATCTTGGTCTTTCCTAAGCTAACTTTACTCAAGTAAGGACCTTACCTTCACACAAGTAAGACTGATACAGTGAGTTCCTTAAATGCTTAATAAGATCTTGGGACCAAGTCCTTACCTACCTTAGTAGAGCTCAAGACTAATACCTTACCTAGACTCAAATAAAACCGACACAATCAATACCTTGCCTACCTAAGTAGAGCTCAAGACTAGCACCTTACTTGCCTAAGGAGAGCTAGCTTAGGTGAGACCTTTCAAGACCAAACTTTCTATATAGCTTAGTAAGAACATGACCTTTCCCATAGCTAAAGTGTATCCTACAATGCATTTTCTTCAGTCTCACTTGCAATGCATTTATATATTTATAAAAATAGTGGAATTAAATTATTTTGTTTGCAAATTTTTCATGAAAATTATAACGAGAATCATTAAAAAAAAATTATGTTGCCAATTTTGAATCTACTAATCATTTCTGACATGCTTATTATATGTTCTCCTTGTATGGATATTGATTTATGATTCTATTAGTGCTAGATGATATGGCTTTTAAGTCAAAATAAACATTTTACTCCATCTAACTTTTGTTATATCGTGTCCGTGGTGTTCTCTGGTATAACATTGTAAGCAATTGTGAAGGTTTATAGATGTAGGGTTTAAATTTAATTGTTTTTAGTGAGAGTTGAGCATCTTTGTGTTCTCGGATCATATATGCACTTCTATATGTACTCCTTTAAACACAACGACTTTATGGATTATAAGTTCTATTTATGGAAATGATATATTTTTTTATTGGTAAGATGTTATTCTCTCTATTGTCTATAGTCAAAGTTATACTAAACTAATTTCATTGAATGTTGTGGTTCAAAAATACATATCATAGTAATATCATGTTTACAAGAATTGATCTAGACAAGGAATGTCACAAGCTCACAATCATGACTTGTACACTTCTTCATTCACTCCTTTTTTGTTTCAAATACGTTCAACACTTAAATCTCGCCCAATGTTTAGTTGTGAAAAATTATGCAACCTTGAACAACCCCAGGAATGCATTTCAAAGTTACGGTTTGTAGGGTTTGTGAAAAATTATACTTTGCTTGAACAGGTTACCTTGTCTTCGATACTCAATTTATTTGTTGGATTCTAGAATTGATGCCATGACTAGGGTTTACAAGAGCCTTAGGTTTCTCACTGTTGAAAATCGCAGGAATTTGTGTAATGGTGCCCTGGAATCTCCAAAATATTGTAAGAATATCCAGTAATTTAGCTTGAAGGGTGTTTTCCATTTCAACCCGTTTGGGTTGTGAAAAATAGGTGAGAATTGTCTAACACTTATTATCTCTTTGCTCAAGCATCTATATCGAATAGTTTTTGAAATCATTTCTAAGATGCAAGACGTCATTGGTGAATTTTTTTGTTTGTTTGTTTTATTTCATTTTCATAACAAATTATGATTCAATCTCGAGCAACAAATGGTTTTAGATGATATCTATTTCACTTGTTTCATTGTTTGTTCTCTCACTAAATGTGATGATCATAGAACATATATTACTTGGTTTTTTTCGACGTTTCCTTTTCTCCGCTTCGGGGATATGCTAGTTTTCTTATGAGTATGTGCAAACTAGGAAATTTGTAAAAATCAGTATCATTGTGAGAATTTGAATTGCAGAGATTGTGTAGAGGAGGCAGGCTGTCTGGACACGGAAATTGGCACATGTATTTGTTGATTTGTGTATGACAGTGTGAGATGATTGTATTGTACTGAGAGCTCTTGGATTAGAGTTTTGTATGAGGTTGTTTCATGATTCATGGTATACATAATATATGATAGTGGGGTTTTTAGCTTTACGCTTTCTCGGTAAAACTTCTGTGTTGTGTGTTATTGATATTTTAGTTTGTGTTCGTGGTTTAATATTTTCCGCAAGAATAATAGTAGAAGCGATTATGTATTTAACAATGGCGTATAATTGTTAGATTAGGAGAATCGCAGGAATACATTAAGTGTATTGAAATTTCTACAAGGGACATTTCACAAACCTTCTGGGTGGAGGTTGTTCACACAGTTGTTCATATCTTGAATAAAGCACATCTAAGGCCGAACAGTGATAAAAATCCACATGAGTTGTGGTTTGGTCGACCTGCATCCATTAAGCACTTCAAAGTATTTGGAAGTAAATGCTACATCAAAAATAATGATGATCATCTAGGAAAATTTGATAGTAGAGATGATGAAGGTATCTTCTTAGGATATGCAACGAATAGTAAAGGATACAAATGCTTTAACAAAAGAATGCATAAATTAGTAGATTGTATTGATGTTTGAATTGATGAAGAAGCTCCTGTAAAAGATCAATAGAGAATAAGCACTAAGACAGATGAAAAAGATAATGAGAATAATGAAAATGAAGAGAAACAAAACCCAGAGTCACAAGAAGATGATGACTCATGTGAAGAAGAGACACCTAGACAAGAAGAGTCAGGACAACAATCAACATCAAATCCTTCCTCCAAAATTACTCAAAAGAATCATCCCGAAAGTCAAATAATTGGTGAGAAAGACAAAGGTGTACAAACCATGAGGAGGATAATCAAAGACACTGAGCAATCACATATAGCCTTCATATCCATGGTGGAACCCAAGAACTTCAATGAAGCCAATGAAGATGTAAATTGTTTAAAATCAATGAATGAGGAACTGGACCAGATTGAAAATAATGACACTTGGGAACTCGTTCCTAGGCTAGCAAATAAAAATGTAATAGGATCCAAATAGGTGTACAAAAATAAGATTAATAAGAAAGGAAATATTGTAAGAAATAAGGCTAGATTGGTCTGCAAAGGATGTGCTCAAATAGAAGGACTGGAATTTGATGAAACATTTGCGCCCATAGCAAGATTAGAAGCTATTAGAATGTTTCTTGCATATGCTTGTCATAAATAGTTTAAAGTCTATCAAATGGATGTCAAGTCAGCTTTTCTAAATGGAGATATAAAAGAAGAAGTCTATATGGAACAAATGAAGGGTTTCCAACTGTCAGATAACCCTGACTTTGTCTGCAAGCTGAAGAAAGCCTTATATGGGTTGAAAAAAGCTCCACGTGCTTGGTATTACAGATTGGATAAGTATATTCAAGACAAAGGGTTCAAGAGAGGAACAATTGACAACAATCTATATATCAAAACAGAGGGTAATGATTTTCTCATTGTGCTAGTCTATGTAGACGACATCATCTTCGGAAGCAATAATGCTTCATCAGTACAATGGTTTTCCTCTGCCATGCAGTCTGAATTTGAAATGTCTATGATAGGGGAACTGCCACTTTTCCTTGGTCTGAAAATTACTCAGAGGCCTGAAGGATTATTTCTTTCTAAGGAGAAATATCTAAGATAAATGTTGAAAAAGTTTCAAGTGGAAGATTCTACACCTATGAGCACACCTATGGTCACTGGATGCAAGTTAAGAAAGGATGATGGCTCACCTGATGTTGATCAGAGTTCCTATAGGTCTATGATAGGAAGTCTATTGTACATCAAAACATCTCATCCAGACATAATGCATGTTGTTGGAATGGTAGGAAGGTATCAGGCTACACCTAAACAACGTCATTTGTTAGCTGTCAAAAGAATATTCAGATACTTGAAAGGAACAATGAACTATGGCCTATGGTATCCTAGAAACCAAAATTTTCAACTATCAGTCTATTCAGATGCTGATTGGGCTAACTATGTGGATGAAATAAAAATCATGAGTGGAGGTGCATTCTTCTTAATAGATTCTCTTGTAGCATGGTTAAGCAAGAAGCAATGTTCCATTTCTTTATCGACTACAAAAGCTCAATACATTATAGCTGCCACTTGTTGTACCCAAGTATTATGGATGATTCAGACACTTGCAGACTTGGAGGTAAAGTATAATGCACCAATCCCAATCCATTGTGATAATACTAGTGCAATTAGTGTGTCAAAGAATCATGTATTTCACTCCAAGACAAAGAATATGCCCATCAAGTATCACTTCTTGAGGGAACAGGTGACCAACACTGTTGCTTCTTTACATTATATTCCATCCAAAGATCATATTGTTGATATTTTCACTAAACCGCTTGCAAAATCTCGGTTTGAGTATCTATGCCAGAAGTTGGGCGTGACCCTGTTACCAAGTTAAATAGTCCATCCGGTCAGGGGGAGTATGTGTTGGTTGAATATCTGATACCTCCGAAAAATACTGCAATCGCTCAGGGGAAGCATGTTTTCTTTGACATTGATGTCAAAGGGGGAGAAAAGGTGTGGTTTGGATGCTACAGTTGGAGGTCTAAGCATAATAGTGCTATCCTTCAAGGTTTCCATCAATGCCAAAGGGGGAGATTGTTGGCACATTTAATGGGAAGAATGTGCTTGTCATTGATGGCAAGAACATCATCGAACCAAACCTCGAGAGTATGCAAAAAAAAAATCTCAGAAGAGATAGAGATAACGCTTTGCACTTTCTAGAAGTGCAGTAGAGGTCCAAGAGACGGACTCGCAGGAGGAGCAAAGGTTGAGACCTTTGAACACTTAGAAATCCTTCTAAGTTGGAGAGATCATAGATCTCAGGAGGAAGAACGACATTGGTCATTGGATCACCAATCTCGAATACCTGATGACCTTTAGATTAGCGTCCAGTGACCAGAGGAAGCGTAGAGGAGAAGTACAAATCTGATCCGTTGGATATGAGCGTCGAGGATCAACAATCGTTTGATCCAGAAGTAAATGCATGAAGGATAAGACTTTGGATAATAGGAGAGCATAATTTTCAAAGTTCCGAAGTCCCGAAGTAAGTAGGGATTGTCCATCATCAAGATTGATAGGTGGCACACGATCGTCAACTCCAGAGAAAATCACTTCGAGGATTTTTCAGTTTGAAACTTAAAAAACCCGAAGTCCGGAGAGCCAGAGTAAACGACAGTCCTCAGATTAGTTTGAAGTGGAAGGACATGATAAGCTAGAAAAGCAACATTGCAGAAAGATCGATCCGTCGATATGAGAACATGATCAACGAACAACGTTTAGTTCAGGTCTAAAAGTTGCGAGGAGGTTATTGTTTGGGGATTCTCACTTCGGAAGAATTGGCAACTTGAAAAGTCGAAATACCCGAAGTCTCGAAGGTTGAAGTCCCAAAGTGAATGAGGATCCATGTCAGCTAGAATACGTCAGCGAGGACATGTGGCGCAATGAGACAATGACAAGTGTCAAGCTGATTTGGCATTTCAGGTACGTGAAAATCACAAATTCAAGTGACACATGGAAACAACTAGGCTCATGACATGTCATCAAGTGACGTCACTCTGGGAGTTTTATGTCGGGAGTTTCACCACTAGCAAATGACAAAATATCTGAAGTCTTGAATGTCGAAGTCCAGAAGTGGACATGAGACGTCCGATATGAAAGATCACTTTGGGAGAATTCTCATCCGTCGATCTACTCCACTGGAAGGATAACATAATTTGAAATCTTCGAAGTCGGGAGACGCAAAAGGATCGTGACCGTTGATCTGAAGGGGACACACGTCGGTGGATTTTCAGCTCCAGGAAAAGGCAAAGGAAGGTTGAAAGGTTGGAAAGTTGAGATTTTTGAACTCCGAATACCCGAAGGAATTGTGACCGTTGATTCGATAAGACCATGTGTCGTTAGATCATGGAATTTGGGTGAAATGCTCCGGGAGCAAGCAAAGTTTGAGAATCAAGACTCCCGAAGCCTGAAAGGCGAAATTGATCTCATCCATTGGTTTGGAGGGCCACATGTCACTTGGTCGTTGAGACTAAGGATCACGCGTGGAAAAAGGAAAGTAGGTAGAGACGTCGATTGAAGAGGATATATGTCAGCAAATCTTCCATTCCGGAAGATATCCAGTCAGTAGAAATAGAGTTTGAGATTTGAAACTCCTAGAGCCCGGATCACGAAGTAAATCTCAGTCGTTGATGTAGGAAGGTGATATATGGTCCATAGGCTTGAGAGGATAGATCTGAACTGTCTGTTCAGGAGCACCGTCAAGATCATGAGATCAACATTCATGCTCCATTGCGGGGCCAGAACATGATCGGGCCTTAATTTTTCTTGAGCGAGCCGCAATTGAAACAACGGTTTTGGAGAAAGGACGTGTGGAGGCTCGTAGTTAATTGTGGGGTGAAAAATGGGTTTCCCTCAAACTTCTAATGGACACACCCTCAATCACATGGTTACATGAACTCATCACCCAAGGTCATATCAAGGGAAGAGCTAGCACGTCGCTAAGCTCCACTTTGGAGTTCGGGAGATCGAGAGTTGGGAGAGTCGGGGTGACTCACGACAGATGACCCGAAATGCGAAGTCCCAAAGTGATTGTTCCCAGGTCACTGCTAGCGGTCACGAGAAGGAAGGGGCTTAGGAGCCAAAGGAGCCAAAACCGACTGACTATAACTTCCAGAAAAGATGAAGAATTGCGACTGACAGAGAAACAAGAGATTCTCAGGATAACTGCCACAGAAGCCAAAGAACCTTCAATAACGACTAGAGAAGATGAAGAGTTTAGATTATGATCAGGCAGTTGACTCGACGTGTAAATGAAATGCAGAACATAAAACAATTGGTGCAACTTCGAGAGTGATGTCGGTCGGTAGGCAGAGACGTAGAGTAGTATCTGAAGAGGAGATCAAAGACACAATGTATAGCATGCAGAGGCCGCACAGAGTATAAAACCAAGAAAGATAAGTTGAACATCGTAGTGTGTGCAGCAGGAGAAATAATAGAGGATAGACGTGAAACAGAGAATAGAAGTTGGAAGAGGCAGATGAGTCATGGAGCTGTAACAGACCATATCAGAGATAGAGAAAGTAAGTAAAGTTTTGCAATATTCAATCAGGGTGGTAGGGTGGTGCTAGGGAGGATTGCAGTCCTTTAAATTCTAGTGGATGCTAGAAGATATTCCCGGAGTTGGTGCTCGATCTAGTGGGTACTAGAGAAACCTAGGAGTTGGTGCTTCCATCTAGTTGGTGCTAGAGAAATTTGAGATTTGGTGGTCTCTACAAGTTGTATCTTTATATCAGAGGTTGTAGCCTCATCTTTGAGTTGGAGCTCAAAGACTGTGATGTACATGAAAGTTGGAGCTTGATTGACATCCTAAGAATAAGAGGTTTTCTCCCTTTATGGGTTTCCTCATGAGAAATCTATGTCTCTGTGTATTTTGTGTGATGGATCAAATATTGTTTATCTATGCATGTTAAGTTATCAGTAACACATTAAATAATAATTTATAAAGATTCAAAAAAGGACAA
>ML797394.1:201305-216096 GCA_009831015.1 Picea engelmannii
TCCAACACCCAAAACAACCTTGGAAGTACATCAAGATGTACTGACATGAAAAATTCCAAAATAATCCAGTTGGATTAGGCAGGAGGCCATTAATCTCCACCTATAAGTTGTGTAGGGATTCAGATAGCCCTGGACGTGTAGAACCCACAATTACAAAGAATTAAAGAAGAATGTGCTAAACTAAAACTGTCAAGATGAGCTAGTTGGAATAGGTGGGTGGCCACCAATATCCACCTAGATTAGTTGTAATCATGTAGTGCATTTTCCTATTGAGGAAATGGTTCAAGAGACTTGTTAAGGCTATTGTGAACACTCCTAGAGAAACCGAGAGTTCATAGAGTCCCCAACTGAGAGATTTCCTGACCAACTAAGTGCATTGGAAGAACTAATAAATGAATAGTATATCATGATGGACTAAGAGAAGTGAAGAGGGTACATTCCTTGGTTTGTGAAAATTGTGGGGAAGAGGGTTGGTGGATTGGAACTATTTTTGGAGTAGAACCTGGGTTTGTGGTTGCTGATGTGGAGAGTGTACAACCAGGAGGACCATATCTCTTTTTGGACTCTTAGCCTTAGCTCGAGGGTGGATTTTTTTTGTGAGAGAATGAACAACATTTCCTATGACTAGGAGGTTCATCCTTCATACACAACAAGTTGGTTAAGTTTTATAAATAGACAAATTTTCTGTAGTTTTATCATGATTATTCCATTATGTAAATGAATATCTAAATGTTGTGTGATTTCTAGATGCATTCACATTTTTAATAAATGTTGTTAGATGCATGAGTAAATCAACATATTGTTTTGGTGTAATTTTTGTGGGCCTGCTACCCCTTGGTTTTCTTTTATATGTATGGGGAATTTTAAGATCTGTATCTATCAAGCTAAGTTGTTTGTGAATTGACATAATTCATCTTGGAGGCTATGTATGTTACAGAAATGGACTCTCTAACATGGATTAATGATAACTAGGAAGGTGGTACAGTTATTGAATCTCTCAAAAAATGGATGCAAAATCCAAAACTCAAAGACTTCAAAGGTCTTCCTTTAATTATTTCATGAGGAATTTGGTTAATGAATGCACAATGTTTTTAGGATAACAACCATTTAAACATACCAATGAGTAAATAGGTATAAAATGCACCATTGTGTTCGAATGAATACAATTCATAGATATGTTTCAGTGCTAATTTTTTTATACAAGGTTATTTCCAATGTCTTGTTGATTAGCTTGTTTTTTCCCACCTACTCATATTCCATTTACAAATATATAAATAAATCTTAATGGGTCTATCTAAATTTATAATATAATATACACAATTGTGTAAATCAAAAAATGTATCATTGCAATGAGTGCTTCATAAACCATACACATGTTTTTGAAGCATGTCTCTCAAAATATTTTCTGGTGTCTCTACTCCATACTTTGTTTTTTAAGTGTTTTACTTCCCATGATAAAGTATATATATAATTAAAGGTTTCTTATAGTTCCATTAATTATAAAATAAGTGAAGTAAACCAACATATCTACTTATAAATTGTTCAATTAACTCTTGACACTCCAACATTTACTCACAATATATGTAATCCAATGTTAATCAAATATTTAGATGGGTCTTGTTTATACACCGACACATAGTAGAAAACATCCGTGGGCTACTGTAAAATAATTAAAATATAAATATCACAACAACTATGAAATGGTAAGTAAGGAAATGGATATCATTTCATTCGACATCTTTAATATACTTAATTTTCCTGAAAAAAGACAAGCACAATAAAAAATCAATTAATATTATATGGAAGTAAATATAGAAAAAAATATTAATTTGGTAATCTTTTGGACTAGTATATGCATATTATAGAAAAATATGTTTAGAAATAATACTTCTAAATCATTACTTTTTTGTTAATGTATGATTTTTCTATAGTAATTCTTAAAAGTCTCATTGAATGTTACTTCGAAAACAATTGTTGTAGTTCAAATATAACTTGATTCTTAGATTCATTGGATTGATTTTTGTAAGTGAAAATAATGTTTTTTTGTTCATGGAAAAAGTTGTGATTTTATTAACAAAAAATAAACAAATTTACATTATCATATGCCTTTCATCATGTCTTAATTCCTTTTCAATAAATTCATTGTTGCAAAATTGGTTGTCATTGATGTCAACCTTAGAACAAGCCCTAAAACAAATCCCATAAGCCCCTAAAGTGATGATGATGTGTCCACTTGAAGAATCCTTGAAGAGCCTTGAAGGAGGCTTGACATAAGTGTATATAAATCCAAAGTGGTCCTCTTATGGCATAGCTTTAAGCATGACCCTCATAGGATGAGATAACATGTGGTTGTTACCACATGCCCACTTTGATTTGTACACAAATGAAGCCTTGAAGGAGCCTTGAAGAAGCCATAAAACCAAGTTAATAAGCTCCTAAAGTCAAGGGAATAATCCCCTAAAACCAAAAAAATAATCCCCTAAAATGAATTAAAGAATCCCCTAAGGTCAATCATCCTTAAGGAAGAGGTGTGACCCAAATGTTGTGACCCTTGGTCGCACCCCCTCATGTGGAGAAGACTAATATAAATAAGAGGAGGAGAAGACTAATATAAATAAGAGGAGCCTCATTTGGAATTTGGATCACACCAAATTTGACCTATCCAAGGAATAGGAGTGAATTTTTTCATAGAGGAGCAAATTTCCAAGGGAAGATGAAGTGCATAAGGGATAAATTCCAAGGGAAGATGACGTCTTGTGATGATTTGTTCTAGGGTTCTCTTTGAATGTCATCTTGGAATTTTTAATATAATTTTTTTTATAAAATGATTCAAAGAGTGAAATTTGGCATTGTTTCAGAATATATAAAGAATAATCTAGGGTACTAATTTCAGGTATTTACTCATTATAGGTTTGGAGTTATACTCAATGGAAGTTGAAGTTTTTAAAACTAGGGTTTTCTTCTTCAAAACGAGTCATATTTCCATTTGTGCTATAACTTTTTTTCAGGGATTATTTAAGGAGATAAAATTGGATGAATTTTATAAAACTATATCAAAGAATATTGGGTACAAGTTTCAGATCCTGATTCATTACATGTACGTATTTATACTTGTTGGAAGTTAGGGTTTGTGACTAATCCAAAAACTAGCCCCAAACAATTGTTTGAGATAAAATGGTTATATCTAAAGGTTGGTAGGTCCAAATTGAATTTTTCTTATTCAATTATAAGGAGAACATATCATAATATATGAGGTCCAATGTTTAGAATCATAAATGGAAAATTGAGCTCATGGTGAATCTT
Source organism: Picea engelmannii (assembly GCA_009831015.1). Classification (NCBI taxonomy): domain Eukaryota; kingdom Viridiplantae; phylum Streptophyta; class Pinopsida; order Pinales; family Pinaceae; genus Picea; species Picea engelmannii. The sequence continues at coordinate 204,609 of ML797394.1, forward strand.
ACAAGTATGCAAATTTGAGGTACAGTTTTGAGCAGTTTTGTATGCAGATTTAAGAAGTGATTTTGGGATTGTATTTGAAGGTTGATTTGGTATTGTATTATCATTTAAAATATTTCAATGGTATTGGTGTCTCCTTCCAATAGGTCCTGGAAAACTTGGGGAGTGGGTGCTTCATTCAAGCTGGTGCTTGTAAAATCTTGAAACTACTTAAGAAAAGTTTCCATGGTTTTCTCTGAGTTAGGTTTCCACATAAAAAATTGTGCACAATGTGTATGAGTTTATGTGATGATGAATGAAATTGTAATATTACAGATATAAAATAGTATGCAGAACATAAATAATTAGCTATAAATGGCAGATAAACAATGATATAACCATAACAACGTCACAATAATACCAGAAATACACCAGAAATAACACTTTTATTACTGAGAGCAATGTTCAGTTGCCTCTTTGAGGGGGAAACCTACAACAGAGCAGAGATATATTACAATAATATCCAAGAAAAAACTTCTCATACCCTCTATTCATATTTATACTAAATATATCTATGAAAAGAACAATCTAGAGGAAGATCCTTCTAGCAACGAAAGATTCTATTAGGTTTTCTTACATTTGACTTATTCCTCCTTATTGATAGGCCTTATTAATATTGACCTTTATTACATGGAAGTATATTATTCTATACACTTGAGGGGTTAGGCAGGTTAGGTCCCTAACATGCCCCCCCCCCCTTAGAAACAACCTTGTCCTCAAGGCTTGAGATGAGGAAATTGCTGCAGAATGGTAGCGGGCTCCCATGTGGCATATGTTGGAGTTGTATCTTTCCACTGAACTAACACTTCCTTGATGGTACGCTGACGAAGACGATTCTCCCACTAGTCCAAAAATGCTTTTGGATGCAACCAGATGGATCCTTCTTTATTCAACTCAGGAAGGTTGCTTTGAGTTTGGAACTTAGTTCTAATAGCCTTCTTTAAGAAAGATACATGAAAACCAGGATGGAGCTTAGAATGATTGGGTAAATCTAACTTATATGCCACATGCCCAATGCACTTGAGAAATTTACAAGGACCATAAATTTGGGTGCCAATTTCTGACAATGTTCGTCCTTGAGTGAAGTTTTCTTATAAGGTTGCAGTCGAAGAAATACCTGGTCTCCTTCAGAAAATTTTTGTTCTAAGTGACCTTAATCGACTTGTTGCTTCATGTGATTCTGAGCCATGACCAAATTATCTTTGAGGGTACGGAGAATAGCCTCGTGAACTATAAGTGTTTGGTCAACCACCTGGACCTTCGATACACCTGGAATGTAGGATAGAACTGAAGGTGGATTTTGGCCATATACGACTTCAAAATGAGTCATGGGAGTAGTTGTATGATAAGAAGTATTGTACCACCATTCAGTTAATGGTAACCATTGAGCCCATTGATTTTTAATTTCAGAGGAAAAACACCTCAAATAAGTCTCCAAACAATTATTGATGAATTTAGTTTGACGATCAATCTGGGGATGATAAGCGGTGTTGAGATGCAATTGGGTGCCCTGGAGTTTGAACAGTTCTTGCAAAAAATTGTTGGTGAAATATGGATCTCGATCAGAAAAAATAGAATGAGGCATGCCATGAAGCTTGAATATATGATCCATGAAAAGTTGAGCCACATTTGATGTTGTAAATGGGTGTTGAAGAGCACATAAATGAGCATACTTGGAAAGACGATCCACAACCACCATGATGACAGACTTTATTCCTGATTTAGGTAATCCCACAATAAAATCCATAGATATGTCCCTCCAAATAGCGGGTGGAATCGGAAGCGGTTGGATTGTGCCAGGAGGTTTGATGGTTTTTCCTTTGTTGCATTGAAAAACATCACATTATGATACAAAAGTGTGAACGTCCTTTTTCATACCATCCCATAAAAAAGAACGTTTGACCCGGTCATATGTTTTGGTAAACCTTGAATGCCCAGCTGTGGGAGTAGCGTGAATCTCAGAAAGCATCGTGGATTTAAGTTGTGATTGTTTACTTAAATACAAACGACCTTTGTAGTGAATTACATCGTTGTGCCAAGAGTAACCTGGGGAAAATGGAGAGTTGTCTTTCAATTTTTGGATCATATGCGATATTTTTGGATCATGTATCCATTCTTGGCGCACAACTTGGAGCCAATCTGGTACAATGAAGGAGAGAGAAAAAGGGACCCTTCATCTTCATATTTTCTAGAAAGAGCATCAACAACCACATTTTCTTTTCCTTTCTTGTAAATGATTTCATAATCATAACCAAAGATCTTAGTTACTCATTTTTGTTGCTCTAGGGAGGAAGGTCATTGCTCCAAAAAATACCCGAGGCTTTGATGATCTGTCTTAATTTGGAAGGGTTTCCCCAGGAGATAAGGGCGTTAGAGATCCACTGCATGCATAATAGCCAACATTTCCTTTTCATAGATATATTGGCCCAAATGGTGTTCGAAAAATTGTTTGCTAGTCAAGGCCAAAGGTATGCCTTCTTTCATAAGGACAGCTCCAATTCCTCTGCCTGAGGCATCACATTCGAGGACAAAGTTTTTTGTGAAATCAGGAAGGGACAAGATCATAGTACACATAGATGTCTTCAAAGATTAAAAAGCATGATCTGCTATGAGAGTCCAAGTGAAAGAATTATTTTTAAGGAGAGCAGTGAGAGGGGCCGCAATCTTCCCATAATTCTGAACAAACTTGTGATAATAGTCGGTTAAACCCAAAAAACCACCCAATCTTTTGATAGTCTTGGGGCGAGTCCAATCCTGCATTTCTTCAACATTTTTAAGATCCACCCAGACATCAACCTTTCCAACAATATGACCCAAGTACTCTACTTCTTAGGCTCCAAAGGAACATTTAGATCGTTTGAGGAAATGTTGGTGTTGTGAGAGTAGATGGAGAATTTGATCCACATGGGAGAGATGAGATTGCCAAGTATTACTATATATGAGAATATCATAAAAGAAAACTAGGAAAAAATGACAGAGAAAAGCATGAAAGACATGATTCATGAGGCTTTGGAAGGTGGAGGAGGAATTACACAGGCCAAAGGGCATGACCAAAAACTCATAGTGATCCTCGTGAGTTTGAAAGGTAGTCTTGGGTATGTCAGATTCTTGCATACATATATGGTGGTAGCTAGAATGCAGATCACGTTTAGTGAAGTACTGAGCACCACTCAACTCATCCAAGAGATCATCAATGGAAGGAATGGGGAACTTGTCTTTGATGGTGATCTTATTGAGGGCATGAAATTCGGGACACATGCACCCAGTACCTTCTTTCTTAAGTACGATGACCACAGGGGAATAATAAGGGCTGGTACTGGGGCGGATAACACCCACTTGGAGCAATTCCTGCACTATTTTATCAATTTCATTCTTTTGGGAAAAGGGGTGACGATAAGGATGAACATTGGGAGGAAGAATACCGGGAACAAGGCGAATGGAATGATCATGAACACCACCAGAAGGAGGAAGTCCTTGAGGGGTGGAAAAAACAACTTGATGTTTGGAAAGGATAGCTTGGAGGTCAGGATGCACAAAGGGTCTCTCAACGAATTGAATAGGATGGAGTTGAGAAATGATATTGAAGTGGCCTTTCTTGAGGATCTTTTCCATATGATGGGAACTAATGATTTCAGGAGAACCAACTATGAGACCTCGGAATTGATACCTTTTCCCTTCCTGTTGGAATTGCATGGTTAATTCCTTCAAATCCATAAGAATGGGACCCAAAGTGCATAACGATTCAACACCTAGAATAATGTCACAACATCCCATGTCAATGGAAAACATATGATATTTCAGTTGGTAATTTCCAATTTGAAGACGAAAATTTTCACAACACCCACCACATTTCATGGACCCACCATTGGCTATCATGATTTGAAAATTATTGACATCACGAATATAGCAATTGGTTTCCTGGGGAATGAGATGATGAATAAAATTGTGGGTTCTACCACTGTCAATAAGGATGATGATCTTCATGTGCTTAATTTATCCAATGAGCTTGAGTTTTTGTGGGGCCGAGAAGCCAATGAGGGAATACAAGGAAATAAGTGGGTCAACATCAGGTGGGTCATCAGGCTCCTGGGTGGCATCAGGAAGGGAGGGTTCTTCAACTACGGGAACTATCACATCCTCTTCAGGAACATCTTCAAAAATGGCCATAAATAGTTTTTGTTCCTTACACTTGTGCCACGAAAAATATTTTTCATCACAATGATATAAAAGACCCTTCAGTTGGCATTCAACCATTTCATCCCTAGTTATTTTCTAGACCTTGAGGGGAGTGATAGGTGTTTTAGGATTAACGAGTCAAGGGCGAGGAACAAAAGGGGTTTTTTGTTCTAGGAAAAAACAACTTGTTGGGCTTCTTTAGCACGTTGAGTAGCTTCCAACCAAGTGGGAGGGTGGGCCATGAGAACATGGGATTAGATTTCATCCTTGAGACCATTGATAAAACATTCACGGAAGAACGCATCTGACATGCCCTCTGTTCGAAAATCCAAATGCTCAAAAGCAGTGATGAAGTCTTCCACTGTACCATATTGTTTCAACTTGGTCAAATGACTGAGATAGTGGGTATCGATATTAAAGTGGGCATAGAGCTCAGCAACAAACTGGGTCCACAAAATATACCCCTGACGTGAATTGTTTTTCCATTGCCACCATTGCCAACGTTCAAGATCTAGATAGAGGACAACATAGCAAAGTTTGGCCAACTCGTCAATAATATCATGAAGAGAAAAATAATGCTCCATTTGAGTGACCCAACTTGTAGGATTGGAGCCATCAAATTTATTGACCTCTACGTGGGGAAAACGAGGTTCACGATGAAAGGAGTTGGAGTGAAAATGTGGAGACTAAGAGGAATCAACAACATCAGGTTGTGCTGATGAAGAAGGAACTGTAGGGAGGTTCAACAATTGATTGACAACAGACTGGAGGGAGGTCAATTGGGTTGTGAGGTTGGCTTTCAATTTGTCAATGTGGGAATTGGTAGAATCCAACTGAGATGTGATATGTTCGATGGAGACATGGGCTTGATTGACGGAAGTTTGGAGGTCTTGATTGTGAGTGGTGGCCATTTGAAGAGGGGAAGTGCGAGTAAGGAAAACAATATGGGTGTGTGGGACCACACAAAGATGACTTAGAAGTGATAGGTACCATGATGATCAGTTCTTGAAGGGAAATATAATGGGATATGCAGAAAAATAGGGACACTGGAAGGGGTCGGGTCCACTAAAACAAAAAGGATTAAAAATGAAGCATATGAATGTGATCAGGGAGAAAAGGGGAATCCAATGGAATAGGTCCCAAATAAGTGTGTCGATGAGACCACTATACTCTTTTTTTTTTTTACTTATATGGAGTTATACTCCGGCTTGAAGAATACTGCAGTGACGAAATGCGCAAATTCTTAACAGGAAGAAATGTGTAGTAATTTCGCAACCAAAATGTAGAAGACATTGTAGCATGACAATAGATCTTTTTGGTTCTATTTTTGTTTCATTCCCAATCGTTAGAGTATTCAAGGGTTCTACAAACAAGGTTTTCCCTATTCTATAGCTCACTGATATACGTGTGGGGTCTAATAGTAGTACTTGGCCCAATATCTCAGGGAACCAACTAAGGAGGCTAGACCGTACCCTTATCCATACTACCCAACTATCGAGGTACTAGAGAGTATCTTCCTGAGTGTTGTTCTCGGTGGCACTATAGAAGTCAAGCGGTCCATTGATTTATTTATGGAGGGCTTCAGGAGATCTAGGTTGATTTGTATATAGGTGTTGTTTGTGCGCTACCACTCGAAGGGGTACCAACAGGGGTTACAAGGGTGGCCAACAGATGTGCGCTTAAGTACCACTTGTATTTCCTGTGTGTATGAATCAACGACCATGGGTTTATGCGTGTAACAAAAAACCTTTGTAGCTTAAATATGTTGGAATACGTCTCTACCCTGAAAATTTTGAACCCACAATTTTCTGCTGAGGAAGGTGCTTTGATACCACTTGTAATATTCCAGATATAAAATAGTATGCAGAACATAAATAATTAGCTAGAAATGGTAGATAAACAATGATATAACTAGAACAACGTCACAATAATACCAGAACAATACCAAAAATACACCAGAAAGAGCACTTTTATTACTAAGAGAAATGTTCACTTTCCTCTTCAAGGGGGAAACCTCCAGCAGAGCAGAGCTCTATTACAATAATATCCAATATAAAACTTCTCATACCCTCTATTCCCATTTATACTAAATATATCTATCAAAAGAACAATCTAGAGGAAGATCCTTCTAGAAGCAAAAGCTTCTATTAGGTCTTCTTACATTTGAATTATTCCTCCTTATTGCTAGGCCTTATTAATATTGACCTTATTACATGGAAGTATATTATTCTATCCACTTGAGGGGTTAGGTAGGTTAGGTCCCTAACAGACATGATTAATGGTTAATGTTTATGTAGTTCTTAAAGGTTAAAATTGTTTAAATACCTCTATACCGATTCACCCTGCCCCCTCCTCTCAGTATTCTTGAATATTCTAACAATTGGTATCATAGCAGATTCCTTTAGGAGTAGTATAACCACTGGATGGAAGATCATGGATAAGCAAGGATAATTTACCAAAAATGGAACACCATTGTTTGATAGGACAAATTATGATTTTTGGAGCATATGAATGAGAGCATTTTTGTAGGAACAAGGATTTTATGTTTGGCAAGCTGTAGTAAATGGATACACTGCACCAGCTTCTCCCCCAACAAATAATGCTGGGAAAAATCAATGAATACAATTCAAATTCTATAAATTCCATTCTAAGTGGTCTAATAGGTTCAAAATTTGTTAAGGTTATGCATTGTGATTTTGCAAAGGAAATCTAGGACAAGCTCAAGAATTTTTATGAAGGAGATACTAAAGTCAATGGAGCCAAGCCTTAGACTTAAAGAGGACAATTTGAACATATGAGAATGAAGGAAGATGAATAAATTGCATCTTATTTTCTCTGAGTTGATGAAATTGTGAATACTATAAGAGGACTGGGAGAAAAATTGAAAATTAAGTTATTATGCAAAAGATACTCAGATCTCTCCCAATGAGTTTTGACCCTAAAATATTATCTTTAGAAGAAATACAATATCTAGCTACGTTGATCATGGATGAATTAAATGGAATACTTATAGCATATGAAATGAGAACAAAACATGAAAATCCATCCAGAAGGGAAGCATCTTTCAAATCCTCCAAGAAGACAAGAAAGAACAAGCCACGGTCAAAACCCTTCTCCAACAATAGTGATGATTTAGAAAATGATGAAGAAGCCAACTTTGTGAGAAAGTTGAAAAGAGGAATCGACAAGTACAAAGCTAAGCCTCCTTTCAAATGCTTTAATTGTGGTAAAGATGTCCATTTTGTTTCAAAATGTCATTATGCAAGGGGTTCATATAGTGATGAAGAATAAGTTCCTAAGAAAGAAAACGAATATCATAAAAGAGACAAGGAAAGAAACAAAGGAATATTTTTTAAAAAGAAAAGTCTATATTCAAAAGGTGATAGTTTCTCATCTCATAAAGATGATGATAGTGACAATGAATCAAGAATAGTACTCTTCATGGCGTTAGAGACTCAAGAGGAAACTACTCAAAATAATGAAGGAGACTATGAATAAGAAGGAGAAGTGAATCATAAGGAAGAATTGATCAATGCCTTAAATGATCTAAGAATAACAAGGAAGAAAAAAAAGTCTCTCAAAGAAGAGTTAAGTAAACTAAAGGATTGCTTTCAAAACCCTAGAAAAAATTTAGAGGAAGCAAAGAAGACTTTCATAGATCTAAGGATTCAGTTGGAACAAGCCAAAGTGATTGAAGAAACACCCAAGAGACAATTGAAATAAAATAATAATAACAATAATAGAGAATTTGGAAAATGAAATAGTCTCACTAAGCAAGGAACTATAGAAGAAGGACATCCAACTAAATTTTGGCAATAGCACCAAAATACTGGATCAAACAATCCGCAATAAAAATTCATTCTATGAAAGTATGGACTTGGATACAAATATAATAATACTGGTGAGGGTTCACTCTCTATGATGACAGGAAATGAAGTAGAGTAAATAAGTTATGCATATTTTGTCAAGGGTCCCATCAAGAAAGAAGAATGCAAGCCTCTAAAGGAGGAAATACAAAAACCAAAAATAAAGAAGAATCAAGAAGAATATCATGCATTCATAGGAACATGTAATCAACAACCAAAAATGAAGAAGACCCAAGAAGAATATTATGATTTCATAAGAACAACACCAACTGGAAGACCACCCACACCCAGGTACCAAAATATTTTTCTTGGCTTGTGTTATTCTTGCAATAGTTTTGGGAATAAAGCCATAAATTGTAGAGCCTATGCAAAGGGTAGAAACACCTGGAACAGAAGTAGCTATGAAAATCCCAAGAATCATTATGAATTAAATTATCCCAGAAAGCCTCGTGAGGCGTTTGACATAAATTATAACAGTTTTGGTTCTCTAAGTTATGAAATTGAATGCTACAAATGTAACATTTTTTTACAAATAACCAGAATTTGCATAAGTTATTCAATAGTTTCTTCAAGGGAAATTAGGCATATTCCTTTCAATCATATAGGGGAACAACAAAAAACTTGGAAAATGAAGCAAGAAGACTTGAAGGTTGAGGAATGTGGGTGTGCCTTACAAGCCCAAAATAGAAGAATTCATTGGTGTATTGATAGTGGATGCTCAAAGCATATGATTGGAGACAAAAACAAATTTGTAACATTAAAGAAAGAAAAATAGGGGTCTGTCATGTTTGGAAATGATAACTCAGTCAAAATTGTAGGAAAAGGCACACTGAGTCTTGGAAACAAAGATGTTGTGGTAGAAAATGTCCTACTTGTTGAAAATATGAAGCATAATTCACTAAGTGTGATTCAAGTGTGTGATCAAGGACACACAAGTATTCAATTCTAAAGAATGTGAAATAAATAAATAAGGGTCAGGCAGACTAGTAGCAACAATGACAAGGACTCCAAATAACATATACATATTGAATGAGATCAAATAAGAAAGATGTTGTTTCGGAAAAGAAGATGAAAGTTGGCTTTGGAATAGGAGAATGGGTCATATACACTTTTATAATCTTGTTAAGATCAACAAGAAGCAAGTTGTAAGAGAAATGCCAGAAATTACAAAGACAATGAATATTATGTGCAAGCATTGTCATCATGGAAAAAAAAAATTGAATTCAAGACAAAGGAATACTCTATGACAAACCATTGGAAATTGTATACACTGATTTATGTGGGCCTACGAGAAAAAAGGACTCGATGGTGAAAACACTTCGTGCTACTTATTGATGAGTACACCAGAATGACCCAGGTTTGATTCCTCAAGAAAAAATCATAAGATTTTGAATGTTTCAGGGTATTCAAGGATTTGGTTGAAAATGAAACTGATTTGAAAATCAAATGTTTAAGATCAAATAATAGAGGTGAGTTTACTGCAAATGAATTCAAGGATTTCTATGAAGAAGAATAAAAATACAATTCTCAACAACTATATAATTGTTGAAATTACTAAGACAACTGAGAGGGGGGGCTGAATCAGTTGTTAATGTGCTGAAACAATTTTATGCCTATTGAAATATTATTAACCTTCTCCAAGTGATCATCAAGATTATGCAAGACATGAACAATAGAAATAACAAACATCAATCACACATATGATATACACAAAGACATATATTCACGAGGAAACCCATAAAGGTAGAAAACCTCTTCTTCTTCGAATGATAGGCAGTCTTTTAAGTTATGTACATCATATTTCTTTGAGAACCAACTCAAAATGAGGCTACAACCTCTTCTTTAACAATATGCAACTTGCTGAGAGCACCAACTCTCTGGTTTCTCTAGCACCCACTAGAAGGAAGCACCAACTCCCCGAGTGTTCCAGCACCAACTGGATGGAAGCACCAACTTCCAGTCACACAGGAACCAACCTGTATAACAAAGAAAAATGGTTCTCCCTTGCACCACCCTACCACCTTGGTTTTTCTGGCTACAACCAAATGGAAGCTACAAATCCCTGTGTTCAAGCACCCACTTGAAACTCTAAGGACAACAGTCCTCCCTAGCACCACCCTACCACCCTGAGATATAAATATTTGCTTGCTAAAATTTATTACAGTGATACAATATTTATCAATGGCTTACTAGTCTCATCACTATTCTGCTACAATGATTTTCCCTACTTGCATCAGTGTCTTCCTGCTTGCATCTTCTTGCACTTAAGTTCTCATACAGTCTGTTGTTTTCACCATTTCTTCTCTGTCCAGCTTATGTTCTTGATCTCTACATTTTCTCCCCCAGTTCATGCTGTAAAAATTCATTGCTTACAGTTCAACTTGTTTTACCGAGGAACAACAACCTCTCTCTGTCACAACATCTTCCTTTTGTTCCTGCTCTCATCATCCATTACACTTCACATCTTCAACGCTCAAGCCGAGAATCTAAAAAATGCTCAGGAATCATGATTCCAATGCTCAGGAACAATGATTCAGTGAGTGTAACTGAATCGTAACTGATCAAGAAACCACGAAGTGAAACAACAACCCTTTGATTAGATTCTTCTTGATTAGCGTCGTTGGATTATACACGTAGAGTCTTTTTGACTTTTCAATGCATAACCTCTGAGGTGAAGCTTGGCATCACTAGCTCCTTCCCCAATCTTCCACTGATGTGACCTTGGGTGATTCTCTCATGTGACCATGTGATTGTGGGTGTGACCAAAGTTGGTTTGAGGGAAATCCGCTTTACGCTCCGTAATTCACTACAGAGCTCCACGTATGCCTTTGGTGATACCATGGTTTTGATTGCGGCCTGCTCATGAAAAATTAAGACTCGATAATGTTCTGACCCTTCAATTAAGCACGATCGTTGATCTCCAATCCCTTGGTGATGCCTCTCGATCAATGGTTGTTATCAACCTTCCTTTCCTGCCTTCTTTCCTCCTTCCACGTGCGATCCCAGATCTCCACGATCTGTCGACACATAGCTTCCTTCCAAATTAACGACTATGATTCATTTCGTGATCCAGGCTTCATGAGTTTCAACTCTCAAACCTTGCTTTCCTACATATGTCAATCTTCTGTAGTGACGTAACATCACACACATCACCTGTTGACTTGGTACAGACCAAGTGGTTTCCACGTGTCACTTGCTGACTTGGTTTGCCACATGTCCTTGTTGAGATGGTCTGCCACATGTCCTTGCTGAGGTGGTCTGCTAACGTGGGTGAGACATATAGGTAGTGTAGTGGAGTGTGGAGGCAGAGCGCAGTAGAGGAGTGTGACGTGTAGCGGGTAGTGGAGTGTGGCGTTGGAGCGCGAAGGTGGTATGCATGAGTGGTTTGGTGGTTTACTTGGAGGGGGTGT
>ML797394.1:216151-230368 GCA_009831015.1 Picea engelmannii
CCCCCCCCCCCACGGTTAAAGGAAAAAACGTTGGGGGGGTTCGATATGCCCTATCAACTATAGATCTGAGTGCCTGATTATCAGTTGTTGAGATTAGCATGCCATTATTCTAACTTATCCCGTCCTTCCACTTTAGAATGATCTAACAACTGAAATTTACTTCGAATGATCCAATGGTCAAGGAATTATTTCGGCTCTCCGGCTCTTCAAAATTCGGGGATTTCAAATCTCAAACTGAAGTTTTGGATTAGATGGCCCAGATTCACTTCGGATGATCTAACGCTTGAGATATTCTTCGGACAATCTGACGACTGATATTTACTTCGAATGATCCAATGGTCGAGGATTTATTTCGGCTCTCCGGACTTCAGGGATTTCAAATCTCAAACTGTCGTTATGGATCAGACAACCCATATTCACTTTGGATGATTTGATGCTTGATATCTTCTTTGGACAATCTGACGACTAAGATTTACTTCGGATGATCTGATGGTCGAGAATTTATTTCGTCTCTCCAGCTCTCTGTGCTTCAGGAATTTCAAATCTCAAACTGAAACTCTCGAAGTGATTTCTCCAGAGCTTAACCTCCTCACATCTTTAGACCTGAAACTAATGTTGTTCGTTGATCATGACCTTAGATCGATGACTCGATTTGTATGTGATGCATCTTTTCCTTGGTTTAAATCCAATGACCCTCCAACTTTGCTTATACTATCTGTTAGCACCTAAACATGCAAGAAGGGTATTTTTCCTAAAAGGTGCACCTCCCATTGGAGAAAAGAGGGCAAGAAGTGGAGTAAAAACCCACTTATCCTAAGTTGGGGTGCAATTGCACATTTGGATAAGCGGCGAGCAAATCTAGGCGGCCAGAATCTGCACGCCCAGATCTGCGGTCAGGATTGGTTTCCGAACCCCCCTCGCCATTCCACCTTTAAGCAAGGGGGGGGGGGGTCCGGAATTAGCATTGCATCTCTCAACGACCTGGATTAGGGTGCTCAGATCTGTGGTCAAGGTTGGATTCCATATCCCCCTTTCCATTCTACCTTTAACAAGGGGGGGGGGGGTGCGGAATTGACGGCTTTCGGCGGACCCCACGATGTCCCATCTCCAATATCCTCCACCTTCCGCTGTACATTTTCCACTTAGTGCCATCCTGGCCCATCCCTTTCCAATATTTCTCTCATTTCCACCTGTCACCTCCTGCTAGGTGTTCTCCCCCTCATCCTCCAACTCATCTTTCCTCCTTCCCTCAGGCCTGCCGCCTTGCGTTTTCCCTGTCATTATTCCCATGGTACTTTGCCTAGTCATCAGGTGCCATAGTCCTATTCCCTCCATCTACATGGCCCCTCTCCATCTCATCACCCACTCACCCCCTGCCATGTGTCTCTCTTTATCTCCCAGTCGCCTCCATCTGTGTGGTCATCTCTACTCCTTATCCACTCAAGCCCCGCGCTCCATGTCTCTTCTATCCATCCACCACTTCCCATTATGCACCCCAGCCTTCGCACTGGCCTCCATGTCTTATCCATCAAGCCATTCAGCCAATCCAGGTGGTAGCGCGAGAAGACCTCCACGTCCCAAAGGTGCAGAGTTGGCCAGGCCGTTCTCAATCCCAAGGAAGCAGTTATTGAGGTAGTTGGTGGTGGTTAGACATCGTCTCCACCATAAATGGAAAGTCCAACAATGAATTAAAAGCACGTCGGTTCATACACAGGACTGTTAGGAGGTCGATTGCGTCTATCATAAGTGCATGATCATTCAGAGACTGCATGTGCAGATTGTTAGTGGACATGCAAACACAATGTTTTTAATACAATGTCTCGGTTTCACTGTTGTGGTTTTTCTTTGAGTATATGTAGGCAATTTTTCCATTTTGTAATCTATCGATGGTAGGGCACAACTCCCGATTGTAAATCTTTAATCTAGCCTCTGGTTCTCTGGTTATAGAAGAACATTTGAGACTTCTTGTTTAATGGAAGTCAACTTCTTCTTTTCCCTTTTTCTCCGAATCTAAGATCCCGGGCATGAATGATCCAGTCGTGTGTCGCATTGCTATATTATGTAGGTTTGATTTTATCAGTTCTGCAATCTTCTTGGGTTCATTTTGAAGTTGTTCGGCTCTGAGAGGATATCATAGCCGAGAATTTTCCTCTTTTGAGAAGGCTGCTGGAAGACCTGAAATCCAGAGAAAACTTTATTTCCTCTCTCTCTTCCCCACTTACTCACCACTATCATTATTACTGGCTTAAGTTACGTCAATACCTCATGTGTCACTGCTGTTCCAACCCAGTTTTCTGAGTTAGAACGATATTATTCCGAGTTTACTTCCATCCAATCATCCCTTTATAAGCAAACATGACATAAAATTGATGGGCGTCGGGCTCTGCTCCTACTGCAATCCAGGAGTGACTTTCGTCGCCAACATTTCTAGCACCGTTGCCAGGTATGAAGTTGAAAATATTCCCTGGGATTGAACAATATGGAGCTTCTGATTCTGAAGGTGCATCAGGCATCAGAGCCCTTGAAGATTGCTACTGTGCACATGGCGACTGCATTGTGATGACTCCACTGCGGCGAACCTGTTGTGTTAATTGTGGCTTCCAGCGACAGGCACACACGGTCCCATCCACAACTGCCTCTAGCCACACCTAAAGTAGATCTAGAGGTAATTATCAGAAAAGGGAAGGCCTCTCAAGGAGAAAGCTTCACCGCTGAACCAAGTAATTCGCCACCTCCTTTGGTAAAAACTCCATTTTCTTATTCTTAACTTCCTAGCAAACCTGTTTCTGAGGTTTCCCGTTTCCTGAATTTTGGGAGTGTTCCTGCTGAGTTTTCCCCTCTTGGTCTAGCATTAGAAGGAGAAATCCTTGTCACTTCCCTCTCCCCCGAGGCTATACCTTGGTGCAGACCTTAGACCGCAGAATATTTCACCACCCCTCCTTTTGTTACTGTTACTGCACAGAGAGAAGCACCTGCCCATTCAGGTCCCTTGGCTCTCTCTCTGTACTCCCCATTGTTTCCCTTTCCTCCAGGAATCTCATTTTCGATATCCCCTGTTCACACTCCTTCTCCTCCAAGTTCTCCTCCACCTAATATTCCCATGGTAGGAGTTAATCTCCCCACGACCAGACTGGAGGCCATAATAGCTGCTAGGTATGCTCCCCTTGTGTTACCACAACCTCTCAACACCCTCCCAGCAGATGGATACCTTAAGCAACTACCCAAGTTCATAGGCGAAGGGGACATAACTACAAAAGAACACCTTGAAGCCTTTTACAGCTTCACAGATGATCATGTTATCATGCATGCAGATGTATGGATGATAATTTTTGTCCATAGCCTAGAAGGCGAAGCTAGGAAATGTTTTAGAGCCCTAGCTCCTGGATCTATAGATGGGATTGAGGCTTTGGATAACACCTTTCTGAGACAATGGGGAGACAAAAAATACCTCATGTATTACATGACAGAGTTCGGGTCCTTGAAGAGAAAAGAAGGAGAGTCTGTCTCTGACTTCTATAAGAGATTAAATAAAATGTATAATAAAATCCCCGCTGAGATAAATCCCTCAGAAACCTCGGCTAAGATCACTTATGCTAGCGCTTTTGATTCTGATTTCTGCCTACTATTGAGGGAAAGAAGAGCCACTATTCTGGCTCACATACAGGATGCGGCCGTGGAAGTAGAATCTAACATACTAGCTGTTGACTGACTCGGGGATAAGGCTGATAGAGATATATCTAGGAAAAGGCCTGAAGCCTCCCCATCCCATTCCTCTCCCCTTCCCCTGCATTCAGATGAGATAACTAGAATGCTAAAATCGCTTTCGGCTAGGATGGAAAGGTGGGAGTTAGAAGGGAAGCCCATGTATAGAAATCCCCAGAATGTTGATAATAGAGGTTTCAGAAGACCTAATAACAATGTGCCTTAGGATTTCCCAAGGGAACAGAGGGGGAAAGACAGAGAAGATCAAAGGATTCAAACCCCTCTCTGAAATAACCTAGTTTCTCATGAGGAAGGAGAGGAGATAGATGAGCTTGACCCTGAAATTCACTGTATTGAAGAAACTTCCCCTTTTCCCCATTTGACTCAGTTTTCATATGAAGAATCCCTTATGAACATTCAAATAAATGAGTTAGGTAAAGGAGAAAAGGCCAACAACACCCCTAACAAATATCCTCTCAGGTCAAAGAAGAAAGAAGGAAATCTTGACAGCCAAGATCAGCCCCTCATAGCAGAAAGCCCTACTAAATCTGCAACAATCACTACTAAAGAAAAGAAAGATCAGAATGCTTCGCCAGCAGTCAAAGAACCCGTCTTTGAGGTAAGGGAAGCTCCTAAGCCTGTTTTCTCCTTTAATTTTGAGCATGAAATTTAAAAGATCATAATTCCCATCCTCCTCTCAGAGCTAGTTAAAAATGAAGACTTCAGAAGGTCCCTCTCCAAACTGCTACAATCTGAGTCCCCCCAACCTTCCTCTGGCTCAGTGAACCTTCAAGATGAACAACCAACAGTCATCCTAGGTCCCATGGTGGAAGAAAGAGATGATTCATCCCCTCCCTTCTACACCTCCCTGAACATACATGATACAGTGTTGCATAATTGCCTCATGGATTCAGGAGCTTCCCACAACCTTATGCCCAAAATAGTCATGGAAGAGTTGGGAATGGAAGTGACAAAGGATTATCATGATTTGTACTCTTTTGATTCAAGGAGGGTGGAATGTCTCGGAGTCATCAAAGACTTGGTAGTCTCTTTATTTCAGCTACCAATGAAGAGTGTAGTCATGGACATTGTGGTAGCTGATGTTCCCCCCAAGTTTGGCATGCTATTGTCTAGGTCTTGGATTAAAAGACTTGGAGGAACATTACAAATGGATCTCACATATGCCACCATTCTAGTATTTGGAGGGGAACACTGGAGGTTGTATAGAGAAGCTCAGCTAGCGTATATTGTTAGTGATGAAGCAAACCCCACCAATCATCCCATCTTTTCACTTGACATTGATTTGGTGTCCAGTTTGTTGCAGATCACTGAAACTCCTGATGCCCCTTTATAGATAAAAAAGAATCCCATTCTTAATAGGGATATACCTCCTTTGACCACCTCTGTTTGGAAATTTTCTTTGACGGAGCTTCTTCCAGTATAGGCGCTGGCGCTGGAGTATTTTTCATGTCGCCTTGTCAAGAGACCATATCCCTGTCATACAAGTTGGAATTTGAAACCACCAACAATGTGGAAGAGTATGAAGCTCTTGTTATGGGTATGAGGGCTGCAAAATAAATGGGAATAAGGGAGATGGAAGTGTTCGGAGATGCTGAATTGGTAATCCAACAAGTCAGGAATGTTTATCAAGCCAAGCATCCTCGGCTCAGAAGTTACAGAAACGAGGTATGGGACCTGATTGATAATTTATTCTCTGCTTTCAACATTTCTTTTGTCCCAAGGGAGGATAATACTTCGACCGATTCCTTAGCTGTCTCAGCTAGTCTATTCAGAATCCCTCTGCCACCAAAGATCACATGTGGGGTCAAGATAAGATATAGACCATCCATCCCGGACAATGTAAAGCATTGGAAGGTATTCGAAGACGATCTTGAAATCGAAAAATTTCTTCAGTCTGTCGATGAGTTTTCTACATTGCACATTGATCAAGACCCTGATCCTGAAAGAGACCCTCACTCTGAGGTATTCTTAAATAAAATTGTTAATCACCATATTGTTCAGCTGCCCAACAATCACATTACAAGGGGACTAGTCCCTTTAGAAAGACTGTTCGATGGGAATGATGTGGCAGTAAAAGGTAATATTTTGGGAGGAGATGTTGATATATCTGAGTGCAACATTGGCACACAAGAGGAGCCTAAGTTTGTTAAGTTGTCAAGCAGCCTGGCCCAAGAACAGAGGGCCGAATACACTGAATTATTAAGAGATTTTGTTGATGTGTTTACATGGACCTATGAAGACCTTAAGACATTTGACACATCTGTCATTGAACACAAGATCCCACTGAAGGAAGAAGCCAAACCATTTAGGCAAAAGCTAAGACAGATAAATCCCGTGTTGCTTCCTGTCATGGAAAGAGAGGTGAAAAAATTGTTAGATGCCCAAATCATTGTCCCCTTAAGATACTCCGAATGGGTGGCCAATTTGGTCCTGGTAAGGAAGAAAAGTGGAGAAATCAGACTCTGTGTTGATTTTAGGAACCTGAACAGGAGCTCAAGGAAATATAATTATCCCCTACCCAACATGGAGAACATATTGCAAAGGGTAACTGGTGCATCTAGGATATCCATGATTGATGGTTTCTCTGGTTATAACCAGATATCAGTCATGCCTGAGGACAGAGAAAAAACGACCTTCACCACTCCTTGGAGCACATTCATGTATGCTAAAATGCATTTTGGATTGATGAATGCAGGAGAAACATTTCAACAAGCCATGGATATATCCTTCATTGGGGAGAAAGATCAGTTTGTGGTGATCTATTTGGATGACATCACAGTCTTCTCTAGGTCGGACAAAGAGCATTGTTGTCACCTGAGGAAAGTTTTCTTGAAGTGTCGGAGGTTTGGCCTGTCCTTAAACCCCAAGAAATCGTTGTTTGCTATGAAGGAGGGGAAAATGTTAGGTCATATAGTATCAACAGAAGGAGTAAGAATTGATCCCAGAAGGGTAGAGGCAATTCAGACCCTGTCACTTCCCTGGTCTAGAAAGGAAGTTCAAGCTTTTTTAGGGAAGATTAACTTTCTGAGGAGGTTCGTCTCAAATTTCGCTGATATGGTGAAACACATCATAGCCATGGTTAGGAAAGGAAATGAAGTTAAATGGAATGTTGAACCCAGGGAATCTTTTATCCAAATAAAGAAGGCGTTGACTGAGACACCTGTGTTGACCAGTCCTGATTATTTCAAGGATTTCCTGATTTTTTCTTTTGCTTCTTTTGATACAGTAGCAACGGTCTTATTGCAGAAAAAAGAGGAAGGGAAAGAACAATCCATTTTGTTCTTTAGCAAGGCATTGAGAGATGCAGAAGTCCGGTACGAGATCATGGAGAATCATGCCTATGCCTTGGTGAAATCTCTCAAAGCTTTCAGAGTCTATGTCTTGCACTCAAGAGTCACTGCATACGTTCCTTCAGCCTTTGTGAAGGACATTCTTATATAGCCTGACATAGATGGGAGAAGAGGTAAATGGATTTCCAAGATCCTGGAGTTTGATCTGGAGATTAAGCCCACCAAGTTGATAAAGGGGTAGGGTTTAGCCAAGCTGCTGGATGAATATAATTGCGAAGCCTTAGGGATTAGCTTCATCAATGTCTGTTCAGAAAATCAGCAAGCTGATTCGTCCAACAAGAGTTCTCAGGGTGACTTATCACTAGAAAAGTGCACCTGGTATAGAGATATTTTATATTTTCTGCAAGAATTGAAGCCTCCTGATGGAATGGGAAAGAGAAAGGTAAGAGATTTAAAGCTCAAGGTAGTCAGATATTGCCTCATTGACCGAGATTTATACTGGAAAGACCCTCTTGGGGTATTCTTAAGATGCCTGAATCCACAAGAAGCCCAAAAATTTATGTTTGATTTCCATAGCAGCCTTTGTGGGGGTCATCATTTCTGGAATACCACAGCTCACAAAATTCTCAGGGCTGGGTATTACTAGACCACTTTATTCGTTGATGTCTGTAGAGGAATCAAAGCTTGCATTAAATGCCAAAAGTTCTCAGGAAAGCAAGAGCTCGAATCTCTGCCACTAAAGCCTGTAGTAGTTTCAGCACCCTTTCAGGAGTGGGGATTGGACTTCATTGGAGAAATTCATCCTCCCTCAAGTGGCCAACACAGATGGATCCTCACTGCGACAGACTATTTCACCAAGTGGATAGAAGCTGCCCCCACCGGGAGTACTTCACACAAAGTAATTATCAGCTTCTTGGAGGACATCATAGCTAGATTTCGCTGCCCCAACAGAATTGTCACCGATAATTCTGCCTCTTTCATGTCTGAGCCTTTGGTTAAGTTCTGTGAACAGTTTGAGATTTCACTAATTCACTCCACTCCCTATTATCCTCAAGGAAATGGACTAGCAGAGTCTTCCAATAAAAGCCTGATCAAGCTCATTAAAAGATTATTGGAAGACAATAAAAGGGTCTGGGATTCAAAACTCAAATTCACTCTATGGGTTGATCGAGTGACAACAAAAAGGTCCCTGAACACCTCACCGTTCCAACTTGTTTATGGGACAAAGGTTGTTTTTCCTACTCAACTCGCTTTATCTGTGGCGAAATTCTTTCAGGACCTTGAAGGAGAACCAGACCATATGGTCAGGAGAATTCATCAAATGGTGGAAGTGCAGTAGATCAGGGAGTAGGTAATGAAAAAGGCCTACATTCATCAGTAGAAGATCAAGCAAGCCTTTGACAGGAAGAGCAGGAAGAAAGATTTTGAGCTGGATGATCTGATGCTCAAGTGGGATGCACCCAGGCAGAATAGAGGCAAACACAATAAGTTTGATTCCCTTTGGATTGGGCCTTTCAGAATCTCTGAAGTATTCTCAAACAACACTTACAGGTTGCAGGATTTGGAAGGCGAAGAAGTTTTTAATGGCTCGGTAAATGGGCATTTCTTGAAAAAATGTTTTTTATGAGCCGAAGACAACTCCTTTGTTTTTGTAAATATTGTTTTCTATTTTCATCTTAATAAATGACTCCGTAGCCCAACAACAAGGCACTGGAACTGCAAAAGAAGTCCTTAGAGCATCACAGGGATGACTCTATCCCCCATGGAGCCTAATGTTAGCACCTAAACATGAAAGAAGGGTATTTTTCCTAAAAGGCGCGCCCCCCATTGGTGAAAAGAGGGCAAGAAGTGGAGTAAAAACCCACTTATCCTAAGTCGGGGCGCAATTGCACATTTGGATAAGCGGTGAGCAAATCTGGGCGGCCATAATCTGCGTGCCCAGATCTGCGGTCAAGATTGGTTTTCGGACCCCCCTCTCCATTCTACCTTTAAGCAAGGGCGGGGGGGGGTCCAGAATTGGCCGCACATCTCTCAATGGCCTGGATCGAGGCGCTCAGATCTTCGATCAAGGTTGGATTCTGGACCCCCCTTTGCATTCTACCTTTAACAAGGGGGGGGGGGGTTCAGAATTGACGGCTCTCGACGGACCCCACAATGTCCCATCTCCAATATCCTCCACCTTTCACCATACATTTTCCACTCAGCGCCATCCTGTCCCATCCCTTTCCCCTTTTTCTCTCGTTTCCACCTATCACCTCCTGCCAGGTGTTCTCCCCCTCATCCTCCAACTCATCTTTCCTCCTTCCCTTAGGCCTGCGGCCTTGCATTTTCCCTATCATTATTCCCATGGCACTTTTCCTAGTCATCAGGTGCCACAACCCTCTTCCCTCCATTTACATGGCCCCTCTCCAGCTCATCACCCACTCACCCCCTGCCATGTGTCTCTCTTTATCTCCCAGTCGCCTCCATCTATATGGTCGTCTCCATTCCTTATCCACTCAATCCCCGCACTCCATGTTTCTTCTATCCACCCACCACTTCCCATTATGTGCCCCAGCCTTCGCACTGGCCTCCACGTCTTATCCATCAGGTCGTTCAGCCAATCCAGGTAGCGGTGCGAGAAGACCTCCACGTCCCAAAGGTGCAGAGTTGGCCGAGCCATTCTCAATCCCAAGGAAGCAGTTATTGAGGTAGTTGGTGGTGGTTAGACATCGTCTCCACCATAAATGGAAAGTCTGGAAACAAATTAAAAGCACGTCAGTTCATCTGCAGGACTGTCAGGAGGTCGATTGCGTCTGTCATAAGTGCATGATCATTCAAAGACTGCCTATGTAGATTGTCAGTGGACATGCAGACGCAATGTTTTTAATACAATGTCTCGATTTCGCTGTTGTGGTTTTTCTTTGAGTATATGTAGGCAATTTTGCCATTCTGTAATCTATCGATGGTAGAGCACATCTCCTAATTGTAAATCTTTAATCCAACCTCTGGTTGTCTGGTTATAGAAGAACATTTGAGACTTCTTATTTAATGGAAACCAACTTCGTCTTTTCCCTTTTTCTCCGAATCTAAGATCCCATGCATGAATGATCCAGTCGAGTGTTGCATTGCTATATTATGTAGGTTTGATTTTATCAGTTCTGCACTCTTCTTGGGTTCATTTTGAAGTTGTTTGGCTCTGAGAGGATCTCATAGCTGAGACTTTTCCTCTTTTGAGAAGGCTGCTGGAAGACCTGACGTCTAGAGCAGACTTTATTTCCTCTCTCTCTTCCCCACTTACTCACCACTATCATTATTACTGGCTTAAGTTACATCAAGACCTCATGTGTCACTGCTGTTCCAGCCCAGTTTTATGAGTTAGAACGATACTGTTCCGAGTTTACTTCCATCCGATCATCCCTTTATAAACAAACGTGACATAAAACTGATGGGCGTCGGGCTCTGCTCCTGCTGCAATCCAGGAGTGACTTATGTCGCCAACACTATCCTTCCACTTAATTTGATTTGATGGTTGACGGGTATTTATATAATCGAATTCTCAACCATTTGGCCTTGCTTATCCTATCCTTCCACTTAAAGTGATCTGACGACTGATGGGTATTTGGATAATCGAATTCTCAACCGTTTGGCCCTGATCACGTTTCATTACTACGCTTTCCCTTCTGAGATTTTATCTCTGCATATTGTTCTCTTCTCCTCCTGAGGTTATGCTTTTCTTGTTTTCCATTGACACTGTTGTTCTTACCATCAATGACAAGCATACGCTTCCTGTAAAACATTCCAACAATCTCCCCCTTTGGAATTGATGGCACCCCTGAAAGGCTTCACTATTATGCTTAGACCTCCTACTGTAGGATCTAGACCACACCTTTTCTCCCCCTTTGACATCAATGTCAAAGAAAACATGCTCCCCCTGAGTTGTTGTAGTACTTTTCGGAGGTATCAGATATTCAACCAACACATACTCCCCCTGACAGGATGGACTCTCTCAAGTGAGAGAAGGGATGACACCCAACTTCTGACGAAGATATTCAAATGGTGTCTTTGCTAGGGGTTTAGTACATATGTTTGTAATTTGTTTTGTGGTTGGTATGTAATTCAATTGAACAACTCTGTTTTTAACTTTCTCTTTGAGAAAATGATACTTTATTGGTATATGCTTCGTTTTTGAATGGAGAAAAGGATTCTTGGAGACACTAATGGCACTGGTGTTATCACAATGAAGTGGAATTGGATCAGTATAAGTTACCTTCAAATCTGCAAGATTTTGTATCATCCATAAGATCTGAGTGCAACAAGTAGCAACAACAATGTACTCTGCCTCTTATTCGACAACACAGATATTCCAACAGAGGACGAACGCCTTCAGTAACCACTCACATAACCAGATCAAATATCAAGACATCGATGTTTTCACATGGTAAAACCCCTACAGGAAAACATCCATGGCCCCAACCAATGCGGCCACTTGGAACACTTTATTAATGCAAAGAAAAAGATTACAGAGAGATTTTACAAGAGAGTTTCTCACAATTGATCATCAGCAAATGACCCTCCATGCTCTTTAAATAGAAATCATGGACCAATTGGGTGTTAATCCATGGATCAATGACCATTAATATAGAGGAGAGTACGAACCGTCAGATCACTCTATGTCGGGAACATATTGTGACCATCGGATTTCCTAACTACAAATGCATACTAATGCATACTAATTCATACTAAAGAAACACACTAAGAAACACACTTTTACCTAACGACATATTAGACCAAGTAGATATTAACGAATTTCTAGTTGTCTAAATATCCTAACACCTTTGTAGTTGATAATGAAATAGATCCATTCTTCTTACTAAGCCATGATACTAACGAACCACTTAAGAAGAATGCACCTCCACTAGTGCTCTTTCTCTCATCCAAACAATTTTCCCAATCAACATTTGAATATGCAGTTAATTGATAATTTTAATTTCTAGAATACCAAAGACCATAAGTCATTGTAACTTTCAAATATTTGAATATCCTCTTGACATCTGCTAAATGACTTTGTTTAGGACCAGACTGATAATGACCTACCATTCCAACAGCTTGCATTATATCATGACGAGATGTTGTGATATACAAAATACTGCCTATCTTTGATCGATATGTTCTTTGATCAACATCAAGTGAAATATCATCTTTAATGAGATTGCAACCAACCACCATAGGTTTTCTTACAGGTGTAGAATCTTCCATCTGAAACCTCTTTGACATCTCTTTCAAATACTTTTCTTGAGAGGTAAATATCCCTATAGAACTCTAATTGATTTGTAAACCAAGAAAATATGACAGTTCTCCTATCATAGACATCTCAAACTTAGTCTACATTGAATTAGAAAACCACTAAACTAAAGGGTCATTAGTGCATCCAAAAATGATGTCATCTACATAAACCAAAGCAACTAACAAATCATCACCTTCAGACTTAATGTATAGATTACTGTCAACAATACCTTTCTTGAACCCTTTGTCCTGTAGAAATATTTCCAGTCTATAATACTAGGCTCATGGTGCCTGTTTCAGTCCATATAATGCCTTTTTCAACTTAAAGGCATAGTTAGGATTATCTGTCAGTGAAAATCATTCAAGTTGCTCCACATATACATCTTCTTCTAGGAATCCATTAAGAAATGATGACTTAACATCCATCTGATATACTTTAAAGTTCTTATGACATGCATAGGTAAGAAACATTTTGATGGCTTCCAATCTTTCCACTAGTGCAAAGGTTTCATCAAAATCTTGTCCTTCAACTTGTGCATACCCCTTACAAACCAATTTGTCTTTATTCCTAACAATTTTTCCTTGTTCATTCATTTTGTTCTTAAACACCCATTTGGAGCCAATTACATTCTTATATGTAGGTCTAGGAACAAGCTCCCAAGTATTGTTCTTCTCAATCTGATCCAGTTCCTCATTCATTGAATTTAACCAATTTACATCTTCACTGGCTTCATTAAAGTTCTTGGGTTCCACCATGGATATGAAGGCTATATGTGATTGCTCGGTGTCTTTGATTATCCTTCTCCTGGTTTGTACACCTTTGTCTTTCTCACCAATTATCATACTTGAAGGATGTTTCTTTTGAGTAATTTTGGAGGAAGGATTTGATGTTGTCTGCTGATTTGAGTCTTCTTGAGTCTTTGTATGTTCATCTGACTCAAAGTCTTATTTTTTTGATTCTTGGACCTGTTCATCTTCAGCTTCAACTGTGTCCTCTGTAGAAAACTCAATATTTCTCACCTCTGTTATTGGGACTCCTTCATCAACTTTTAAATCAATGCAATCAACTAATTTATACAATCTTTTATTGAAGCATATATATCCTTTACTATTGGTAGAATATCCTAAGAAGATGCTTTCATCATCCTTGTCATCATACTTTCCAAGGTTTTCATTATTATTCTTTATGTAGCACTTATTCCCAAATAATTTGAAGTGTTTGATTGAAGTAGGTCTTCCATACCACAGTTCATAAGGTGTCTTGTCACTGTGTGGTCTGAGGTGGGCTTTGTTAAGAATATGGATTGTTGTGTGTATTGCTTCTACTGAGTAGGTTTGACCAATGTTCTTCTCATTCATCATTGACTTGGCCATTTGCTGAACTGTTCTGTTTTGCCTCTCAACTACTCCATTTTGTTGTGGACTTCCTCAGATTGTGTATTCTCTCTTGATCCCATGTTTATCACAGAATTCCTTGAAATCACTTGACATAAATTCTCCTCCTCTGTCTGACCTTATTGCCTTTAAGTTGTTGTCTGTTTAATTCTCAGTTAAGGCCTTAAATATTTTAAATTTCTCAAATGCTTTATCTTTTTCTTTGAGAAAAGCAACCCAAGTGAGTCTGGAGTAATCATCAATGATCAGCATGAAGTAGTTTTCTTTCCTTGTTCCTTCCTGTCTTGATGGTCCACATAAATCCATATGAACTAATTGGAGTGGTTTCTCTGTTGAAGTAGAGCTCTTGGATTTAAACAGTGTCCTGGTTAGCTCTCCTACTTGGCAAGGTTTACACACATAATCTTGTGGCTTTGATATTCTTGGAAGATCTTTTACTGCCTCAAGATTTTTGAGCTTGATTAAGTGGTCAAAGTTTATATGTCCAAGTCTCCTATGCCATAACCATCTTTCATCATGTTTTCTTAGATGACACTCTTCTCTA